>SRLM01000571.1:336432-483927 GCA_015708895.1 Populus ilicifolia
AATATTCATGAAAAAGTCACAATTTTTTTAAAAGGATTTAATTTTGGATTTTTTTATTTAATATATAATACTATATATTATATTATGTTATTATTATTATATAATTAAATATATTGTGTTGGGCCCAGCCCAAATTTATGGGCTGAACCCATGTTGATTGGGCCGATGCCAGCCCAACAGATCTTTTGGAGTCATAATCTTTTAATGCAGCATGTAGCATGCAGCATGCTTCAACCCTACTCCCGTCAATGTTCAAGTTAATTTAACAACTGCTATTTGCATGTCACTATTCATATATTGAGTCCCAATGAGATCCTGTTGTAGGAAAACCCTCTCATGGCTTCATAGATGAGCACGTAGATCTTATTAGGCATAAAAGATCCTTCTGGTGACGTTACGCATAATGCCAATCAAACAAGCTAATACGTGCATACATTTGGTTTTGCATGATCATAAACCTGCAGGTTTATCCTTGTACTTTGCTTTGCAACTCTTGTTAAATAGCCTCTTAGCTTTTCAAATAGATTACTCCTTGTACTCTGCTCTATATTTCCGAACTTGACAGGGGGACATTTTGAATATTATCCCATGCCCATGTTTCATCTCTGAAATATGTGGTGCAAACCATCTATCTAAATCAACGAAATTGGATATTCCAGCATACATATGGCATAGGAAAGGAAGTAAAGTAATATAGCTTCTATTCTAAATTCCATGAAATTTGAACTAATTCCACGGGCGTTGAGAGGACAATGCCTTAATTGGGACTTGCTCAAAGACATGGTCGAAAATGCTTCGACTGCATATAGAAAGTGTGTCAACCTCCATTACATTTCATGGCGCCCAGGCGCTGCAATATGATCTGTTATCTCCCAAACGAAATTTACTCCCATGTTTTCATTTCCAGTAAACAAACTTAAGTAGTAGTTTACATTCAAAATAAGCATTTCAAATATTAGATTATGTTCTTATTTCGTGGACGCCATAAAATTTCACTAATAAATTCAGAGGCCGGCTTTCGTTCTTTTCCACGATGGACAAATAGCTTAGGTTCTTAGAATAGTTTTAAGAAGGCCTGCTGATTATAATTCTCTGGTCTCTATATGAAACCTCATATCTTGCTGAAACCAGTGGAGTGATTTCCCTGGTACTTGGTTAGCTAAGCTAAGAGAAAAGGGAAGAAGATGCAAGATAAATGGAGAGAACGTAGGGAGAGGGAGGAGGAGGAGGAGAATCCACAGCTGGATTAATTCTTGTTCTCATTTATTTTGTCTATGTCCACTCTGTGACAGCTGATAGCATATATAGGCAGCAGCAGAGTAACTGAATGCTGGCTCGGCATTCTTCTCGGTGCAGGTAGCTACACATTTTATTGAAACGGTGCGTAAAAGTAAAGGAAAAGGGATAGGCTGATACGGTGCGTTCCACTTGGCAACGGTCATTTTTTCATGCTGGCAATCCTCCTGAACCAAATTCACCTGCAACACTGGTCTCTCTCGTTTCTGCAAATTTTGTACGAATTTTCTTTCGTGCTCTGCGTTTAGCAATTTAATTTGCAGATCGATCATGGCACGTACAATCTAGGAAGCGTGGGAACCACTTGATGATCAAATCATTCACTTGGAATTCAAGATTAGTGGCATGATGGAGAGGTATATATGTATGTGGGGTCCAACACGTGATTATTATTCTTCTAAAATTTAGAAGAGTATATGTGCCTTAAAATGCCACCCTTCCTTTTACTCCACTCACGGTCTCTCCAAACCCTTGGAAAAGCACAGCCTCACAGCTCACGGGCTCCTCCCTGTCCTTTCCCATGATTGCCTCATGATCTTTGTTTCCTATGATCGCCTTTACGCGTCTCACCGACTTCGAGCCTGCAGAAGAGTTCGTTCGGAGTTCGGACCCCATTAATTTGGCTCTATAACTTGGTTGTTTTAGAATTACATGGCATGCTAAGAAAGTACTAGGAAATTAATATTATCTGAATTGTTTAGAATAACGGTTTAATACAACTGTTATTAAAAATAATAGTTATTTTAAACATTATATGTTTCTCAATTTAATTAATATATAAAAAATCAACTTAAAATTCTATAAAAAATCAATACTCAAAGAGTAAGATTTAAAACTTAAAGGGCAAGAAATAATAAATCACGGGAAATATATTAGAGTTCTGTTTTCAACGCTTGATATTGTTAGAAAATTTTTAATGAAATAATTTTAATTATACTTCAAACATGATTATAATTTATTAAAAGTTTTATTTGATATTAATTGAGGGTTAATTATAATAAAATTTTCTTCTTACTATAGAGCATTTAAACTTTTAAAAAATACCTTATTCTATTTAATATAAAAATAATCACATATTTTTGTAATTGTGATCAATTCAGCCCGTAGAAACCACAAGGTTAATTTTCTTATGATCCCTCTCACGAAGCTAAAAAGCTCGATCATGGAAAAATTAAATGGCAGCCAATTATCCTCCACGGGTGGGGATGTTTGCTACCAACATGGTTTTGAGCTTTCAGTAGTCAAGAATAAACTAGTGCCAGGACAGCGATGGTGAAGGCCTAGCTACCAGCTAAAGGTCTTAGGTTGACATGGAAGCAACAACGCTAATCAGTCACCTGTCTGTCTTTCTTGCGTGCTACGGACACTGAATGATGTTTAACAAAATGGGTACAGGAATGGTTTGTTTTAGTATTTTAATTGTTTTTTGAAAAAATTATTTTTTAAAATTATTATATATATATAAACCATTTTAACATGATAATATTAAAATAATTTTAAAAAATAAATATTTTAATATATTTCTAAATAAAAAAAACTTCTTAAAAAACAACTTCAAGCATTTATAAACTAAACATCAATTAAATTAAAGAAGTGTGTTTTAAATTAAATAGAGGGTGTCGGGGCTTTATCAAAAGGGTTAAGCAGGAATGATCAAGGACGGGGCCATTGCAATTATCTGGATGGAACGTCTTCTCTTCTATATATTGCTTTTTGGTTAAGATAAGATCTTCTTGAAAATATTACAGTGCCGAAGCCAAACATTCCCAATGATTTTGCCAATTTCCGTTAAAAAAACATTATCTATAGGACGTTTAGAAAAATATGAAATTTTCTATTTGCATGAACAGATTTATGATGCGATTTCCAAGTGGGCTCCTTGTTTCCCGTCTCACTATTTCAAGCGAAACCAACACCTGCGCACCTACGTTGTTTCTCTCAAACTCTCTTCATTATTGCCAGTAGTAGTTTTAAAATATTAAACACCTAGAAAATTAAATGGATTCATCTTTTAATAGTAATATCATTAAGATTTAGCCAATGCCATTGAAGAAATAACATGAATTCATCTAAAGCTAAGCGGATTGGATGATCATTCGTCCATTCTTAAATCAGATTCTACGTGAGTAGGCTATTTTTGAAGCGTGTATTATGCTTACAAAGCTGCTTTCAGTCAAGTGATGCTCTGTTGCTTTTAAAATAATTGAAAATGGGACTCATGGTTTGTACTTGGTGATGGAGAGGATAGGAGAGATTCTCATCTAAACAAAAGGGTTATTCTTTGTGAAAACCCTAGGTTGTTGTTTAAAAGAGAGAAAAGACAAAGCCATCTGCCAAAGGGGTCAGCAATTCCCATCTGGACTTTGCCTCTGCAACGAAGATGTTAACCTAGTTTATATATAATTATGGTTCGGTTGGTATTCTTCTACACGATTTGTTCTCAAAATAAAATAACAGGTGATAAGCTTCTCCATAGATTTCTCGGAGTGATGGGGCCCTGCTGCCTTCCATGGAGTGGTTAAACTAATCGCCCTTCGTCGTCTCCTCCTTGTTCACAGAAAAAGAAATGCTAGGAGCGTCAGCATTGAATAAAGATTGATCCAATCCTTGTAAGGTGATTAATTCTCTTTGTTGACTAACTCCAATGAGAAACAAAAAAAGATGAAGACGTGTGTATGAGATTGATGATGGTAGGTGTGATAGACATATTCCATGCAATAGCTAGATAATCCATTGAGATCAGAGCAACTAGTTAGCCATTATTTCTTGAACGAGAATATTTGTACGTCACCTGTTTAGCGTTCTTGCTAACAAAAGGGACCTGGCACCGTCCTATACAATAGCTGAATATATAATCAATTTCGATGCAGATAATTATCTGTTTTCAATCTAATATCTAGATAAATTTAATTTCCGCATGCCAGAAATGATAATATATGTAGATAGACACGAACAATTGATCTCTTGTGAAAACAACTTAAAACATATATATTTGTGTGTGGAGGATCGATCGAGAAATAAAATGATCACTAATGCATTAATTAAAATATCACAGAAAAGAACCAAAAGCAAGCATCATTTTCCAAAGAGAAAATCATATTTTAAGGCTACAGACAGGCTTCATTCACCTAGCCTCGCACATTGTGGACAATAACCTGCTCAGAAGTGTTGAAAATAAGAAACCTCTGATAGAATGTATTATTATAACCAATCAATTAAAATGTATATATAGTAATAAAACCAAACAATTATGAAAATAAATTGCAATATTCAATTATTCAAAATGTTTAATTTCATTATTTGATGTGGCCATTGATTTTCTCTATAATTGATGATTGTATTGATAGGATTAGAATCCAAAATATACTACCTTGATTTGTCTTTCTAACATGCCCCCTCAAACTTTTAGAGATTTGAAACAAAATTTTTTATAAATTTAATATCTATATTTAAAAGATAATAATTAAATATTGATAATCATAAAAAGAAAAAAAAACTCGATAGAACAAGGTTATTCAAGCTAATAATAACTACAAAAAAAAATTATATGGGACAATATTTAACTCTTTGTAAATAAAAATAATTCAAGTCAAATTTTACTCGAGTTTATAACACGAAAAATGTAGGAGTTAATACTTCATAAACAAAGAAATGCCATAAAAAAACATAATAGGAAAATTAAAAAAAAAAGGTTTTTAAATTGTGATTCTCCTGACTATATATATATATATATATAAACTATAGTAAATTATAGGATTGGAGTTTAAATCACTTGATCAATAGTTTTCTTATTGCCAAAAATAAACAGGGTTAATAAAAGAAATTTCCAATAAGAGATGTATCTAATAACAGAAAGTAAATGACAAAAATAAGAAGGGTTAACAAAAGAAAGTAAATAAAGATTAGAAGAAACTGATGGTCAGCCAGTAGCAATTGAGAAGAAAACTGTCCGATGATAAGGCAAGAAAATATGAAGACAACTTAATACAGAAAGATCGATTGCTTTAATACTATATTAAAAATAAGAGACTTTATTAATAGAATATACAGGTATAATTAACCATTTAATATATATATATATATAAACACAACCAAAAAAAATTAAAGAAATAAATTTCAATTTTTAATCATTTAAAATCATTAATGTTGTCTTTTTGATGTGGCGCTTGATTTCCTCTCTAATTAAATGTTGAGACGTCCTCCAAATAGTAAAAATAGAAGTTACTGTGTGGATAGTGTCATTTGACTCATTCCAAAAAAAAATTACCTAAGCGGTTTAAAAAGTTGTAAATTGGCAAAAGTTTTGGAGTAAATCCCTGAAATAGAAAAACTAAAAGTAGAGATATTGAAATATAAAAAGGTAAAAGATGGAAATCCTAAAATTGCAGTTCACTCAAATTTCAAAATTCAAACTGGGAAAAGCAAGTAACGGCGTCTAATGACAGAGCGAACGCCGACCAGAGGCACTTAAAGACAAAAAAAGACTATAAAAGAAACCAGTAACAGAAACACAGAAAACGCAGCTCCATAAGGCAAACAGAACGCGAAGGACAAAAGCCAAAAAAAACAAAAAAAACACAAACCTTGGTAAGTTTTCAATATTGTTCCTCGACAGATCGGGGTAAAAAATGTGATTTCTTTACGAAATTTGACACCCTCTGATTCAATTTCTCACTCTGGATCTGTTTCTCATCGTACATTGCATGCATGGAATGTAATGTGGGTTTGAATTCATCAATGCATTTTGCTTTTACGAACCTTTCGGTGTCGTTTTGCTAGCTTCTTATCTTCTCTTCGACTTAGCTATGGTTTTCTTCTCGGATACCTACTGGAAAATCTAGTTTTCTTTATGAGTTTGGAAAATAAATCTGGTTTCATGTATGTTTGATTGCTGCGAAAATGCAGCACAGGAAACTGACAGAAAATTGAAGCTTTATTTTTCCAAGTACAGCGGAGTTCTTCCTAGAGAGTGGAAATTATTCTGTTTCTTTGAGATTTATGGGATGCTTATTGTTTAATAAGGGTCTCCTTGTTTTCTTTTCCCAAATAGGTTGTATTGTATGATTTCAAGCTCAAAGAATGATTGCTGTTTTTGCCGCTGTGTATCATTTTCCAGTATGAGATGATTTGTTGTTAAACTCTTCTTGAAAAACGAATAAAGTTATTTCCTTTTTGAATGAAATAATACAGATTGGATTTTTTATTCTTTTTGGTTCTCCCTTTTGCTTGAATGGAAAATGGGACTCTTTTCTATTTCTGGTTTCTATGATTTGTTGGGTCTGTCTACTTGGGTTTACTGTCATAATTATGAATTGGGCATACCTATTTTGTTAACTTCCTATTCTCTGATGCTCATTAATTTATGTGCCTCTGTTACTCTTGTTGTCAAGGAATTTGATTCTGTGTGCTTGCTGCTTCTTTTTCTTAAATAATTTGCATGCTTGTTAAAGCTACCATGGATTAAGGCAGGTAAAGGGATGGCTAGAGAGATGAAATTGTTTAGCTTCAGATGGTTTGTGGTCTTTTAACACTGGCTTTGTAAGAATCTCTAAAATAAAAGGGGGAAACTGAGGGGGATGGAGTAAAGGTTCTCCTGTGACACGGATATGCAACAGGGTATGATTATTGATGTGATTCTTGTATATCTTGATCCAGTGAAATGGGTATAGAAGTTACTGACATCTGCATGGACAAGGAGCCAGACTGTGTCATCGTTTATTCAAATGGTGTCTCCCATGATCAAACTCACGAAACTGTTCCTCATGATCATGGTGTTCTGGAGTCCTACGAACCTATCAATGGGGTTCCTGAGCTCCATAGTTCAGAGGAGAGTACTGAAGCAAAGGAATATGAGGTGAAGGAATGTACCACTGAAGTCTCAGTTGAGGTTACTGAACTTTCCCGTGCTGAAAAAAGCAAGGAAGGGCAGCATGTTGTATGCTCAAATTTTGAGGATGGCTTAAAAGTGAAAAAGGTTAAAGCAGTAAACAGAAAATCAAAGGATATTGGTCAACAAAAATCATGTATAAAGCGTGTATCAAAACCTGCTTCTGCTGCCATTGCTCAAACAAAACACACCGTTCCTCAGCCATTTGCCCTAGCAACTGAAAAGCGTGCTTCATCAGGAATTCGTCCTTCTGGGCCTGAACCTGATATCACCAATGGTGTGAACAAATCATTCAAGGCAAACAATGTATTACGTCAAAACCCTACGAAGCAGAACCAGGTATGTTGGCTGACCGTAAAATTGTTAGTAATTATTAATTTAGCCTTCTAAGGAAGCTCATGTAGCAGAATCAACTGCTTACTGCATAGCTTTCAAAGTAGATATGTTTTTATTCTCAAAAAAATAAAGAAAAGAAGAAGATATTTTTCAGAATGCGGTGGTGAACTGCAGATATATTAGAAAATCATGTCTTAATATAATTAAGGGATTGGAAAACTATACTCCTAGTTGATACTGGAATTCTTGTTTGCTTAACTGCAGGCACTTTCAGTGTCAAGGAAGCCATTGCAACCAAATAATAAGAAGCATCCAGATGAGGAAGATAATTGTTCTGTCACTTCGTCGTATCCTCTTTCTAGCAGATTAAGTTTGAACTAGATTCTTTTGTTCATTTCTTAAACTTTTGTCACCTTTGTTGCTCGATTTCTCTTTTTGAAATTGATTTCTTTCCTTGACGCTGCATAGCACCACAGCATCTGCACGGCCTATTATGTCCAAGGCAACTGCCGTAGCAGCCCCTGTATTTAGATGCACTGAACGTGCTGAAAAGCGTAAGGAGGTGCTGCCTTGATCTCTTTGTTTCATTCAGAGTTGAAGTTCTTTTTTGTTGTTTTCGTTTTTTTAATGCAAGTTTTTGGGATGGAAACATACCTGAAGGCCAAGATTCATAACAGTTTCATTATTTTTAAATCTTTTAGTTCTATTCAAAGTTAGAGGAAAAATATCAAGCATTGGAGGCCGAGAAAACCCAAAGTGAAGCAAGGACCAAGGTAAAGTACTTAAAGCAGCTTGATAGTAAAGGGTAGTTAGGAGTGGCTCAGTCTATATCGCGTGTCAAGTTTAGTGGTTGACATTACTTTGTCAAAGCAAATGATACATGTTTATTGATTTGTCTTTTCAACGTGACAAATTTCAAGGAAGAGAAGGAGGCAGCCATCAAGCAACTAAGGAAGAGTTTGACGTTTAAGGCTAACCCAATGCCAAGTTTCTACCATGAAGGGCCACCTCCAAAGGTTGAACTAAAAAAGGTAGTGCACATGGATTCGTCCCCCCACGGCTGTTCTAGTAAAGATTTATCGAACAGGTTTCTGGGATGTTATTTTTAAACTTTAAATCATCAGAGTATGTAGCAGTGACTGATGACAAAAGATCATGTACAGATGCATGTTTCCCAGGATGACAAGTTTATTATGATTTATATCTTGACAAATGTGCCTTCATCTGAATGTCAGCTGCCACCAACACGTGCAAAATCACCGAAGTTGGGCCGAAGGAAGAGCTGCAATAATAGAGTGAATTCATCTCAGCCAGACAAAGCGAAAAGAGATTTCAATGATGAAAAAAACCAAAGTCAGGATAGTTCCAGAGAAGATACCAGCAACCCTGTTTCTCAGCATGGTGTCCTGAAAAGCCATGCCATTAGCAAATTTGAAGATGAAACCCAGCAAGCAGAAGACAAAGATGAGCCAAGTCCACCCGATGAGGTTAATGGGCAGAGTTATGCAGGCATTGACGTTCAGTTTTAATATTGTGGTGAGCTCTTAATTCTTAATTTTTAAGAGACAAAAGGTCCCAATTCTCTTTCCACGACGGCTTGAAGCATGTGAATGTTGTTCCCCTTTTAAGTTGCAAAGACCTGTTGCAATGTTTATGTAATTTATGAAGTGTAAATTTTCTCTAACTTATAATATCTATGCAAAGCGTTCCCGTTTGGCACTCTTGTTGAGTAATCTTTTTTTCCTGACGGAGCACCTACTCTGCTTTCTTTCTCTCTGTTTGAAGCGCATGGTTAGGAAAATATGAAACAAGATGCCGATCTTCCAGTTTTTTATCCTGTTTTACTCGAGCTAGCTGTTTCTTAAATCTTTGTGTATTACTCTGATAATAGGGTCGTCGAAAAGGGAACAGTTGACGTTGTAGCATTTGATAGAACAATAGAAAATTTGAAAAACTGTTCTCGGTGGATGCTGATTTTCGAATCAAGAAAATCTATGAAGATGGGTCAATATCCTCGATGATGCGAATGACGTATTGTTGCATGACCCGCAATTGAGAGAGGGAGAGGGCGTAAAGTTGAGGAAGGAAATGCTGTGCTGTGTTAAATCCGTGCATGCTTAAGGTTGTAGTAAATGAAGAGAAGATACCCGGAGGGCAGATGGGTGTTTTCGGTTAATCAAGCAGGAATTCTAAACACAAGCATGCCCCATTGGTAGTGGGAGAATTAATCAATTTATCCTTGCACTCTCAAGCCAGTCTCATCTAATCCTGAACTTCTAATCCAATCTTGGAAAAAAAATTGCTTAAAATTCAACAGATGGGAAGCCAACAAGTGGGATATAGACGGGCTTCTGGTGTTCCATGCACAGCTTCAAATGGATCGAATTTCGTCAAATTTACTTGAACAGAACAGAAGGACGTGTTGGAGATCTCACTGGAATTTAGGAACACGATGGATAAGATTACAATATCCAAACAAAGCCCATTCGATGAGGACAATGCCAGAAAACAGTCCTCTGAGTCCAACTGCCCAGCCTCTCTTTAAAGAATAGTCGTGACTCGTGATGTATCTCGCAGTCAAACTAGAGGTGGACATGGGACCTCATCGTGACGTCATTGTACGTCTCCTTTTATTATTATTTTTATTAGTTTATAAGTTTTAGGATTTACCAGTATTTAAACTGAGTTTTGTCAGGATAATTATTTTTAGCAAAAAATAAATATGAAAGTTTTTTTAATATGTTATTTTAAAAAAATTATATAATTATAAATCAAAAAATTTATGTTTTTATTTAATTAAATAAATTAAAAACTATTATTAATGTATATATTCTATTTGCCAAACTACAAGTTGAGTAATTTTTTTAGTACAAAAAAATAAATATACAGATGTTATCAATGTATTTTTTAATATTAAGTAAAAAATATAATTATAAATCAAAAAATTAATTTTTATATATAAAAATATAAAATAAATATTTTAATAAAGATATATAAAGTTTCATACTAATTTTTAAGGTAGTTGAAAAATAAAATAATATTGCAATTACTACAATAAAAAATAATTTTCCTATTATTTTTTTAATAATTTTCAAAAAAAATATGAAGAAAACAATTACAAAAAGAATAAAGATAATAACTAAAAGGAAGATATAAATAGGCTTGGTATAAAGTAATAAATATTTCAAGTGTAAAGAATAAAAAATAAAAATTTTTGTTCAAAAAATTTTAAATAAAAAAACTAAATATTAAAAAAGAATAAAGATAAAAAAAAAATGATGATAAATAAGCTAAATATAACTTGAGAAATATATAAAATATAAAGAGAGAAAAATCTATGCAAATTCTTTTTAAAAAAAATCAAAGAATTATAGATTTATCAATTATTATAGTAACCGTTATTGTAAAAAAATTCAGAAAATTACAATTATGCTATTTCTACTATGAAAAACGATTTGTTTTTTTAGTATATGTATGATAATTAATAACCCTGACCCGTAATAACCCTAACCCGAATTCAGAGGATCATATGGGCGCGATGTCTGTGCGGCGTAAGCATGGAATCAATAAACGAAGCAAACTCTGTAGTCGAATAATGGCTTCGCATTCCAGGATTTTATGAAGACTTCGCAGACGTCATGTCTTGGTGAGTGCACTCGGGTTGTCATGCCATGGAATGCGCCTGCAGTCAGGAGGATGCTCTATCATGGCAGTGTCTGCCATTATATTTTGAAATTATTTTTAAAAAGATTTAATTATTTTATATTTTATTTTAAATTAATATATTTTTTATGTTTTTAAATTATTTTGATATATTAATATCAAAAATAACTTTTAAAAAATTAAAAATATTATTTTAATATATTTTAAAATAAAAAGTATTTTCAAAAGCAACTGCTATCGTATTACTAAATACTATAAAAATAAATAAACATGAGCTTGGGCTATATTAATAGTCTATATTATTTCTTTATATAAAATAATATTTAAATGTTAAAAAAAAAAACCTCAACAACTAAGATTATAACCCTCACTAGTTAAATAATTTGATTATATTTTAATCGCATAGTAACAAATAAGCATTGATAACAAACAAACAAAAATTATATAGATAAGCAATGAGAACAATTTGAGAAACAAATTATTTTTCAAGAGCTAAAAAACAATAATATAGTTTAATTTTTAATTAATTAAATAAAAATTAGATAAAATTAAATAAAAAAAAATTCAAGTCAACCCAAATTAATATAATAGATATGCAACTTGCCTTATAAAAGTCGAGTCAGGCTAGGTTAACCCTAGAAAATAAATCGAAGAAAACTACAAAGTTATTGAAAAAAATAATATCAAATAAAAAAATAAAAAAATAAGTCAAAAAAAAGATAGCAATCTCATTAACTTTTCAAACTCATGATCTATGTCATTAGATTAAAAACACCATATATCAAAAAACAGTGAAGTCCAATCCCAACAAATGAAATGTTGAAAGATGAAATAGAGAAAAAAAATCTTTTACATAAAAAGATCTAAAATTAAAAATTAAAACTAAAAAAATAGAAAAAATAAAAGATCAATTAGAGAAAAATTACAATTTTTTTATTAAAGGATAAAATTAAAATTAAAAATAACTTTAGCAAAAGTACAAAAAAAAGTCAAAAGAATGAGAATCATATAAAAAAATAATATATTATAAATCTAGATCGAATAATAAAATTGAAAATCAATAAAAAAAATTAAAAAAAAATCAAGAGAAAAAATAAGAATTAAATTTTTTAAAAAATAATACATAAAAAATTGGGATTGAATGATGAAATTGAAAAAAAATTATAAAAAGATCAAGAACAAAAATAAAAAAAAATACAAACTAGAATTGAAATATCAATAAAAAAAAATGAAGCTGTAATTTTTAAAGAAAAAAATAAAAAAAAAACCTTATTAATAACAAATCACCTTATTATCAATGACTTGCACTACATTAACAAGAAGAGGACGCGATGGTGTTTTCAGTGACATGATAGAAATATATTTTTGATCACCAAGAGACCTTGCGTATGCCTTTTAAAGTGAAAAAATACTATCAATGTGCCAACAATTTTTTTCTATTTAAATAATATTTAATCTACATAGAAAAACCAAATAGCCTCTAGTGAAACTAGTAATAACAAAAACAAAATTGTAGTAAAAAATCCAAAATATTGTAAAAGGCCCTTGATGCACTTTTATTTTTTAATTTTAAGAATAAAGTTGTCTTTTTATTGTGTCTGAAAAAATTGAAAGACTTAAATATCCTTATATGTTATTTTTTTAAGAATAATTGAGTTATTTAACTGTATTTTAAAAGAAAAAAAGACATGGGTTGTATGAAAAAATCAAAATATTTTCAATATCAAGGTTTTTTCTTTTCTTGAAAAAACAAAACAATAATTACACTATATCAGGGAGCCTTTATGCTCAGTGAATTTCCCTCTTTTTTTTTTGTTGTGGTTATACCTTCAAATACTTGTAATTGCTTCTACTTTTAGGTTGTTTTGTCCTAATGCATCATTTATTTTTCCAACGGGTGAAAAGGTTGGTTGTGATTGAGACGGAAAGGATGTACAAGGCTCGTGAACAAAATGAGGCAATCCACCTAGCTGTACGTCCCCCATTGGTCATACACCACCTGCCTACTTCTTGCAAGCACTCCCACTTGAAATGTTCATTGGTTGCTCAAGCTATCTGCTTTCAAGCTGTGATTTTACTAAAAGTGCTGCTGATTTAGCAATCTTTGGAACGACAGGTTTCCTTGGCCTATGCAGTGGGGCAACGAATTATAAAACTTTTCAGCTGGTGCGTGCCTAGAAACAAAAATTTCCAACGTAGAAATGCGGTTCACATTTTTTGAATCTTTGTAATTTGACAATTGGCCTTTGAATGCTTTAATGGGGCATTGATGCCCAGTCTTAATTCTATGTGAGATCTTAATATATATGACGCAAAATGTCCCAATTTCTCTTGTTTTTGGTGATTGTTCTGAAGAATGTTAGAGTCGCCCCTTTATAAGTTGCAACGGCTTGTTTCCTTGTTTATGGAATCCATGAAGGGTAAGTGATTTTTCTGCAACTTATGATTTCTATTTAAACAATTCCCTTTTTTCTGCAAACAGCTTGGTCTCGAACTTTTTATTTAGAACACAGGAGAGCGTGGCACAAACTGCCGGTCTTCCAATATTGATTTTATTTTATTTTACGTATTTGAATTATCAGATTTAACTTTTCTATCAATCCGAGAACTAGAAAAGAAATGGAAATTGTCCATTTGGTAGAAAAACTTGAATTTAACGAAGATTTTGTGTACTTAATAGTCGTTTGTTTGATTGTGTTCTTGAATGGGGTATGTCACACGCAGACAGGGGATGGAAAGTTAGGGAGGCAGGGACAGGGGGTCCCCCGATGCTGGGCTGTGCTTTGTTAGAGTGGAAATTTGTGCCTTTGCCAAATCTTTGCTTTGCATAATTGTAGTAAGCGTCATCATGAAAAGCTCTTAAAGCAAAATAAAATCAAATAAAAGATGCCCATAGAGAGTAAAAGCACCTTGTGTTCAAGTGTTTTTGGTAATCAAACAGCAAAAGGAGACTTTCTTGCGGTGAGAAAAAAAATATTGCTGGTCAAAAGGACTTGCATCAAAATTGGGTCTACTTTAAGCTCTGGAATGGCAGGGCAGCTGTCAATTTTGTGTCCCAAATGTTGTTGCATTAAGAGATTGTCCCAAATTGTGCATCCACGAAACAGGGTGCTCAAGAAATGAGAATTCACAAATCCGAGAGCTCAGATAATGCTGTTTTGACTAATCAGATGATTCAATCTTGTCCAATACAAGATTGCCCGTGTCTGCTGTGACGGATTCCAGACAGATTCTCAGATTTTTGTAGCAGATGGGGTTTTTGCCATTCTTCTAGTTAGACGTTGTTGTTTGCTTGTGTTCCTGTTACAACTCCTCGATTTTTCGTAATGCTTTCGTATAGGGTGAGCTCCTGCCACGTAGTTTTGATCATCAAAACCTCATTTATAACAAAAGGGAAAAAATCTCTGCCACTGAGAAAACTCGTGTAAAACCTATGCCTTGTAACAGAACTGTTTGGTGTCTAATTTCGATTCTTTTTATGCAAACCCAACCGAAATCGAGTTTAGCTTTAAGCTATAGAATGCTTGGAGTGAAAAAAAATGTTCGGATGTGATCGAAGAAATAATTAATTGAAGTTAAAAAAAAAAAGACATGGTTTTTAATCTTTTTATAATTTTTTTGTCTTAGTAAATAGTAACGCATATAAGAAATTTATTGGTCAATAGGAACTCTAGTTCTCTGTTAATTTCTTTTTCTCATATTTTTGTAAGGATTAAGATAAAGCACTTGCGTCTTGCAATAATATGTTCTTAAAACAGTTATTTCAATACAAGCGAGCATTAAATTATTCGAATTTGTTCTTAGGAAACGATTTTAAATCTTTTTAATCGACTAAAGAGTGAATATCTCAGCTAGCATACGCAAGCCAGCCAAACTTCAACTCGTGGTTACCTTTTACAGATTTCCAAAGAACACTTCATTGTATGCGAAATGTTCTATTCTTGAAACTGGTGTAGTGAGTGGGTTCGTTTTTTGATTTCCACTTTATCATCTCGATTTTGAATCTATGAGAAAGGTTGTGAGAGGGAGCCTGCTTATGAAAGCGTTAGTGCTGATGTTCTGTTTTGAATCTCACCGCGGAAGTACTTCGTCCTTGTGTAAAGCGCATACAATAATATATAGACAATTTATAAATAAATTAAAAAGCAAATTGTTCAGTTATGAGGCTTCTGACATGGATGATGTTGCTAGCCCTGGGCATAAATATCATCAGTTTTCATATTTTCCCACTGTTCGGATTCTGGTGTAAGGGAGAAGGCCTTGGGACTTGTGGCCGCAGGAGCATAATGGTTCGAGAAGAAGACTGCTATGTTTTTTCCCAGTTTGTTCGAGGGAGAACAGGAGAAGTGGCATTAGGAAGCGTGCAGTATTACAAATTACAATCTAATACTTACTCTCTCTTCTCTCTTTTTTTATCAGATTTTACCACTGTATGTCGAGCAGAAACACAGTATTGTTAGACGAGGAGGACATTACTGTTATCTTTCATGCACTAGATATGGTATTGGACCCCAAAAGCATGTGCAGTCAATGGCTCAGCTTCAGTGCTCTGTAAGCGAAGGACTTCAAAGCTGTTTCTCGTAGCAATGCCATGTATCTTTAGTGTCATTTTCCCATTCCTTTTCCCATCTCTACCAAGCCAGTTGATCCTTGATCTTTTAGTAGCAGATGGTTCATTAAAAAACTGAATAGCAAGCGGTCAACTTTCACAAACATGGCAATAACCATGTTACACAGTATGCATCACTTAATAAAATCTATTCCCCCCCTACTTTTTCCTCTCATGCCCACTCCTCCACCCTTCTTTATGGCTCTGTTCAAAGCTTTAACAGGCCAACCTGTATTTCTTTACATTTAAGCTTGGAATCGAACTGTTTAGGGAAAACATTGATGACAAGCTTCTCTCACTTCCTATCTACCCCTTTTTCCTCAAGTGGGAAACCAAAAGAGATATCCTTTAAACATCCCTGTCAAGATCATCATGCATCAACGAGTCCCATTTCTTTACCGGGTTTTTCATTTCATTATAAGTTATCCAATACGAGATATTATTAATTAGTTCCCTAAGAAGTGATTAATAATGGGATTTTTTTAAAAGTACATTTCTTTAATTTACAAACGAGTGAACCTTACTCCATTGGATAATCAATTTGCATATGAGATATGCTGACGAGAGGCGAGGCAGGCGGGAGAAAGTTTATGGTATGCTTCTGTTATTCTATAGATACGGACAAAAGTTCTTTCTTTGACCTCAATTTTGTACGCAAACCCCTGCTATTTGAGCCCAGTTATTATCAATCATTGACAAGTGTCCTCGATTTTCTCCGCCAAACCAGGTGTTTGTATCATTCAATTCTCAATCCGTAATATATACACTCAAAATCCTTGTACCTGTACAAAGGATTAATTTTTGTTTCGTTCAGATGCCAAGACATTCCAAAAATGTTAAAAGTTGTACAGTTCAATCCCTATATAGGTAGAGAGGATCACAATTTGCGTGCAACAAGCAAAGTGAATATTTGGGTACTCAAAGCAAACAAAGCCAAAGTTTCTTCTTTAACACCCTGTGAAAGCATGATTAGAAGGTAGGGAAGCTGTAGAAAGTGGGACTCCATGTCAATATATGACCCACAAAAAGATACTTACTCATAGTCTATTGTTAACTCATCCTCAGCTCTCACGTATATAAGGGCCCGTGAAAGAACAATGCATGGCCAAATATCAAACAGTCTCTCTTTCGTTGCTACACAGTTGAGGGGAATGCTGTCTGGTTCGAGACCATTCACCTGAAGCGCACGCATTCATCTTTTGAGTGATCTCGGACCAGGCTTCATTCCCCCCAACTCAAAATCACAGGCTAATTAAGCTCTTGGCTAGCTGGAAACCCTTAATTACTCAACTTCAATCAATTGCCTGATATCTTTAGCCCACTACAGCTCTTGACCTCTCAAAATCTGGCAATCTTGCTTTATGTTCAGTATTTCAATTTGTGTCTCTTTTTTATATTCTGTTCGCAGCTCGTAAGAAAGCACCAGTGAAGATCAATGAAACACGTACATACATGTACAATTGAGGCTAATTAAAGAATCGGATGTGATTATCTAGCTGGCTAGAATCAGGATATTTAAACAGGTATGCCATGTTAAAGATTTCTATTATACAGTAACTTTTCTGATGATAATTTTACACACACACAACTTCCTTAGCGATTTTCTCAATATTGATTGTTAAAATGCCTTCGAAATTGCAGTCAAGAGGACCTGCTCTGACGTAACAAGCTATATCCTAGATGGATTAATTAAGGAAGTTCTACTTTTACTGCAATGGCGTGTCTGTTTGTGTGCTGAACCATTCAACTAGCCAAAATAGGGAGGGTGCTGTAAATAAGCACCTAGCTAGTTGTGGTTCTCTTTTCTTTCAAGAAGCCAAGTTAATTGATTGAGACAATTACGTCATCAAAGATAAAGTGTGCATCACTCAAGAAGAAATTTGCTACTGAGCGTGCATCACTCAAGAAGAAATTTGCTACAGTTTCACTTACTCTTTGAAAGACTTTGAGGCGTTGGAAAAAAAAAAAACCATTCAAAAAGAATTTTTCTTGGAGTTTGGTTCTAAATGCCACCTCTAGCTAGTCTGCACGACCTTTCTTTGCTCTTTACCAAATTCGTTGAAAAAACAGAATCGGTGTCTGGTGTGAAAATCTGACTCAAAAGATAAAAAAAAACGCAACAAACAGAGAGATTTTGGCAGATTGGCTTTGCTTGTAGAGAGTTGCAAAGAATATTGAAGTTTGTAGTTGCTTTCACTTTAAGTGTTGCATGAGAGGAGTGTCTGCTGCCAAATTGAGCTTTGAACTTGCTCCTTTTTGCCTTACGACTGCCATCATAACCGAGCTCCTCAGTCATTAGCAAATTCCTTCCTTTTTAATGCCATGTGGGCCAGTCATCTGCTATCCCACCATGTGGGTCTGCTTCTACGCATATCTCGTTCCTTGCCCATGATCTGATACACGCCATTTACTTCTTGGATCATGTCCCCTGTGGGTTTGATCAGCATAAAAAAATAGCTAGCCACCATGTGATTGTGTTGATGGCTTTGGCAAGTCGTAAATTCACAAAAGATAGGGATTATATACCCATATAATCAGTAATAATCTATTTATCTTGCAACCTTTTTGTCTGATATGATCATAATCATCGAACTCATAATCCTATCATAACACAGTAAAATATAGATATAAATATTGATCTAATATCGGCATGCATTTGGCTGACATGTATGACACATGTACGAGTCAGAAGGTGTGAATACTAATTATACAGAATTTGAATACGTATTTTAAACATCTTTTATAAATATTAATTATTTTAATGAATAATTAATAAAAAACCAATTACTCCTACCATCAACAGTTATCAATACTATATATATATATATATATTAAGCAGTAATTTTCATATTCGTTAAGTTTTGAGAATACCAATATATGTAGTTTTTGCTATATTTAATGATAAAAAAAAAGGAAATCATGTATAAAATTTTCTATATACGGTTATTATACGAACCAATATACATAAACCAATACCTAGGCAAGATCTGGCTTTACTTTTCATGGAATTTTGAAGCTCATAATCTGTCCGTACACTAAAGTCGTCGAATCATTTTGTTTGTATGAGAATCATAGGAAAGGATATGATTTTTGTATACAATGGATAGGAGAGGCACATGAAACTTTTGAGTCCATGGATGGAAGAGTCAAAAGAGAGGAGAGACATCTTGAGTGTGAATGGCAATTGGCAAGAGAAAAAAGTAATCCCTATGCTCGATAAAGCCCATATTCTATACTTTTTGCTATTCTTTTTTTTTTCTTTTATTTTTTTTTATTTGACGGCATGAGAATTTGTAAAAAAAAAAAAGCATTTAACATCAAATTTGCAAAACACTAGGAAAAAAGGCAATTTGAAAAGAGAGAAAGACTTAAAGTGAGATTTTGTTGGTCATTGTATTCACCAAATTTTTCCCACACAAAGTTGTTGTCTTCAAAATATTTTTCCTTTTCTTTTCATATTTTAAATAATTTTCTTATCTTTTTTATAATAAAAAAATATTAAAAAAATAAATCTCAAATTCGAGATCTCAATCTCTTTTACTTATAAATAGGATCTCTTTTAATTGTAAATCATTGAAAAGTTATAAATTTAATAATTCAATCTAAATTTTTTTATGAAAATATATTTAAGAATTTGTTTGATAATGTGTATGTTTATTAAAAATTTGTTTTTTTTATTTAAAATTATTTTTTTTATTTTTTAATTATCTTGGTATGCTGATATTAATAATAAATTTTAAAATAAATAATATTTTAAAAGAAATCGTTACCATAACATCAAATAGATTTTAAGTATAACTTGATTTATATATTTTTTTAAGTGTTTCTAACAATATTTTCTGTCATCAACATCACCAAAAATATAAAAACAAATTTAAATAAATATTAACAAGTATATATTTGCTTAATCGACAAGTGCATTGGGTACGAATTGGAGCAAGAATATTCTTGAGTCATTAAATGACTGGTTAAGACATAACATGGACAAAGATGTTTTTGTGATATATATTCTTAACTTTTGAAGTCGATGTTGTAATATTCTGTATGAAATTGTATGTATTACATGCTTAGAACATCTTATCCAACACCCTGCTTAGACTATTTTGAACACAAATTCAATATCTTTAGTTTTTAGTCAATGGGATAAAGACCCATGTTAAAAATTTTGTCATTTAATTGATTTGTGGAACGATCCTCCTATTGACATGTAAATACTTCATGTTGTACCCAATTTTTTTTATTTTATATTATTTTAATGTGTTATTATTAAAAATAAATTTTAAAAAATATTATTTCAATATATTTTAAAATAAAAATATTTTAAAAAACAATCACTAATGCAATATCAAATAATTTTTTTATCATGCTCATTTACCTTTTAAAGCTGATTGATTAGCTTCACCAAATTACTTTTATTTAATTGAAATGACTTTTCGACAATAATCTTTTGTTCATGGAGTTTCAGGGAAAAAATCCCAAGGAATGCTTTCAAGGCTTATCTGTGAGAAAACAGAATATAGGAAAAGAAGAATAAGTTTTATAATATTTTGTTGATGGATGAAAGTTCTAATTACAAAAAAAATTAATTAATTTAAAAAAGAAAATTTTAAATTATATAATTGTTTTTTCAATGCAAAAAACACCGGTAATATAGGAATGCAACTGGGCATTTTTGGAACAAAAATATACTAAATTAAAGACGATAATCAATATATGTTGGGAGACTATTTAATTATTTATCATACTATATGGACTAATTAAGTGGTTGTGGTAAATTAGAGGGACTGAACTTGACTAGTGTAAAATGAGAGGAAACGTGATCTGGGCTGCGGAAGCTGCGGCATGGCATGTACACGAGAAAGAAGAAGGCCCAACCAATTAAATCCTTTAGCGACCGAATGTTGTAGGTGGCACCGAGTGTGCATCACATAGCACCGAGCATGACCAGGGGAATATCTCCTACCGCGAAGCATCTCATTTACCGATAATCTTCTTCTTCTTTTTTTTAATCAAACGAAAAATCACTTTTAACTCTTAAGTTTTAGCCTTATCCTCGAAATTAAAACTCAATTTTCACGTGTTGACTTTACTTAAGCAACCCTTACCCAAACGCAGCGGAAGAGCGTGAAAACTCTTCCAAAGGTACCGTTTGTATTCCCACGCTACACTGCTTACAAAATTTGAAAAAAATAGCTCTTGCTTTGATTTTTTTTAGAGTCGTTTTATGTGCAATTATTAAAAATAATATATATTATTATCTTGATATATTTTAAATTAAAATTTCACACAATACTTGAGCTGGTAATTGTTTTTACCATAAAAAAGCAGATTTTTAATTTAGAATGTGTTTGGGAACTGTGTTTTTCAAATTTCAATTTTTTATTTAAAATAAAAAATTTATATTTTTAAATTATTTTAATATACTAATATTAAAAATAATTTTTAAAAATAAAATAATTTTATTTTAATATATTTTTAAATATTTTTTTTTTAAACTATCACTACAGTTCTGGCGGCTTTAAAGGTTATCAAAGAGGAACGTGTTTTAGACGCTCCTTCACCTGTACGTATCGGATCCCAAAATAACCTCCCTCCCGGCCCCAGACCATACTCCCATCAACGGTTAAACCACTGCCACGTAATATTACCCCAACAACGAAATCAACTCCCCACTCCATCTCTTTCTCTCTCCACAGCACTATCCTCTCTCCTTCTAAAATCCCTGTCTCTGGATCTGTCAGAGACTAACTAAAAAGAAAATATCCAAAATCAACAAACAAACAGTCAATTCATCCATGTAGATCATCAACCCTCTCAGCCCAGCTCAGCCAAAAAAACTAATTTTCTCGCAATGGGCGAGCCTTTCTTCGATCTAATGGAGTTTCTAAAGACACCTTCCATAACTGAAACACTTGTCGACATTTTGCTATGTGCGGTACCGATATGGCTATCCGTTATGATCGGCCTCGTTATTGGCTGGTCTTGGCGGCCTAGGTGGACTGGGTTGGTCTTTCTTGGCTTGAGGAGCAAGTTTAGGTTCCTTTGGACTGTGCCTCCTGGATTCGGAGCTCGGCGTCTCTGGCTCGCTTTTACGGCTATCTCGACCTTTTCTGTTTGCCGCACCATTTGGTCCAATTTCCAGGGTAAAAATCGAAAATCAGCACCCGCCGCTGTGGCTTCAAGTTCGGCAACCTCACCGAGGAATCCAGGGGGGAGAAGTGACGGTTCTATTAGGTTAGCTGCATTTCCTTTTCCTTCTTCTAGTTTCCTTTATTTATTTTTCATGGTTTTAAATTGCTATAATTAATATTTTGGATGCGGTCTTTTTCTGATTAATTTAAATTTCTAATTGCAATGAAATTAATTATTGCACTCCGCACACAAGAAAACTGCTGTGTAGGCTGCTCTAAATTCCTGAGCAGTTGAGGGAAATTAGCAATAATGCATGCTAGATGGCTGATTTTGCTTACAATGATGAAGTACTCTAGTTTGTGACCGTTGAGGCCTACTTATCACAACTGTGTAGTTGCATAGAAGCTTTAAGGAATACGAGTGCTTAAGCTACTGCTTTAAAGTGCTTTGGGAAATGTAACGTGATGGAATGATACAAAGTTGGCCGTATGGGTGCGATAAATGAGTGTTAAACATGTATTGTCTATGCATTTTTTTAATAGGTAATATAATAAACGATGAATGTTCTGGGTTCAGTTTCTAGTCGAGAAACTGTGCATCGTCTGCTATCTAGGGGCGTGAGACTTTGTGCATTTCTTAGTTCTAGTTACACCTATTTGCTAGATATATTCATGTCCTGTTTGGAAACCAGTTGTAGGGGTGAATACCAAGTCCTGGTGTTAGTAACTGATGTCAAGTCACTATTTCAAAGAGTTTAGAGCATCTGAAATTTCTTTGTTTTGATTATTGAAATTTTTAAGTAGTAACTGACGCCTTCTAGTGTTATAAGCTAGGATCAAATTAAGCAGCGCTTGCAGTGACAATATTGTTTGGTTTCTTAAATGTTATTATTGGGAAGTGTCCTTTATTCCTTGCATGGTCAAAAAATAACCATGTGTTCTAGTGAAACGTCAAGAATATCAGAAGAGAAAAACAGGGATTTTACGCTTTTAGAAAAGTTCTGTATTCCTGCTGTAGGTTATTTATAGGGTGTAGCAGCCATTATAAATTATTTCGTGAGAGATTGTGTGCTTTATTGAAAGGTAATGACTTGCAGGTTTCAATGGACATGAATGTAAGCCAAATATTCTTCTTGAATGAAAATTTCCATGGTATTAGTGGACTTTGTCACTCTTCCAGACAATGGATGTTTGAAGTTCTTTCTGACGTCTCTGGATAATATGATATATGATAATTGGAGCTTTGGCTTAAGAAAAAAAAATAGTAATTTAAATTCTCAGGGTCTCTTGATATATGTTACTTGTTGTGCCTTTATCTTCCCAGAAAAAAAAAGGTCTCTTATGATCTATGATAATTGTAGCTTTTATTTCGAGTGACCTCAGACTCCTTCCTTGTAGCTTTTATTTCGAGTGATCTCAGACTCCTTCCTTGAAAAAGTAACTTCCAAAGTGTTGACTCTCTCTCGTGTGTGCACACACAAAAGATGTGGACAGTTTCATTGGATTATTGTAGGGTGTTAATTAATGTTGGGCTTGTATTTGTTTGAGTTGTTTCATATAAGATACCTGACTATCATTAATGTGTTGTTCTGGAAATGGTGTACTATTTGTTCATAAAGATGACTCGGTTTGTGGTATGCTACTTTCATGCAGCTCCTCTGGTGAGTTAGAGGACAGGGAGGACATTGTCACTGAGAATGACTTAGAACACCTATTGCATCTGCTGGAGGGGAAGGATAGACAGATGGAATGGCAATGTATGATGGAAAGGTCAACCTCAAACATGAGATACCAGGCTTGGCGCCATGAGCCTCAGGTAGATTCAAACTGTGTTTCACTGCTGAAACTGCCTGTGATGAATAGTTGTGGTTTTTTTAGCAACCATCCTGTAACCACATGGTTCAAGCATCATTACTATATGCTGGGATTGCTCGGTCATGGGAGTTTATGAATATTGCAGAAAAATTCCCAATTTGGTTCCCTTTGCATTTTCTGGATTTGGTCTTGAGGTGTCTATATGTTATTCCACTTGTCATGTATTTCCATGGTTGGTTGTTTAGTTAATCGCTAAAATGCCTGGTGCTGTGTGCCTAGATGCCTTAGCATGCATATTCTAATATGTTTGTGCAGCCCATCATTCAATGTTCAATAATGTTTCCTTTAGTGTCCTTTTTCTCTTCAAATCATGTACTGAATGGCAAAGCTAGATAATGATTTTGAGAGTATTTTTTCTATCAGGAAGGTCCCACTGTTTATCGAAGTAGATCTGTCTTTGAGGATGCGACTCCAGAGTTGGTTAGAGATTTCTTCTGGGATGATGAGTTTCGACCCAAATGGGATACAATGCTGGCTTACTTCAAAATACTTGAAGAATATCCTCATACCGGAACAATGATTGTGCACTGGATAAAAAAGGTTTGATGTATAAATTATGCACAAAGTTGTGTTTATTGATATCCTGTTTCCACTTTCTTGTTTGAACATGTATCATTGATTGAGAAGAGGTTTCCTTGTCCAATTTGCAGTTCCCATTTTTCTGTAGTGATCGAGAATATATCATTGGTCGAAGAATATGGGATGCTGGGAAGACATATTATTGCGTGACCAAGGTACTGATGGAGGCATCTCGTAATTGTTGCTTGCTGTTGCTTTTTGTCCATGTTTGTTTCTTCTTCATTCTTCCGAAGAACAGGCCCCTATCTGTTTTGCCATTTTTTTTTTATTAAGGAGGAAGAGTTTGATTGGAGTTCTGTGGTTAATTTAAGGATGTAATAAAGGCGAATGGTAGCGTAGGGTTCTTGCTTCTGATATATAAAAACTTGATATGTTCTTTGTTGCGTCTATCAATTCAATCATTCCTGTACATGGCAGTGTACTAGCAACTAGATTGATATAACATTTGAATCTCCCTTTTTGACCTGGATCTGAAGTTTTACTTCTTTTTAAGTTAGTATAAATTCATCTTGCATTGGTTGTTGAATGCTATGGCAATCTTTGTTGACTTGCAAATCTACAAAATTGCAGGGGGTTCCTTATCCAGGCCTGTACAAGCGTGACAAGTTAAGGCGTGTTGACCTTTATTTCTCAGGTTGGGTTATTAGGGCAGGTGAGCACTGTTGTTGGTTACACAATCTTAATCTCACAATTTGGCGTACTTTATCACTGAGAAAGTAATGGTGCCTTTTGTTTTGTGTCCTTGATGCACGCATATAGTGGAATCTCGTAAAGGAGACGGACAGATGTCTGCATGTGAGGTTACCCTTCTACATTACGAGGACATGGGGATACCCAAAGATGTGGCCAAGTTGGGGGTTCGTCATGCGATGTGGGGGGCGGTGAAGAAACTGCATTCTGGTTTGAGAGCATACCAGAATGCAAGGAAATCAGAAGCGTCGTTGTCCAGAAGCGCGCTAATGGCAAGAATTACCACAAAAGTGTCTTTTGATGAAGGCATGGATTCTTCAGGAACAGTTAATGAGGAGGATAGAAGTCCAGCTGTAGATATCCAAAGACACAAGGATCACGGTATTGATTGGAAATGGATAGCCGTAGGCGGAACAGTAGCACTGGTTTGCGGTCTTCACACTGGTGCGATTGGCAAGGCTTTGTTACTTGGAGCAGGGCAAAGACTTGCAAGGAAGTGAGAGTCTCCAGGTCAAGGACATCGTGCCCCTGTCCGTATCCGTTTCAAGGGAGTTTTTATCCACTTGTTGAGTTATGGACCAATATTTATCAAAGATGGATGATTTATATTTTTCTCACGGTGGCTCTCGTTGGGTAAGATTCTCGTCCTCCCTCCCCTCCATAGCCTTCATATTCCATGAAGGCGTCTGTTAATTATGCAATTTTGCTTGTGAAATGAGCGGGTTTGTGCCTGGCGGGTGGTTTCGGAATCTCACAGAATTTACCGAGCTCAACGGGGAAGACCCGCATAAGCTAGCTGTAGCTCTGGGGGAGGGATGGATGGATAACCGGCCCAAATCCAATCTTTAGGTCTTTCTCTCATTATTATGTGTCCATCTACCATAAAACGGATGCTTTGCCCAGTTAAGAACTTATATCATGTTTGTGATAGTTATTGTTTGTTAAGGTGTTTTTTATTTAGTAATATATTAAAATAATATTTTTTTATTTTTTAAAATTTATTTTTGATACTTCGAAAAATATATATATAAAAAAACGTGGTAGGAATCGAAGACTATGAAAGCCGCTGCAAATGTATTCGAATGTTTCGTTATTTAAAAAGTTACAATTAAAGCTTAGGTATTATTAAAACATGAACACGTAAAAAAAAGAAAAGGAAAGAGAAATCCTGAAATGATATCTGATCACATTAAAAGAGTTGCTTTTATTAAGACTGTTGGAACCAAGACTGAATACAGATGTTATCCCGACAACTGTTTATCACACGATGCAAAGTGTGGGTGTAGTTTTTTCAATGTTAAAAAATTAGCTCACATATTTTGATTAAACTTCAAATAAATTTGTAGGTTTTTGAATGTTAAAAATTAGTTATTTCTAATGTCTTGCTTGTATGCTTCAGAGGCCATAAAGAATATGCAGCTGCGGTGGAGCGGGGTAACGCCTTAAATAAGATCATGCGAGTGGAATAATTGTTCTTCTAGATATCAATGGCGCCAGCTCTTGTTTTTAGAGACATTCATGTACTGTGTTCAACATTAAAAGAACAAGGGAAAAAATTAATAAGCTTCCTCAATAATGATCACAGATAATTGATTAAACATGGACGGCCATCAAACACAAACTAGGGCAAGGCATTGAACTTGAACTAGCTAGCATGTCTAATAAAGATTTAGGTATCAATTTGTCAACCGTTCTTTTAAAAAAATTTAATTTATTTAGTTTTAAGTTATTTTTTATAATATTTTAATGTATTTATAGTAAAAACAATATTGTTTAAATATATTTTTAAATAAAAAATACTTTAAGAACAACTTTTACCCCATTTTTTTTCATATGTACTCTAAATAGTAATATTAAGACTTCAATGTTAATTCTCGAGTACTATTTGCTGCCACTTGCTCAGCAACCTAAGAACATGGTATGTATAGATAGGCATCTCATTGGGTTTGTAATGATAATAATAACAATAATATTCATGTATGTAATGGATTTAATTAAGCACTCTAAAAAAAAATTAAAATAATATATATTAAAATAATTTTTTATTTTTAACATAATCTATATATATATATATATCATTAAAAAAAACAGTAAAAAAACATGGATTTATGTTAATTCCGGTGAAATATATATATTTAAAAGAAAAATAGAATCTATCTCACTGTGAAACACTCGTATAATCAATCTGACAAAAGAAAAGATCATCATCACTCCTTGCATTACCGTCTATAGATTTTCAGAGACAGGCAACAGCCCCCTAATATGAACACTCCTCTACATAGCAATTGACACCACTTCAGCTATTCGTCGTCTGCTAAGGTTCTGCTATCTTACCTTGTCCACAAATTTGTGGTGCCATTTCCACCAGAAAGAGAGAGAGAGAGAGTAAATATCACGGGACATGGGTGCATCGGCAAGACAAGCGGTCATAATCAATGGAAACGTTCAACAAAACTAATCTTGTGATCAAATCCTTTATGACGAAAGATACATTAATTTGTCGTGTGGTGTTGTTCTTTCCACAGAAGAAGAACAAGAGCAAATGAGTGGTTCCTGCATCTTGTATTGTCTCCATGGATAAGCAAGGCTTGAAAGGGACTCATCCCTTTCCCATGGACATGGTGAAGCTAGCCTCCACTATTGATACAAGATGGTCCAGATCCTTCAAAAGTGAAAGAAACTTGTTTTGTTTTTGTTTTTTTTAGATTAACGTGGATGTCCGGGCCAGTTTTCGCGCACCACGACTAATTCCATGGGCTCTGAAGTTAACGACCATGTAAGCCTCCAGTGACCATCATATGAGCAACCAAGGATTCGAACATGAGATCACAGAGAGAGCAAATTTCTTGATTCCAAGTCCTCTTACCACTTAGCCACCACCGTCAAAGTAAGTGAAAGAAACTTGAATACATGCAAACCTATCCAAANCCAGTGACCATCATATGAGCAACCAAGGATTCGAACATGAGATCACAGAGAGAGCAAATCTCTTGATCCCAAGTCCTTACCACTTAGCCACCACCGTCAAAGTAAGTGAAAGAAACTTGAATACATGCAAACCTATCCAAAGGCGACTTTATGATGAACTGGATTTAGCTGGTGTGGAATCATGGGCCCGTCTTCAACACCATTCGATTTGTCAAGATGTTGATCTAATTTTGAAACAAGTGATGATCTTTCCTTCTCTTCCATCACCATTCGATTTGTCAAGATGTTGATCTAATTTTGAAACAAGTGATGATCTTTCCTTCTCTTCCATCACCATTCAAAGCTTTCAAGCCAACAAATTAATTCAAAGCATAAATGCTCTCTCTCTTTTTTTTATCATTAAAAAAAAGGAGCTCCTCGCATTGGTTTTCTAGATATCGGATGTGGGAATTAAAGGGATCAGCTACGTACCGAGGAATTATTTTTTGTGGCATTTGGGTGTCGGTGGTCCTTCCACCATGGAATTTTGTTGAATGTTTCTCAGTTCACTTCCTGGGTATGTTTGTTGGAAGAGGAGGAAAGATTATTTCTTAAAATATTTTTTAAAATTTATTTTTAATATTAACATATATTAAAAATTAAAAAAAATAATTAAAAAATAAAATAAAACTAAATTTTAAACCTCAATATCAAAGTGGCAATTTTTTTCAATAGCCAATGAAAGTTCAAACTATATTTCCTACGAATATTTTCTTTTACGCGGAATTTCCTATGGATTATTGCTCGATCAGCAGATTTTTGGAAACCATAGTTGTTTTTTCTTGATTTATGTTTACATATTTCCTTGGTCTTCACCTCAAGTAATGTCACCTCTATTTATTTAAAAGTACAAAGGTGTGTTCGATAATTATTATTTTTTAAAGAGTTTTTTTAAATATATTAAAATAATATATTTTTAAAAAAATTATTTTTAATATCAAAACATTGAAAATAATTATAAAAAATAAAAAAAAATTAATTTTATATAAAAAATTATGAAAAATTATAAATTTAAAAAGGTGTTTGAGAATATAGTAGTATTTGCTTTTCAAAATAATTTTTATTCAGAAATAAATTTAAATATTTTTTTATTTTTAAAATTATTGTTAATATTACCACATCAAAATAATTTAAAAATAAAAAAACTATTTTTAAATAAAAAAATTCATAGAGAAAGTGTTTGTCTTAGATAAAAAAAACAACTCAACCTAATAATTTAATAAAATTTTAAAATATAATTTATATTATTTTTAAAATATTTGTTACGATATAAAAAAATGAATTGAATATGAAAGTTTTTTTCTTAATTTATTTAGTGTATTTTTAAACCGTATATATATCAACTTTTATCTTATCCATCTATTCTAAAAGAGAAACTTTTGTCAACTTTTGCCTTTCTCTGTAAACGATAAGGTAAGCTTGTCTAGTTCTCCATGTAAAGATTGTTATTTATGTAATGACAATTCTACACTTCATATAAAATATAAATTTTTTAAAATCTACTACAGTGACCCTGAAAACTCGAATTTGTTTTTGAAAACTCGGTTTTTTCTTTTTATGATTGAAGATGGTTGTTATTTTTATTGGATCTTGGCTTGATTTTAGGCCACGATTTGTGTATGAAAATGGAGTGTGGTTGGAGTTTAGAGATTGCAGTGGTGGCGAAAATAAAAGAATAGATTGGAGGGGAGGGGAGCAGCATGGTGGAGAGAGACCGTCGAGGATTTGTGTAAAAGAGCTGAGAGGTGGAGGAGAAGGGCCATGATGGAGAGACTCTTGGTTTGAAGTGGTGGCTGGTCGCTCGGGTTTTTTAGTGGATTGCTGGTAAAGGCTACTGTGGGGAGAGTATTTGGGTGGCGTGAGAAGGGCAATAGATGTTGTGATTTGGTGATAAAATAACTGTAATCGGTAGAGAATGTAGAGTGGTGGTGGTGCTGCTGCTGCTGCTATGTGGCTGTTGTGGGAACTGCTGCCACGGTTGGAGTAGAGCAAGAGGATGAACCCGGGAAGAGGAAGCTGAGGTCTGGAATATTGAAGGATTGTCGAATTCCAGCTAGGAAAGGGTTCTCTGCTGGATTTATTCGGGAGAGTGACACTAGAGATAAGATCAGGTTGTTATTATTATTGTATTTTATTCTTTATCTAATATCTGTCAAATATAGAATATAAAATATAAAATTGCTTCTTCTTTTTTTAGCTCTATACATTATTAAACACGAGTTGTAACTTCGGCCACCATCGTTCGTAAGACTCCCGAATGATAGATATCACGGTGCCATTAGAAGCAATTCCCATCGTTCGAGTCCCGTGAGGCTTCGGGTTGATGGGATTTAAGGGAGATCTTGACCGAAAACAAAGCTACGAAGATATGTTTAATTTTTAGTTTTATGCCCCTGCGTTACTGGGAGATAGAATTTTAGTTATTCAAATATTATTTGTATATAATCAATTTTAATATATTATAAAATCTTGTTTTTATACTATTGTTATAATTATGTGTGTTTTGATAAAAAAATATTAATACATCTTGTATCAATAAAAAAAAATCTCTTACCTTTTTTTTATTGATTCAAATTGAAGTTTAAAAGCATTTTATTTTTTTCCAACCATCCCTCAATTTTAAATTTTTTTTATTAACTAGAATTATATTTATAAAATTTCTTCTATGAAACTAAAATAAAAAATAATACAATTTTTTTCTCAATAAATCTTTAAAGAAATGTATTTTTATGTTACTTGATTAAAGGAGTTTAATTGAAAGATAAATTGAGGATCAAATAATAGGTAATCAAATTCCTATATTATCCTAAATTTCTCAATAACCTGAAAGACCTTGATGTGGGTTGATGTAGCATAAAAAATGATTTTCTTGATTTTTATATTCTTACATCCTATTAAAAAACATTAAATATATATCTTAATTTAAAGTTGTGGGTATAAACTCTCAATTGATTTAAGTAAACCGATGGTAAGAAATTGTAATTCAAAATATTTATTTAAATTATTTCTCATATTTATTCAATATTTTAATTTTTCCCTTTTTATCAATTTATGTGATAATGGGACCCATTGTATGTATTTAATCTTAAGAGATATTAAAAATTTAATACGCCTAAATTGAATTCATTTTACTATTCTATATATTTTTATAATAATTGTTAATGATTCTAGAACAGCTAGTGATATGATCATCTTGTTTCTTATTAGAATAACTACCATAAGGCTAGTAGCCAGCAACAGTTGATCGGCTGGATCCTCCTCCGAAAAGATTATTATCTCTAGCTCAGGATCAAACAATTTCCTTTTCTTCCTCGATCGAATGGTTGTTGGATAAATGCTGATAATTTGTTTACTTTGCTCATTTCAAGCCCTCGAGGTCGTATGTTTTAATTTAAATTGGGATGAATATGGTCAGTTCGGGACCTAAGAAATCATGGATTTTTTGGATTCCTGACGGGGCACATGAACCCACTTTTTATTTATTTATTCATTAAATAAAGATGTACAGAAACACAAAGTAAACTGAGATTAGGGGTGACATCAATGTTGGCTTTCCCTGTAGATGAGGCAATAACCTCGAAACTTTACAAAGTAGATTATTTGTACTCTGACTCCGAAGTCGAAGAGTTTACATTTTTCCCAGGAACCCAGGAAAAAGAAGAGATTTTGACAGATGATGATGATGCTCGCTATCCTTTACTTACTAATCTTGTAACTATCTTTATTTATTTATCATAACATGACATAAACAGATAGGACCGTGATAAGTAGAGGTAGCTCGACTTGATATTTACTGGCACGCCATGTCTCCTCGTGGCATTCCCTGAACCTCATACTTTAGAATCTCAGCAAAAGCCAGGATGTGTGCTTATTGTAGCAGGACGCATGGCAGCCACCCTGAGTTTTTGCATGCCACTCTGTTATAGAGACCAAGTCCTCCTTCCTTCTCTCTACTTGTCTATAAAGTAAAGTCCAAGCGTACTTAATCGTCTTGCTTTGTTCAGAAGGTGTCTGCTAGTGCTTGTGCTTCTTAGGATCAGCTATAGGATGATTACTTCTTCCAGGGATTTAAGGGACTGTTAGGTATGCGGGTCTCTAAACTCTTCTTTTCTATTCTTGTGTCTCTCTCATTTTTCATTAATGCTTTTAGCTGCAAGTAGATTTTGTTTGGATTTTGATGGTCTTTTCAAGGATATCTCTCCAAATCTTTCATACATTGACCAGAGACTTCTTGTTTTGAGATGATGGTTTTGTGATTTTAAACTCCTCTTTTGTTGATGTATTTTTCTAATCTTGCAGATGAAGTAAAAATCATTTATCAGTTCTTATATTATTCCTTTGCCTTTTATTCTGGAAGAAAGTTTTATTCTTCTGTTTTCCGAGATTCAATCATATGTTGTATGTTCTTTGTATGCCGGGCAATGCTGGATTCATCCTATTAGGGTTTTTTTTCTTGGAAGTGGAGATATTTTAGTCCTTACTAATTACAACTACTATATTACTCGATCTTCTTTACCCCCTATACTCTAGGCAATGCTGGATTTCATCCTATGATTGTTAAACTCTTGAAGAAAAGAACCATTGTTTTCATATGGATAAGTAATTAATCCTTACTGTTCGCAGTTCCATGTCCTTCAAGAGGCCGGTAACATTTTTGGTTAAGCTGTGAAGACATGGTTCTTCTTTCCTATGCTTGATTAATGTTACAATTGATGTCTTATACTTAGCAGAATGGTCACCGTCAAACAAGCACATTACAATGTTATTTGGAATGCTTATGCATCATGGTGCCTCGCAGCATACGGTTTAAGACTTTTTTATCCTATGATTCCAAATAAATGGTTATAAACATAGGACCTGTGAATCTTTTCGCTGGGAAAGATTACTGGAGGAAGAGTGAGTCTTATCTTCACTTGTAGAGCCTTGAGGAGGGGTTGGTAGGGCCATGATCCCCATTTTCAAAAACTCTCCTTTTCCTCTGAACCCCTTGTGAAATTTCCCCATCTCCGCTGCTTGTTACCCTCTATTTGGTTAAGTTAGCCATTGCAATCAAAAAAAAGGTGGTCTGAACTAGTTTCCACCAACTTTTCCAGAAAATTATATCTTATCTTCATCATGTGGTCATTGCCTCTTGACAATTTACATTAATATATATTGACTTTATTGTTTTGTGTAGACAGAGTTTCATGTTTTGGATCATGGAGAGGTCTGACCTGGACCTCGTTGGCATTTCAGGATTTCCCACTGAAGATTTCATCCAGCAAAGATGGATTCAAATGATAAAAACATAGAACCTGTAATTGATTTAGGATTTTCCCTGGGTTATTCCAATCAGTGCATTCAGAGAAGATTGAAGAATGATTCAGGTGCAGGTGCAAATGCAGCTTCAAGTGTAGACATGACATTTGTGGCCACCAATGCCCTGTCTGAACTAGTTTGGTCTCCAAAGAAAGGTTTGAGTCTTAAATGCGCTGATGGAACCTTCCCTGACAAAAAACCCTCTCTGTTATGGGGTGCAGGACCAAGTGATTGGGTAATTGGATCAAATGCTGACAAAGCTATCGGCAAAAAAATTTTCATGGCTCTGGAAGAATCTGACGAGAGTGAAGTTGCTGGAAGAGACATCCCCACAAAGTTCGTTACAAGTGATACAGGCCTATTTCCGTTGTTAAGTGAATCAAGGCATAAAGTCAAAATAGGTAATTATGAATTCCTTACAGGTACAGTGTATTATGTATTGGTGAATGTCAACCTATAGAAATTCCTATCCAGTACATGATGAAACCTGTCTTGTATTACTGAAAATCTCTCATTTGGCAGCAACTGATGATCTCGAGGAGGAAATGAAAACAGCAGTTGGGCTTCCTTTTCTGCAGAAAATGGAGGATCCAAGAAACAATAAAGCAGAAGATATTTATGATCCGATCAATCTTCGAGTAGATGAAATATCTAGGACCTGGGAAACCAAATTTCCAAGTTTGCCAGGTGATTTATTTGATCTTCTCAACTTAGTTTAGCTCCCACCTTTCTAAAATACACATCCACATGATATTGTTTTAAAGAACTTCTGTAGCCGTTGAAACTGGAGTCCTAAAAGCACCGGATTATTAGAAATTACTTTGCTGTACTGTTCTGCATATTTTGTTTAAATAAATAACCTATACTTGATGTGAGAGACAAAAAGATTCTACACAGTCCCTCATTGAATTGCAGCCGGAGCATCAAACATTTTACTCAAATTCTCTTCAGAGCTGTTCATCAATCTGCTTCCTTGTTATTTTATCAATATATTAGTTCTTTTTAGGTGCCTGAAGAAACTAGTTGTTCATGCTTCGATATTCTCATTCCTAACAGGACACTGATTTTTTCATTTTTCAATTTAAATAGATGAAACGAAACTGCATGTGGCACAAAATGGCCCAACTTCCAAGGAACCTACTGTCAGGATTGGAGGTGTTGGTGATGCAAGTCACACATTACAGCCAGAAATTGTTTCGGCCTCGCAAGTTTGCTCTGTGGAAGAATGTGATTCTTATGACACTAATATGCAGAAAGCACCATCAGTAGGAAGAGAACATTTTGAATTACCTTCATGCATGGAAAAAGAGAGAGAGAATAATATGGAGACTGGTCCCTACATCTTTCCTCTGGAAAAACTGGAGTCAACTGCAGAGAACGATTTTATAACTCCTCATAGTGAAAATGTCTGTGATGTGGCAACTGAGATTGTAGGATCACGAACTGCCAAGGAAGTCCGGAGTAGCTCTCAGCAGGATGATGAGACACTTCCTAAAGACAATGATTGTGCCATTAAACAGTCTACCACACACAGCAGAACCTGGAGGTATCAAATGAAAGGCAAGGCTAAGGCTTTATCTGATGGAAATTTAAATGAAAGAATGCTGGACATGGATGATGACAGCCATGAAAGTGTTGAAAGTTGCAACAGTGTTGGGTTATTTTCTACTGGCAAAAGGCAACGGAACTTCGATCCACATTCGTATGTTGGGAGCAAAAGTACCAAAACTAAAATTCAAGAAAGTCCCGGTTCCTCTTCATTTGTCAAACATGATAGTTCATTCATGAATTGGATCTCAAACATGATGAAGGGGTTCTTAAAATCAGATGAAGATGAGGCACCTTCTCTTGCTCTTACCCTTGCAAATCATAAGCATGGACACGAGGATCGTGATAAGAATCTCATTTCATGTAACAGAAATCAAGATCAAGGGTGCAAAACTACGGGATTTCATTCGCTTTTTCAGTCATTGTATTGTCCCAAGACAAAGGCTCAAGAAACTGTCGCTTTGAATGCCAATACTCAAACAGAAGGATCTAAAGAACCGGGGCTGGACAACAAGATCTGTGACTCTAATGGTACTTCAATAGCCTGTCGTATGGTGACTGACAATGTGTACAAACGGTTTCTTCAACCAAATGAGAAGTTAAATGAGTCGACATCTGGAAATGGTGCAGCTCCACCAGCCTTGACCAAACTTTTATCCACCAATATTGCTTCTGGTCAGGAGATTGGCGGGAGTAACTCTGCAGAGAAAAAAAATTCATGCAGCATGGCAACTGATAAGGAGAAAGATGGGACAAGCTCCAATTCCTCTCCGGGTAAACGTAAGAGGAATGATGATGAACAGCCATCTGAAGGCAAGGCCACAAATACTTCCAGGTACAAAAGTGACCCACTCACAAGCTTGTGGATAACTAGGCTTTCTCCAAGAATTTCTGTTCCATTGTCAAACCAGGATCTTTGCCGCAGAAGAACTGGCGAAGCTCTTGATGGCTTTGCTGATTTCATAAGCCCAAAGGCTCAGTGGCAGAATCATCCTTCTTCTTACCATGATAAAAAAATTGTGGGGGCTAGGGAGGAGGAGCACTTCACGGAGGCCCCGGTATGCATGCAAAATTGTGCCAACAGTACTGAAGTTTCATTTAGCATAACTAAAGTAAATGGACACCATGATGAGAAGTCCATGTGTAAAATGAACTCTACCTTGCCTTTTTCAAGATTCAGAAATTCAGAGGCGATGGCTTCTGTCTTTGCAAGGAGATTGGATGCCCTCAAGCACATCATGCCATCATACGGCACAGATGATTCTTCTTATGGAAACCTGGCATGTTTCTTTTGTGGCATTAAAGGTCACCATGTGCGAGATTGTCCAGAGATAATAGATAGTGAGCTTGCAGATATTCTAAGAAATGCTAATTCATTTAATGGAGCAAAAGAATTTCCCTCTGTGTGCATAAGATGTTTCCAGTCAAATCACTGGGCTGTTGCATGTCCTAGTGCCTCTTCAAGAACAAGACATCAAGCAGAATATGGCGCTTCTCTGGTCCATGAATCCAGTCCTTGTAAACTTCTGCTGAATCCAAGAAATGAAGACGATGCAAAGCAGTCAGATGGCAAGGATAGTCAATTGCAAGCTGCTGGTGCACCTACAGTTCGCAATGGGAAATTGCATGAAGCTTCTGCCTCTGGGAAAATGAATATGAATATGAAACCGTTTGAGAGAGACACTGCTTCAAGTTCTGGGGAAAAGAAGTTGAAAGAAAACCAGGTCATGCCTTTGAGCAATTTTATCAATAGCCAGATACCGGACATACCGAAGGGAATTTTTGATGCAGTAAAAAGGCTCCGTTTATCTCGAACAATTATTCTCAAGTAAGTAGCTCATTCCAGCTAAACTGTCATCTTCACTGCTATTTTTTTTCTGAGATCTTTCCTATAAACTGCCATGCAATAACTAAAGACATTTTAGCACTCGGATATCTGCGCCCCTCTAATTGTTTAGGACATCATAAACAGACAGATAAATTGCAGGTTGTTTTCAACCATGTGGTTGAACTTTTTTTTAGTTTTATCTGAAGTGTGGCGTGTTTATACCTGTAATAGGCAGTGGTTGTTCATCACGGCATCTTGTTTACTGTTGGATTTGGGAAGACATGCTTCCAGTTTCCAGCATCTGATTTATTTTCTTAACTAGATAAACCAAGTCCGAGGTGGGAATTTGTTTGATTGCGTAGAAAATCTAATAAACTTCTGGTAAGGACGTTAAAGCCTCATTTTCCTAAACATGAACCAAGTATGACAGATTTGAACCAGAAAATTCGTGAGCTGCTAATTTTGAAATGCATTGGCTTGAACATCTGGCTTAATATTGGTCTGTCCATGCTTATTCTATCAAATCATCTTCTGTTACTTTATCCTCAAATTATTTTGGCTTGTGATTTTGGCATTTGCCTCCCACCTCGAAGTCAGTTCTTTTTTATTTTTCTTTTACATATCTTACAAGCTTGTTTCTGCAACATGGTTTTATGGTAGAGAGTCTGGCCTTGTGGCGAGAAGATGGCATTTGGATAACCATGTTACCTTCTGATGCAGATCAAATTGCAATCTGTCTGTAGTGTTCAGGGCCAGTGAAGGATGACCTTTTTTCTTCTTCTCCATAACTTTGAAATTTTTTGAACTTGTAGTTAAATCTGAGTGACCTTCTAGGAAAATTAATTCCAAGGAAACATGTGGTGTGGAGCTCAGGTTAGTGACTTTGAGAATCCTATGATAGAAGAATAATGAGGTGACATATTTTACAACTTATGCAAGAAGGTCCAGGATCAGAACCAATAACTTAAATGTATCAGATATTGCATTGGTGAAGCATAAGGAAGAAAAAAGAGAAACGATTGTGGCTGAAGAAGAGAGTGTCAGAAGAAAAGGAAGGATTGCAAGACATAGATTGAGAGTGCCAGCCTGCATAAATCGTCAGTTATTCTACCACAGTACTGTTTTTCATAGTTTGAATTGCTCGGATAGCTCTCTGCATGCCTATCTTATGGCTCAAATTAATGTACTTCATAGTCAATATCAATGGGGGGTAAATTTTAGTAGCTCTTTTTTTATCTTCTGTTGGCGTACCTCCATGCAAAATTTGAACAAAGAAGAGTGAATGTGTGATAATGTGTTTGTAGCTTTTTTATGATAACTGCACAATTAAATCAGCTACACTGCAATTGAAGGCAATCGCTGATCATTCTAGAAAACTCAATTCCAAGATAATTATAAATCTAGTCCTGCTTTCTCATTCATGATTTTCTCCCTTGAAAGTCCTACTTATCAACACCAATATGAAAAAAAAAACTTGAAACTACTTTCGAGGAATAACCTTGGTTTTATCTGTAGCATTCATCAAAGCTTGAGTTTTTCTTTTCTAGAAATTATTGTCGTAAAAGTTTTTATCCTTTTATTGATGTTTTCTATGTTGCATGCTTTGGCACAAGATGGTTGAATTCTCATACACCATCATCACATCTTGATGGCTTTTTCCTGCGCTTGCGGCTTGGGAAGTGGGAACAGGGACTGGGGGAAGCTGGGTATTATGTAGCCTGCATTACTGGTAAGCCAAAATTGTTTACCCTGTCTCCTATCTATGATAGATGGATGAGTTGCATAATTGTCATTAATTAGCTTCCTTTTCTGGTGACGACTCACCCCCCTACCTTTTTGCTCTGTTCTTTCTTTTGATCATACAGGAGTTCAAAGTCAGAGTTCAAAACAAAAGTTCAAAAATTCTATTGCTGTAATTGTAGGTGGCGTTAAATGTTTAGTTGAGAGTCAATATATCTCCAACCAAGATTTCACCGAGGTAAAAGCCCGACTCCGAAACCGAATTCATGTTTTATATAATCTAGCAATTTAAATTTCAATCTTTGATCTATAGATTTCCAGCTGAATCTGCGAGCATGATATCTTTATTCATGGACTGCATATAATTAGTCTGGCTATTTGTAGCCTTTTTTCCCTTGTTGAATCATGTTTGTATGTTTTGAATGCACGATTGTTTGCCCTCGGTCAAGTAGCCCTTTTCTCATCCAAGGATCACGACTTATCAGAATATGGTCTTATGATCTTTCTTCAATATTTGCCTATTGATTCATGTTGCATTGAAGTCTCCTTCATTGATGATTTACATGACTGAATCTGCATTTGCTTAATAGTCTCTTTATGAAGAAAGTTTGAGCTTTCAGTGTTATGTTACTACATACTCTCACCTAGGTAAAGTAGTCTGTCACCTTCAAAATCATCTACGAACCCTTCAAACACGGCAAACCTGTTGTTCATTAGCAGAGGAAGTCAATGACTCTGAGTTTCGTAATAAATTATCATATATATAATGACTATGTAAGAATGGACCTTAAAGTTCCACGTTCATTTAAAAATGGTGGAAATATTATCCTTACTTTTTGTAGAAGTCGCCGGGTTGGGAGACAGTTCATGCATCTTACCTTGTACCTGGGAAAGAAAGAGATCCTACTCACATGTTGCTCTCATTTTTTTACTTATTTTGCAGGGTGAGCTAATGGCATGGTGGTGTGCAACCTTGAAGGATGGTGGCAAGACACCCTCCGAAGAAGATTTAAGATTGAAAGTTGAAGAGATGAAAATGTTAGGGTTTTAGGCAGAAATAGATTCAGGTGTCGCTTGCAAAAATACATGAAGTGAGAACAAAGCGCTTGAGTAAGCCTCTGCATGGATAGTTTGATTTGTCATTTCTATTGCTTCTCATCTGTCCCTCTAAACATGACACCATCGTCCAATTTCAAGTACGTTGGCATGGAGGGATGGCTAGGGAGAGGAAGCTTACCTCGATATTTGTGCTGATATAACCATAGATTCTTTTGTTGTTACTGTGTGTTGTTTTTTAATTAAGATTGATATATAAAATGATATGTTTACCCTCAGTGACGACAAATACCTCTGTTGTTGTCGTGTCAAAGACAGGTAATAATTTCTACAACTAATACAGCAACAGGTAAAGGTGAAACATACACATGAGCTGTTAATATTAAGAATATTTTAATGCTAAGCTGACGTAATGATATGTGAGATGCTTTGGACTGTGCTATAGATATTTTTTAAAATATTTTTTATTTTAAAATATATTAAAATAATATTTTTTATTTTAAAAAAAATATTTTTAAATCAGTTTATTAAAATAATCCAAGAATATTAAAAAGAATTAATTTAAAGTAAAAGGTTAAAAAATTTAAATTTTTTTAAATTTTTTTTAAAATATAAAAATAAACAGCACCTTAGAATAGTGTAAAGTGATTTCCGGCTGTGTGTTTTATCTGGTAGCTGATCCATGACTCAACCACACCATTATTATTGATTAAAGTTATATATGCTTTTAATATAAAGCAGGACGGAGCCCTGCACCCACAACGTAAATCAACTGAAAACCACGTCGTCGGTCTCAAAAGCAGCTGCTTTTTCAGCCCATCTATTTTACTTTATTTTTTTGGATGGGACCCTTTAGCTTTTTTAGTCTTAGTTTCGGCTCAAGAATTTACTCTGTACCTTTTCAATACATGAATTTTTTTTTATTTTTAATTAATATAGATATCCGTCCAGCTTGCTTACATTATAATTAATTCCATGCTTATACTATAATTAATTCCATCATTTATTGAATATCCTGTAAGTTTACTGTAAGCTTAATAAGTAAGAAAATCACCATGGATGACAGGTATACTACACAGAAAAAATCTAGTACAGACACGAAGGGAAAAACTCCCCAGCATTCAAACCTAGATTCAAAGAAAATAGAACGGCCCAACAGCCACTGAGCTATAACCTTGCTGGTTTCAATACATGAATTTGAGTGAGGAGAGAAGCTCATCAATGAATGATAAAAAAAATATATATATTAATTGTCCATGTTCTGATAAAAAAATATTAATCTTAATATCAGCATATTTTATTATGTTTTTAAACTTCTATCAGGCCTCGAAAAGTAGGGTGGGTTGAAAAAAATATATATTCTAGTTTGATTTTTTTAGATAGATTTAGAGGTATTTTAAGTTAAAAATTAATTCATTAACATTACAAGAATATATATAATGTATTTTTAGATTAAATAAATTTTAAAATAATTTTTTAAATTAAAAAAACTCTACCATCTCTCCATTATTCAAAAACTAGCAAGCAGATAAGGAGTTGTATACTTTTATTTTTTATTTTAAAAAAAGGCCAACATAAATTCGTTTGTAAATCAAACCTGTGAATATTTATAAGTATTATTGATTTATTTAATTAAATATACATTAACTGTTATGTTTACAATACAAGATTTTATTCTAGCTAATTTTTATTCTTTTAAGAAATACCTAGATTTTTATATGAACTGGTAAATAGGCTACTTCGAAGCGAAGATAGATGAGATCTTTCCTAAAAGAACCATCAATTATCAAAATGTATAGAATATTATTCCAGCGGTCCCAGATGAATCGCATCCATCACCCACCTAGGCTTTTACTTTAATTACCTGTGCAGGTAGGCCCCCACCCTTAAAATGTTTTTAAACCCCTGAAAAATATACTTATTCGATTTTATACCCATTTATTTAAGTTTAATTATATTTTCATCTTTTTTTATTTTCACACTGACCCTTACTTTAACTCGCTCCTGGTGGGATGATATTGCCCTTTTTCGTTTTTACTATATGCTGTACCAGCATATTTTACACAAATTCTTTTTTCCTGAAAGGCCTTACCCTACACCTCGAGATACTCTATAGAACTCGGTTGCGCATTGAGTTCAAGCGCTAGGGAGCCTGTTAAAATATTATATCTAATTATATCGGGCTTGCCTGTCTATTAAAATTTTAATGTGTCGGGCCTCCTCTTATTAAATTTGGTTACATGTTAAACTCAACCAGTATAAATTTATTAAGATATCAGATTTAATATCCAAACTATATAATAATTAATTCAATGTAAATTGATTTATTTAGTAATTTCAAAGAAAATCTCTATAACCATTTTTTTATTCAAAAACTTCAATCTTAAATAATAAAATTATAAAAATATCAATGAAACAAAAAAAAAAGATGTGGAGTCGCATAAGCTTTTTAAACTCGTAATTCCGGTTATTAGACTGAAAATATCGTACATAAAAAAATAATGAAACTCAATCTCTAATAAATTTAATATCGAATTATGAATTATTATTGTTATTGTTGTTGTTGTTGCTGCTGTTGTTATTGTTATTATTATAACTACCATTATCATTATCATAATCATAATTACTATTGTTGTTGTTATTATTATTATCATCATGATCGCTATTACTGTCATTATGTCATTGTTGATAAGTAATATCGTCATCATTATCATCATCATGGTCATTGTTACTGTGATTATTATCATTGTTGTCATTGTCGTTATTTATTGCTACTATTATCATTAACATTATTATTGTTATTGCTATTATCATTGATAACATTATTATTATTTTGAGCTATTGATATTATTGTTATAATTGTTGTTATTGTCACTGTTGTTGCCATGATTATTGGTATCATAACTGCTACAAACCATTATAATAAACTACTACTACTACTATTATTATTAGAGGTTGTGATGTTATTGTCATTGTTATTAATAATATCCTGTTAATGTTATCATTTGTTATTATTATTCCTTTCTTTTGCTGTTACTATCATCACTACAATTACTATTAGTAATATTAATACTGTTATTGTGACAATTATTATTAATAATAATACTATTATCACAATAGTACTCTTATTATCACTATTATTGCTATAAAAACTACTATTATTGCTACAATTATTATCACCAGCAGTAATGTTATTACTATAAAAACTGGTTTTATTATTATTATTATTATTATTACTATTAATAATATTACTGTTTTAATTGTCATCATCGTTACTGTATCGTCATAATTATTATTATCATCATTGTTATTATTGTCTTAATAAACTATAATTATTATCATTATCACTAACATTATTATTACCAGTATTATTAGTATCATTATTATTATTATTATTATAATCATTATAGTTATTACTATTAAAAAATTCAAGAAATGAATCAAAATAAAACAAATTAATATTAAAAAATTATGAAAAAAATTTGAATATATGAAAATGTAAGGGGCTAGGCACAATTTTTTGTTAACACCATCTTACCCTTAGAACCCAAGAATTATCAGGGAAAAAAATTACAATCATAAATTAGCCCCTGAAAATCAAGCTTAAAAAAAATTGAATCCAAAAGTGATAGAATCATTATACTATAACTAAAAATACAAAATACCAAAAAAACCACAAGCCACAGTTAATTGAAGGGCAACAGAGTTATTTAAATGTACACAAGATTAATGAAAAAATCAAGAACCCCTTAACGATTGACAAATGACAAATGAATTAAAAAAAAATCATTTTTATATCTGAAAAGGCATTCTAATAAGAATTTTTTAAGAATAAAGTCATCAATTCATTATTTTAATCCATGATAAACAAAGACACGTGTATAATAACAATTCCACATGCTTTAGCTTTTGTTTTAATTAATAAAACGCTCTTTCTTCTTCTTCTTTTTCTTGTCATGTGGGAATCGATAAGCATATAAAAATTTATCCTTTATTTACGAAGACCCACAAAGTCGCATGCTCGTTTTATCATGAGATGAGCTCCATCTGCAATCGGTAAAATCATCTAAAGCCGGGCAAACTATTCCGAATCTGCAGTGAAGCCTCCTCTAAGCTCCAACACGATGCTGTCAAGTAAGCCTTCTTTTTTCTTTCTCTGCGTAATCTCTCTGTCTGATCGTTTTCTAGTAAGAAAATAAGCTCTGACGACAGTACCTTCCTTTCTTTTAGATAATAATAACGGCCACGCCAAAGTCATTTTGACACGAGTTCTTGCGGCTTCCTTACTGGGTTTCATCAGTGCTGCTGCTGCAACTCTCTACTATCGGAGAAAATCAAAAGCTAAAAGAGACCAGCACATCATTCCAGGCTTAGTCAGGACAGAATCTGGCCGTTTGGGAAATCTTGAAAGATTCTCCGATTATGTTGGTAAATTAATCTAAGTAATTATAAACTGCTTCAGCTGTGTTACTTTTTCTTGACAAACAATGCTTTTTTCTCAAGAGTCAAGAAAGAAGAAATTTTACCCATTCTTCACTTTACTGGTCCTTGCAGCTAGGCAGATGGGATTTGCAGATGCAGATGAGTGTCCACGGCTATGCAAATTGGCTTATGATTATCTGAAAAGATCTGAAGGGTGTGAGAATAACATCTATGATTTTTTTGCTAATCTACCTGAGTTTGAATCTCTGTACGTGAAGCTGATGGAGGAATTTGAAAAATGCATCCTCGCTTATTTTGCGTTTCATTGGAGCAGATCATCCCTGTTTATCAGTCAGGTTTATCATCAATTTTCAGAACCAAATAATAAAAAGAAAAGGAACAGTAACTTTTGTTTTCTGTTTTTGTTGTCTTATGCTCTTCACTCTAATTTTCTGCATGGATGGCAGGTTATGGATGTTGAATCCGTGAGGAAACCAAAGCTCAAAGGGTTTGATGACAATGACTTGTAATATTATATTACCTGGCCTCATTTTTTTAGTTTTTCAATTCACCGACTTCCACCTGGCCTCATTTTTCTCCTTTATGAAGGGCCAGAGGTGCCATGGTTTTTCACTTATACCACACCAGACTTCATGGTTTTTGGAATCGAATGGATGCTTTATATTATCATATGGTTTTAATTTTTGTGGGTTTTGGCAGAAAACAAAGATTTGAGAGGGTAACCGACAACTTGAAGGTTACAAGGGCATTTTCTACTCTAGTTGAGGAATCGAAAGCAATCGGCGCCCAGGGGGGATCAGATTGCACGGAGGTCATGGAGCCGGTGGCACTGAGCGAGAGAAGTCCGGTGCTGCTACTTATGGGTGGTGGAATGGGGGCTGGCAAGAGCACTGTCACCAAAGATATTCTCAAAGAGTATGGATTTATCAATTTTTACCTCGAAAACATTAAAAATAACTTTTATATATATATATATATATATATATATAAACGACATGCATGAAAGAAGAGTATCAGCTACCCAAAAAAACGAAGACTTCAAGAGTAATAGGGCTTGAACATGGGTTTTTTTTTTTAAAAAAAATATTGTAATTTACTAAAAGTTTTGGGACAATAATATATATTAACAAATTATTTGGAAATTAATACAATTCGAATATAATTGCATTTGAGAATATTATTTTTGTATACAACCACTATTTGATTAACAAATTAATTAACCTTAATAAAAATCAATATAAATCTATATAGAAATTTCTTAATGAGACAATTCTAACTATATCTTAGAAGAATACAAAATGATATTGTAATTAACCCTAAACTAATTTAAGAAAAAACCTAATAAAGTATAATAATATTTGGTGGTCTTTCAATGTGATTAAAATCATCTCTCCAGATCTTCTAGTGATGTTGATATTAAGTGTATAGAAAATAAAACTTTAAAATATCTTCAATGACTCATATTTTTTTGGATATTGGATTTTAAATTTTATTTAGTAGTTATTATATTTGTATAAAAATTTAAGTTGATTTTTTTATACATGTTAATTAAATCAAGAGACATAAATTTTAATACAATTACTATTTCTAACAGCAGCTATGTCAACCGCTATTTTCAAAGTGATTGTGCTATTTTTCTTTTCCTTTTTTTTTAACTTATATTGCTTTCTTGGAATTTTTATCAAGTTGTGTTAGAATTATGTGATACCCCTTCTAAAATGCCAATTATCTTGTCGAAAGAAAATTTAATCTACGGAATTCGATGAACAATGGGGCACGGAGTAAAGATAATTGAATTTTACTTTGGAAAATAGTGCATGCCCTGTGATTGTGATTTGGAAGGACACTGATCAATAAATAACTGGGCAGACCGTTCTGGTCAGTAGCAAGGGCAAAGGCGGTTGTGATAGATGCTGATGCATTCAAAGAGCCGGATGTCATCTACCAGTCATCAACTGATGCGGCATCATCACACCTGGTAACTGCCCTGAATGAAGGACGGGATGTAATCATGGATGGCACCCTTTCATGGGAGCCTCTCGTGGAGCAAACAATTGCCATGGCTCGTAATGTGCACGCATGTCGTTACCGAATGGGACCAGGGTACCAGGTTGCTGAGGATGGGACCGTTGATGAAAATTACTGGGAAATGGTAGAGCAAGAGGAAGAAGACCAGCGATCAAACAACGAGAAAGGAGAATTAACTGGCAGGAAACCATACAGAATAGAGCTGGTTGGAGTTGTCTGTGACCCTTATCTAGCTGTTGTTAGAGGCATCAGGTAACACTCGAAACATGATAAAACTAGCTGTGTAGTAATCAACATCATTCTCGTTTATTGTCGTACGGTACATGTATGATAGTAATAAAAGAGGGTATGTTTTTCTGGGATTTTGAACAGGAGAGCCATAACGACAAGAGGGGTAGTGAGGGTGGATTCCCAGTTAAAGTCCCACAAGAGATTCGCCAGCGCATTTGAAAGATACTGCCAGCTTGTTGATAATGCCAGGCTTTATTGCACCAGTTCAGTCGGAGCACCGCCGAGTGTAAGTACGACTATTCCATGAGGTTTATCCGCCATGCATCCCGTGCTTCCTATCTTCTTTCTCATAGTGACTGGCGCGCACAAATGCACACCGCCTCAAATTTCATGACAGTGTCTGTCAAGCATGAAAGTGGCACCTCTGAAACAACACATCGATTAGGGAAGAGAGTCTGCCAACCACCCTTGAATTTTTGTTGGGCCACCATGCTATTTGAGGCGCTATCTATCGATTGACATGCCGAGTGTCGAACTCTATTGAAATAAATTAGACCCGTCACGCAGCTGTCAGTTCTAAGAAAACTGGTAAGTTTGAGCTTGGAATCGTAGATTGTGGTCCCCTCGATGCACACTATTCTGTATCTCGAGGCCTCGACAAGAAATGGACCTCGAACACGCTGCATTATGTACGAAAATTAGCCCCACCTTCCGTACCTCGTAGCTCAGAACTAGCAGCAGTTATCTTAGTTCTTGCCGGTAGATTTCCGTACTGGTCGCGAATCAAAAGACAAGTAGGGGCTGCATTTTTCTTGTACACTGACTTTTTGATTGGCACAAAATGAATGCAGCTGATAGCATGGAAAGATGGGGACGAGACGCTCCTGACTGATCCAGAGGGGTGCAAATGCTTGACAAACGTAAGCAATTTGAGGGCTGAAGCAGAATCCATCTACGAGCTTTACACAGACCCAAGCCCCATTTTCGAGCCGGGCTCTTTTTGGAAAGACATCGTCATGGATCCTTCCAGGCCCACTGTTCAATCGGAGCTCAAAACCATTATTCTAAACATCGAAAGTCATGGATATGTTTCCTGAAAGATGATGCTACGCTATTAAACTTTAAATTATTTTACTCTTTTCGTGAAATTTAACCTGTGTTTGTATGAGTTTAAAATTATATTTATTTATTTTCTGGTACTAATGATGTTAAAAATTTTAAAAATATATTTTTAAATAAAAAACATTTTTAAAAATATTAACCATACCAATACCAAATATTAACTAAAACAAATAATTCTTTTTCAAATAATTACATTGCAATTCTATACCCAAATAACACCGGGTAAATCCTCAATTTAGAAGTCCTGTCATTCTATCCGCACAAACAGCTTTCACTTGTCAGTATTTTTAACTGCTTTCTTCACTGGATAATGATTTGTTTAGAAATATGGCTGTGATTATTTTTTAAATAATTTTTTGTATTAAAATATATATTAATATTTTTTTATTTTTTAAAAATTATTTTGAAAATACTAAAAATATATTAATTTAAAATTAATAAAAAATATTTTTTTAAAATTTTTTTAAAAATTTTTTTAAAATACAAAAATAAATAAACTATCTTGAATTTCTTTTACTGCCTTTTTTGCAGGAGTCTTATTTTTAGCCGTAACAACAGCTTTCTTTGCCAGGCCTTCGCAGCCTTTTCCGGCTTAGGCTTAGCCTCGGCCTTGGGATTCGCTGGAGCCGCTTTCTTCACAGAAGCAGCATCCTTAGCCCCTGAGTAATAGACAATATATATTTCTCATTCTATGGTTAAATTAGTAATTCTAACGCACAATAAAAAATTAAAAAAAAATCAATCTAACTCCATGTAATTTATAGAAAACAATTGAATCATGATGAAAATATCAGCTTACCCCAAATGCCTAGTCTAATGATCTCTTGGGTCATTACTGATTTTTTTATTCAAATATTCCATTGAATAGTGAAGTATCTCGTGGGCTAGAGATAATTGGCATGCGTTTCATGGTTTAAGCTTGAAATTTTATCTACGTTGCAATAAAAATTATTTTTAAAAACATTTTTTACTTACAAATATATTTAAAAATGTTTTTTATTATTAAAATTTATTTTTTATATCAAAAGATCAAAACAATAAAAATAACTTAAAAAAATTATGGTTGTACCACGCTGAACAAAATCTAAAGAAGTAAACATTTAGTTATAACCAGTCGGATGCTAATGTTACACAAAGAATTTATTTTTTAGTTTCATAAAAACTATTGTAAAAATTTATAATATAAAAATAATATTTTTTTAATATCAATAATTTTTTTCCAAATTTATTAATTTTTTATTAATACTATTAATTATGATAAAAATAATAATATTTATAACACAAATAATACTATTTTTTATATGAATATTTATAATTATAATTACAATTATAATAATAATATTTATAGAATAAATAATTATATTAAGAATTTCAAGGATGATTACAACATATAATAATATTTTTTATATCAATACTTTAAGTTATAATAAAAATAATAATATTTCTAACACGAATAATATTTTTTTAATCTAAACACTTTCAATTCTAAGATAAAAAATAACATTTACAATACACATTATTATGTTAATACATATAGTTTTGCGCGCACGTGTTCAAACTCAACTTGAAGTTAAGTGCGGCTATGGCAAGCTCCATTTGGGGACGAGTGTGGATGTGACAAAGCCCAACTTCATTTTAAATGTAGATGGGCTTTTGGGTTAAGTGTGGAAGCATCCAGACTTTTAATCATAATAATAATAATACTATTTTTAATATTGATACTCTTAATCATGATAAAAATAAAAATAATTAAAATATAAATAAAGCTATTTGTAATATTAATACTCTAGATCATAATAGAAACAAAAATAATAATATTTTTAATATTATTACTATTAATTATAATAAAAATAATGATATTGATAGCATAAATAATTATATTAAGAATTTCAAGGATGATTACAGAACAAATAATAATATGTTTTTTTTTTATCAACACTTCAAGTTATAATAAAATAATATTTATAACACACATTATTATATAAACACATATGTTATTAGGAGTGGACACGTCTAAACCCAAATTGGGGTGGGGCATGGACATGGCTAGATAGGTGACAATAGGGCTGACATCACTAATCAGGTTGTTTGCTAAGACTTAAACGCCAAGTGAAGCCTGAGTCTACCTTATGTATTGGAGTTGCCCTAGCACTAAGTGGTGTTTATGCCCTCATGTAAGGAGGCACTGGTATGTGCCTATGTACCCAAATGACATGTGGCACGTGGATAATGGTAAATCATCTAATTATTTTGGGCTTGAGATAGCAACCTATTGTTTTAGGTTTGGTGTCATATACCGAGCTTGATGGGTATGGCATGATCCAATTCTATTGGGTCATGATGAAAGATTTTAAATATTTTAATTTTTACTATAATTAAAATATTACTGTAAAAAATAATATTATTTGTGTTATAAATATCTTAATTTTTATTATAATTAAATATATTCCTATAAAAAATAGTATTATTTAGTTATAGATATTTTAATTCTTATTATAATTAAAAGTATTAATATAAAAAATAGTTTTATTTGTATAGTAAATAGTATTTGTGTTAAAAATATTATTATTCTTATTAAAATTTAAAATATTCCTGTAAAAAATAGTATTATTTGTGCTATAAATATTATTATTTTATTTATAATTAATAGCATGAATACTAACAATATTATCACTTGTGTTATAAATAATATTATTTTTACCATAAATAATAATATTATAATAATAATAGAAAGCATCATATGGTGGTTAAGATGCCGTAGTCAATAAGGTATTTTGCTAAGATCCAAGCATCAGGAAGTGTTTAGGTATGCTCCTTAAATTGGAGCCATCCAAGTGCCTGGTGGCACTTGGGTTTTTCCAAACACCACATGGTGTTAGGACAGCATAACCAATAAAATTTTTTGTTAAGATCTAAGTGTCAAGTGGTGCTGAGATCTACCCTAAGTAATGGAGACACTAAAGCGTCACTTGGTGCTTAGTCTGCTTTGCATATAGGCCCGGTAGCCTCAGAGCTAGCTATCTATGCAAGGGTAGTGCTAGGGGTGGGGGCTTGCTCCTTATAGCTTACAGTCATCAAAATTTATATCAATCATTTTCTCTCCAAACATCCTTTCAATGCTGAATACACTCTAGTAAAAAAATAATCTCATCCATCCTTTATTACAATTATAATTTTTTATATTAAAGGTTGAGTTGTTATTATACTGTTCTAATCTATAATACTTTGTATTTATATAAATAGTAAGAGGGGCACGAAGTCCTTCTATTATATTGTTAACAACTAGGTTTTGATGTGGTTTATAGTTAGTTTTGTAACCAAAGAGGCTAGCTTTAAATAACCACTAAAAAATCACGTAGAAGGGTTTGGAATGTGGATGTAAATGATTCAGTTGACACACAATGTTGATGCAGGTATAATCAAACATCAAAGATTGCAAAATGGGCTTTCATTTTTACCAATTAAAGTTACAATAAAATATTTCAGGTAGAAATGATATTTTATAAGAATTTAAAATATATTTTTTAAAATTAAATAATTATCCTTTTCACTAATATTTATTTTAACTATTATATTATTTTTTAAAAATAGATTTCAAAGAAAATCACTGACCCGAAAAAATTTAATAAAAAAATCACAATGTCCTTGCATGCCATGTAATTATGTGCATGTGTAGGGTTTACATCGCCCTTCTTGTCATGAATAAATAACTAAGGGTCCGTTTTTGTACCTGTTTATGTGTTTGTAGTGTAAAAAATATGATTAAATATGTTGCAATATATTAAATTATGTTTTATATTGTGAAATCTATTAAAAAAATGAATTTAAAATATAATTTTATGAAATAGTTTTTATATGTTTTTTAATTGAATTTTGTAAAATTTTTGTTTTTGCGTTTTAATTTTTTAAAAAATATTTGATTTTTTTATTTTTTTCTTTACATTAAATTAATATTTTTTTATTTTCATATTATTTTGATGCGTTAATATCAAAATTAATTTTTTAAAAATAAAAAATTATTTTGATATATTTTCAAGTAAAAAGCACTTTTAAAAAACAACAATAATTAAATATTATATATATATATATTATTGTATATAAACCTCAATTATAATTTTTGCTAAACATATTTCTAAATTTAATTAATCACAATTAACTATAATTTTTTTACACTTATTTTTTTAAATCATAACCTTAAAAATTACCTAAAAAATAAATTCACTTTAAAAACTCACAAGTATTGTTTTCAAATATGTTTGCAAGAACTTACAGTGGTTGTTGATGAAACTTCTACGTAGTCCTCCTCAAATCTTTTTTTTTTTAAAAAAAAAACTCAAGAAAAATATTTTCAATAAAAAGTAATAGATAAGAAGAAAAAGAAAAAAAAAGAAGTGAAACACGATCGGCAGGCCAGACACCGGGAGCTTCAGGATCATCTTCGGTGACCTCAATTCCAATGTAATGCCCCTCTCCTTATAGTCTTCTACTACCATATAATATATCCAAAAACAAACAAACAATCAATCAATCACTGCTTCCATTTTATTGTCGATAGATTCATAAAACAAAAGAAAAGGTAACAATTTTGAAATTAAAAAGGAAAAAAAATTAAATGAAAAGAAACCAGCCATGAAGTTGATTATCAGGATCCAAAAGCTCATCCAGAGCAGTTATTGGCTTGTTCCATGGTTTTTCACGTAAAAAGAAAAAAATCCACGATCCAAACACGCCTACTCTAAACAAAACCATTTTATAGAATCAAAACAGAATTAATTAATAACCAGGGAGAAATTAAAAGGAAAGATATTATTTTAAATTACCTGTTTGTAAGGGAAAAAGATCGCTGGATGTCTGGGGTGGAAAGATCGATGCAATGGAGGAAGGAAATCTTGGTAGACGCGGGAGCACCATGCTGCTGCTTCTGCATATTCTCCCTTCTTCTTCTTATTTTTTTCTCGAGAGTATCAAGGTTCGAAATTTTTGTTCATCGAAACAGGAATTTATGTGCGAGCGTAGGGTGCAGAACAAACGATGTCGTTTCCATGAACTCTCTCCAGTTTGCTCTGTGGAAGAATGTGAATCTTATGAGACTAATATGCAGAAAGCACCATCAGTGGGAAGAGAATATTTTGAATCACCTGCATGAATGCACCATCAGTGTGTGTTTTCTTAATGAAGATTGATATATAAAATGATATTTATACCCTCAGTCTGAGGACGACAAATACCTCTGCGATTGTAGTGTAGAAGACAGTGATTTGCAGACCAATTACACCATAATTTCTACCATCAATACAGCAGCACGTAAAAGTGAAACATACACCTAGCTCGTTAAGGTTAATATTAAGAATATTTTAATGCCAAGTTGATGCAATAGTATGTAAAGTGATTTCTAGTTGTGTATTTTATTATTATTATTTTATATGTGGTTGTTGAATCCTAACTCAACCACACCATTATCAGTAATTATTCAAAATCATATAAAATTATATATGCTTTTAATGTAAAAGATCATTACGAGCAGCCTCTACCACCTTAAAAGGTATTTAAAAATATAGTTATGATTATTTTTAAAATATTTTTTTTTGAAAAATATTTTAAAATATTTTTAATATATATAAAAATTATAATTTAAAATTAAAAATAAAATTTTAAAAATACTTTAAAATAAATAAATAAATATTCCAAATAAAGATAGATGAGATCTTTTCTAAAATAGCCATCAATTATCAACGTGCAAAATATTATTCCATCGGTCCGAAATGTATCGCATCCATCACCCACTCAGGCTTTTACTTGAATTATCTGTATAGGCGGGGGCCCCAATACCAATATGTTTTTAAACCCTTGAACAATATTGTTATTTCATTTTATACCCATTTATTTAAGTTTAATTATATCTTCATCTTTGTTCTATTTTCATACTGACTTTTACTCTAACTCGCTCCCAGTGAAATGGCATTGTTTTTTTTTTTTTTTACTATGTTCTGTTTCAACATATTTTACACAAATACCTTTTCCTTGAATGGCCTTACCCTACACCTCCAAATACTTAAGTGTATGAAATTATAAATAGATATCAAATATAATTTTTATTGGCTTTCGTAGCTTCAATGAATTTAGTAAGATAGTAGACTCAATTTTGTTGATTCCACCACATGCTGAGGTAAGTTGCTTAGAGGACTAGCAAAATGTCAGTTCTAATAATTTTTTAGAAGAAAAGGAAAGAAGAAAAGAAAAAAAAAGAATGTTGGAAAAAATTAAAATAAAGTAAATGAAATATTATTTTTTAACAACAGAATTTATTCCATCAAATCATTGCTAAACAATGAATATTATTTATCATGTCAATTATAAAAGGAATTGCGGATGGGAAATTCTATTGATATTTTTCAGATAGCTTTAAAACTATTTATTTTTCAATTGCATTGTTAATTGTTGTTCTTTATGAATAAAATCACTGATGGATTGAAAAGTTATAGTGTTATTTGGCGGTTTTTTTTTAAAAATTAATTAAGTTAAAATTTTTATTTAAATATTATAGACAAAATCACCGACGGATTGAAAAATCATTAATAATTATTGGCAATTTCTAAAAACCTTTTAAGAAATTAAAAATTGAAATTAAATATTACAAACAGAATTACCAATAAAATAATTAAAAAATATTAATATTTAATTATTCATCAGTAAACTCGTTGCTAATACGTCCTAATAAAAAACATGAATCCTCTTATTTCGTAAGAAACAATCTCATTTCTTTTTTTTATTCTTCTTTTTTGTTTTTTTTCCTACATGTAAAAAACATCAATATTTATTTTTTCTCTTTTCTTCTCTTCTTGTCTTCTTCTTTTTTCTATGCTCAAGTATGTTTTTTGTTTTTATCATTTTAGTTTTTTTAATTAATATATTTTACGAGTTTTTTTTCTCTCTTCTTAGCTTCACTTGTAACTACATTGATATAAGATTTTTTATCCTTATTTTTTAGTATATTTGTTTTTTATTTTATTTTTAATTGTTTTTCTTCTTAATATTTGTATAAACATTGTCATGAGATTTTTTATTCAAATGATATTAAATTTTAGATAATTTATCTATAGGATTTTTAAATTTTTAGCCGGTGTAGCTTCATTTTTCTCAAATAATTTTGTTTAATAGATTTTATTTATTTGTTGTAAATTTTTTTAGTTGATTTTTTTCCAAGTATCTGGAGAACATATTATAGAGTGTTAATTTAATTATTTTATAAAATAAATTTTTTAAAAATATTTTTAAATAATCACTGACAGAATTACCAATGATACTTTTTTAGAGATGCATCGATATAATAAAATGGATAATTTTTTTTATATATTTGTTCTATTAATAAATCTATTAGGAATAATATATCACCAATGAATAAAAAAATTATCAATGAAAAATTCCTTACTATAAATATTATATATCAATAACTTTTTTTAATAAAACTATTAATTATTATAATATCGAAGGCCTAACGAGCATAGAAGTCACATAGGAAGGAAGATGATGCTAAGAAAAATATAATGACGTGATGAAATCAATTTCTTAACCACCACATGCAACAATGCAGACTGCCCGAACACAACTGGCATGCTCACGCGTCAGCTTCTAATTTTTATTTTTATTTTGCAAAAATATCATCCTCCCCCCTCTGTACTCAATAATTATTTATTTTAAAAAAACATTTTTCAATTACAAATTAGCTCATAAAATCAAGCTTTAAAAAATTATACTCGTCATGGAACCATTACACTTGAGCTAAAACTACAAAATGCCAAAAAAGAACATAAACCAAAAGGCAACAAAGTCATTTAACAAATGAACTGAAAAGGCCCGTTTTACCTCTAGAAAAACATTTAAATAATAATTTTTAAAGAATAAAATCGTGTGTTCACCATTACAGTACATAAAAAATAAAGATACATGGAGTAGGAGGCTTGGCTGGATGGAAGAAGAGGTTTTTTTTTTTTTTATTATACATGAGTCTTGGCATGTATATTTATTATTTTCATGATATTTTATATATTTATTAGATTTATAATATATTTAATGGATCATCAAAATTAGTTGTAATGCAATGAAAATTGCTAGATATCTCGTAAATAAAAAATAAAAACACACGTGGAATAAAAATTCCATATATGTTAACTTTTATTTTAGTTAATAAAACGTGAAAGGATGTGCATCGAAGCAAAGAAATGTATTATTTTTTTTTGTCATGTAGGAATCGATAGCATATAAAAAATGATTTATCATCCTTTATCTTGAAAACGAAGGCCCAGAAAGTCACATATTCGTTTTATCATGAGACGAGCTCCATCTGCAATCTGTAAAATCATCTAAAGCCTGGCAAACAATTTCAAATCTGCAGTGAAGCCTCCTCTAAGCCTCAACAAGATGCAGCTAGGTAAGCCTTCCTTTTTCTTTCTCTGCGTCATCTCTCTGTCAGATCGTTTTCTTGTAAGAAAATAAGCTCTGAAGACAGTTCCTTCCTTTCTTGTAGATAATAATAACGGCCACGCCAAAGTCATTTTGACACGAGTTCTTGCGGCTTCCTTACTGGGTTTCATCAGTGCTGCTGCTGCAACTCTCTACTATCGGAGAAAATCAAAAGCTAAAAGAGACCAGCACATCATTCCAGGCTTAGTCAGGACAGAATCTGGCCGTTTGAGAAATCTTGAAAGATTCTCCGATTATGTTGGTAAATTAATCTAAGTAATTATAAACTGCTTCAGCTGTGTTACTTTTTCTTGACAAACAATGCTTTTTTCTCAAGAGTCAAGAAAGAAGAAATTTTACCCATTCTTCACTTTACTGGTCCTTGCAGCTAGGCAGATGGGATTTGCAGATGCAGATGAGTGTCCACGGCTATGCAAATTGGCTTATGATTATCTGAAAAGATCTGAAGGGTGTGAGAATAACATCTATGATTTTTTGGCTAATCTACCTGAGTTTGAATCTCTGTACGTGAAGCTGATGGAGGAATTTGAAAAATGCATCCTCACTTATTTCGCATTTCATTGGAGCAGAGCATCCCTGTTTATCAGTCAGGTTTATCATCAACTTTCAGAACCAAATAATAAAGACAAAAGGAGCAGTACCTTTTATTTTCTGTTTCTTGTCTTCGTTGTCTGATGCTCTTTAATTTCTGTATGGATGGCAGGTTATGGATGCTAAATCCGTGACGAAACCAAAGCTCAAAGGCATTGTAATGGCAGCCACAAGGTAATTCACATTCTGCAATTTCTTTTACATTTTTCAAATGATTTTAACAGGTAGTAATTGTTAATTATAGGACATATCCATAAAACCGTACTTGGAGGGTTAACCCAGACCAGGTAACTTGTATATTAGCAGGTTTCAAAATCATAAAAATCTGAAGTTTTTTTAAATTTTTGATGCGAAAGATATGCTTTATCTCTATATTTTTTGTTTTACAATGCATGGCTATAGCTATATAGATTATTTTTTTTACTTTTTATGTAGTATGAATATGCAACAATACTTTATATATAATATATTTTTTATTTTTTATTTTTTATTTTTAAAATTAAGTCGATTAAAAACCCGGCCACTTGTCTAGAAAAATCCCATACAGGATTTGATGACAATGACTTGTAATATTATATTACTTATTGACATAACCGCCCACGCCTTACATAACTTGAAATGTGATATTATAAAAATGTAATATAAAATATTATATTTGATGCAGTAGTGCTGCTTTGCACGGCACGATCATTATTCGTTGTCGGAAGTCTGAACTTTGAAGTACAATGATCTTATCGTGCCTGTCCTCACTCATTGAAGGGGTGGAAAGTGCTTCTCCAGCGTCCGCGTTTGAAACGGAGATTAGTTTTTAAAATATTTTTTATAAAAATATATATTAAAATAATATTTTTATATTTTTTACAAATTATTTTTAATATTAACACATTAAAATATTAATTTAAAATAAAAATAAAATTTTTTAATTTTTAAAATATTTTTGAAATGAAAAAATAAATATGATTTATAATTATAATTCTTGTTATTTAATTTTTTTAAATAGAATTGTTTTTTAGAATAGAAATTAATTCAATCAACTTAGGTTTAATTAAAAAAAAAAAACGACATTAGATTTTTATTATTATTATTGCCCCTTAAACTCCAGCGTACCTTTCTCTATTTTTCTTTCTTTGGTGGGAAATTATGTGGCTAGTATTCTCTGTTTATTTTTTTACATTATGTTCTATCTCTTTTCAAATTTACCCTAAATATTATTCTATCTTGGATCAATTATGCATGATTTATTTTAGGAAATACAAAATTAGTGAGGGCGATTCCCGTGTCTCTTCATCTCGTTTCCACCTTGATCTTGACCAATATTTTTTTTTTAAAAAATTTCGCATTTTTATTATGTATTTTCTAGGCAATGTTTTTTAAAATCTTAAACAAATTGAGCTCTTTTGAATGTTCTTAATTAATTTCTAAGGTTACACTATTTTTTTTATTTTTCAATTCACCCGCTTCCACTCGGCCTCATTTTTCTCTTTTATGAAGGGCCAGAGGTGCCGTGGTTTTTCATTTATACCACACCAAACTTTATGGTTTCAGGAATCGAATGGATACTTTGTATCATCGTCATGGTTATAATTTTTGAGGGTTTTGGCAGAAAACAAAGATTTGAGAGGGTGGCCAAGAACTTGAAGGTTACAAGGGCATTTTCTACTCTAGTTGAGGAATTGAAAGCAATCGGCCTGGGGGAATCACATTGTACGGAGGTCATGGCGCCGGTGGCACTGAGTGAGAGAAGTCCGGTGCTGCTACTTATGGGTGGTGGTATGGGGGCTGGCAAGAGCACTGTTACGAAAGATATTCTCAAAGAGTATGGATTTTTCTATTATCTGCATAATTTAAATCTAGAAATAGAAATACATATAACATGCATGGAAGAAGAGTATCAGCTCCCAATAAAACGAAAGAAGACTTCAAGAGTAATAGGGCTTGAACAAGAGAAACATAAATTTTAAAATACACAATTCTCCATGGTAATTCTATTCAAAATATCTTATTTCTCAGACATTTTTTAAACTTGCGCTGCTTTCCCGAAATTTTTATCAAGCCTCGTCAGGATTTAGGATACCCCTTTTAACAAGCCAATTATCTTGTCGGAATTCGATAAACAATGGGGCCCGGAGTGAAGATAATTGGATTTTGCTTTGGAAAATAGCGCATGCATTGTGATTGAGTTTTGATGGGACACTGATCAATAAATAAATGGGCAGACCGTTCTGGTCAGGAGCAAAGGCAAAGGCGGTTGTGGTAGAGGCTGATGCATTCAAAGAGTCGGATGTTATCTACAGAGCCATTAGCTCCATGGGCCATCACGATGACATGCTTCAAACAGCTGAACTGGTGAAGACTCCATCCCCTCTCTTTTTTTCCACCTGGGTAGAGATTTCTAGCTTTAAAAAACAAAACATTCCAGGATCATAAAGTTGAAATCAATCCCATTCTGTAATTTGTCTTATTGTTTGCTATAGGTGCACCAATCATCAACCGATGCTGCATCATCACTCCTGGTAACTGCACTGAATGAAGGACGGGATGTAATCATGGATGGCACCCTTTCATGGGAGCCCTTCGTGGAGCAAACAATTGCCATGGCTCGTAATGTGCACGCATGTCGTTACCGAATGGGACCAGGGTACCAGGTTGCTGAGGATGGGACCGTTGATGAAAATTACTGGGAAAAGGTAGAGCAAGAGGAAGAAGACCAGCGATTAAACAACGAGTTAACTGGCAGGAAACCATACAGAATAGAGCTGGTTGGAGTTGTCTGTGACCCTTATCTAGCTGTTATTAGAGGCATCAGGTAACAATAGAAACATGATAAAACTAGCTGTGTAGTAATCAATATCATTCTCGTTGATTGTCATATGGTACACTGTAATAATGAAAGAGGGTATGTTTTTCTGGGATTTTTTAACAGGAGAGCCATAACGACAAGACGGGCAGTGAGGGTGAATTCCCAGTTGAAGTCCCACAAGAGATTCGCCAGCGCATTTGAAAGATACTGCCAGCTTGTTGATAATGCCAGGCTTTATTGCACCAATTCAGTTTCAGCAGCGCCTAGTGTAAGTACGACTGTTCCATCAGGTTTATCCGCCATGCATCCCGTGCTTCTTCTCTTCTTTCTCGTAGTGACAAATGCACAGTGCCTCAATTCCAATGGGCAACATCTAAAACAACAAATCGTTTAGGGAAGAGAGTCTGCCAACCACCCTTGTTTTTTGTCGGGCCACCATTCTATTTGAATCACTGTCTATCGCCTGACATGCCAAGAGTCGAAATCTATTGAAACAAATTAGACCCATCACCCAGCTGGCAGTTCTAAGAAAACTGGTAAGTGTGAGCTGGGAAATCCCAGATTGTGGTCCAATATATGCACTATTCTGTACGCGATCTCGAGGCCTCGACAAGAAGTGGACCTACAGCACGCTGCATTATGTACGAAAATTAGCCCCACCTCCCATGCCTCGTAGCTTAGAACTAGCAGCAATTATCTTAGTTCTTGCCTGTAGATTTTCATTTTGATATCGATTCAAAAGACAAAAGGGGACCGCATTTTTATTTTTTTTACACTGACTTTGATTGGCACAAAATGAATGCAGCTGATAGCATGGAAAGATGGGAACAAGAAGCTCCTGATTGATCCAGAGGGGTACAAATGCTTGACAAACGTAAGCAATTTGAGGGCTGATGCAGAATCCATCTACGAGCTTTACCCAGACCCAAGCCCCATTTTCGAGTCGGGCTCTGTTTGGAAAGACATCGTCATGGATCCTTCCAGGCCCACTGTTCAATCGGAGCTCAGAACCTCTATTCTAAACATCGAAAAATCATGATTGTGCTTTTAATGGATGATGCTACGCTATTAACTTTGCATTATTTTACTCCTTTCGTGAAATTTAACCTGTGTTTATGAGTTTTAAAAGAATATATATTTTTTTAATTCTTCATGATGCTTATGTAATGATATTAATTTTTTTAAAAATATTTTAATATATTTTTAAATAAAAAAATACTTTTAAAAAATATAATCCATAGCCATACCTATTAACGCTAAAACTAATAATTCCATTTCAAATAGAAGTTGAATTACATAGAAATTATTTCTACTAAAAAAATCAAGCAATTGTATACCGAAATAACCCTAGGTAAACCCTCAATTTACAAATCCTGTCATTCTATCCACACAAACTGCTTTCACTTCTTGGCCTTCCTAACTGCCTTCTTCACCGGCGACTTAATACTCTTGGGTTTCCTTACTGCCTTTTTCGCCGGAGTCTTATTTTTGGCCGCTACAACAGCTTGAAGGAGTTCTTGACCTTAACTAGCTCGCCATTAGCAACAAGTTTCTTCAATTGAGCAAGCAGCAGTTTCTTGATAAAAAAATAACATTAAAAAAATATTAGGGCGGTTGTTGATTTAGTTTATAAACTAAACAATATATTAATAATAAATAAACTAGCAAAATAATAATAATGGTAAACAAAAAATTGCTACGAGTCTACGTATAGATTATAAAATAACTTAGCATTAGAGAAATGACTAAAAAACAAGTAAATCAGGTTAACTCGTTAATGTTACGGTTACGATTATGAACATATAATTCAAACAATCAATCAAAAAAAATATAAGGAAAAAAGTTTGAAAGCTAATTCCTAATAAATCAAGTTATAAAAATGATCACAAAAAAAACAAACAAATGAAGCTTAATATTTAGCAAATAAAACATTGAGGAATGAAAATTAATACACACACATGTATAGAATTAAAAAAGGGTAAAACAAAACTTAGTATAAGCTTACCTAGTCAAGATGCAAATTCTTTGATTTAGTTATAGTACCGGGATAACCATGTTAGAAATCAAATTAAAAAAAATTATAAAATTTAATTGTCAAACAACTTGATATTGAAGAACATAAATGAAAAAATAAAGAGCAATGAAAAAATACATGGGTTGATTTGGATTAATTTATAAACCCTGCGATCATTGACATGAGATCAAGATAATTCAACTCAAAGAAAATAAAAATAAATACAAAGATCAATTTTTATTAAATTAAACATTGAAGGGTGAGATTTAAATAAATCAATTTAAAAAACAACCCTAAAAAAATTAATTCACGTTAACTTTTAAAACTAACGACTATGGTCGTACACCTTAAACTAACTCGGTGACAACAAAAAGAAAAATACAGGTCACTCTGAGTCAACTTGCAAACCCTGAAATTATAGATATAAGATTAGGATAACTTAGTTAAAATGAAAGAAAAGGAAAAGGGTAGAAACACTAATTTAAAACAAGTTAAATGTTGAAAAATAAAATTAAAATAAATTTTTTTTTTAAATAAAAGTCAATTCACATCAACCTCTTAGATCAGTGAAATTAGTTATGGACTCGAAACTAATTTCATGAAAGGAAAACCATACAAAAATAATAAAGCAAAACTCTAAAAATAAGATAAAAAAAACTTTGCTTTAAAAAGAGAAAAAATAAAAACAAACTAGCCCAACAAACCTTCTAAACATGTTATAATATCTAAAACTCACAACTCATAAAATTCTTGAAATGAATTCAAATAAAAAGCTTAACTTTCAACCAATTTAGTATTAACAGATGAAATTATAAAAAAATATTAATTTAAAAAATTCATCAAATGAAAAAAAGATAGCAATAGAAAAACATATTTTAAATTTGATAGAAAAAAATCAAGGATGAAATTGTAACATAAAAACTAAAAAATAATCCTCGAGCAAAATAAATAATAAACAAAAGAATGATAACCAAATTTGTAAGATAAAAAATAAAATGGGGTGAAAAAGAGGGAAAATAATTTTATAGTTTATAAAAAATAAAAAAACATTAATATAAAGAATGGTGACCAAATCTTTAAGATTAAAGAAAAGGAAAGATGGTTGGAAAATATTTGTAATTTAATGATTTATACATAAAAAAATAGTAACCAAGATAACATAGACCAAATGTGAAAGAAAATGAAATTGATTGTGTTGGTTTGAATTTTTTAAGAGAACAATATTGACTTCAAAGAGGAGAGACAAAAGAAGAAAACAAAAAAAAGAAGATCATTGACGCCAAACTAATGGCATTTCTAGGCCATACGCCACCCCATCATGTAGGGGGTGCTGAAAACTTCTAAATACAATTTCGGTGTTTCATGTTTAGATGACCCTATATGTGGTGCTTGAAAGATATAGAGATCATCTAAATGCTAGTGCATGCTACGCACACCTCAGCAAGTTTTTTTTTTAAATAATATTTAATGCATGTCAAATACAATAATAATGTAAGTAACCTTTAAGTTCATAATAAAACTAGTGTAAAATGAGAAAAAAATACCTATAAGAGAGTCATGTTGATTTTGTTTTCAAGGACATCAAAGAAATTACACTATTTAGAAGAAAAAAAAAACCAAATCACTTCTAAAAAATAAATATAATTTATAAAAGATAATTGTATCACGGTGAAAATTTCACCTTACTTTAAATATTTGGTCTAAAATTTATTTTTCGGTAAAGATGATTTTATCATTTAATTATTTTAATAAATAGGCATTTAGGATGTGCTTCATAGTTCAAGCTTGAAATCTTGTTTAAAGCTTGGTAGAAATTGTTTTTTAAATATTTTTTATTTATAAATATATAAAAAAATATTTTATTATTACTTTTAAAATTTATTTTTAATATCAATATATCAATATAATTTTTTTTTGAAAAAATATAGTTGGACCACACGACAATCTAAACCTAAACAATAAGTAAACATGGAGTTTAGCTACTATAACTAGATTTTTACTTGGTTTATAGTTAGTATTTTTATTGGAGAGGTTAGCTTTAAATAACCAATAAAATAAATTAAATTGACGGTCATTAGTAGACCTTGATCTATGTTTTCCTCGTGTGGTAGGTTTTGATATGTGGACATAAATGATTTATTTGATACGCCATGGTCGATGCAAAATCAAACTTTAAAAATCACAAAATGGGCTTCCTTTTTAACCAATCAAAATCACAATAAAATATGTTACATTGAAATGATATTTCATAAGAACTTAAAATATATTTTTTATAAATAATTATTGTTTTACCATTATTTATTTTAAATATTACACAATTAAAAAAATAGATTTCCAAGAGAGTCGCTGCGCCGGTAAAATTTAATAAAAAAATCACGCAGGCTGTATAATTCACAGGCCTCACTATAACTTCTTATTTGGGCCAAAAGCAAAATAATGCCCTAAGAAGAAATGAAAATACCAACCAGGCACACGTGCGAACACTTCTCCTCTAAATTCCCTCGATCTTGAAAACCCTAGTGGCCTCATCCTCCCTCATTCGTCTAGCGTGTGCTCATTTCCATGCTCTAAAAAGCAACCATGGTGAGGCCTAAAATATACCCTCCACGCTTCATGGTTACGCATTTTTATGTGTCAATGTTGTGATTTTTCTGTTTAACATGGATGTTGTGTGTAAGCAGATGTGGATACAGAGGTAGCTGCAACAGGACAAGTAAAGAAGAGAAGGTTTAAGATGTTTAGCTTGAGGGGTATTGATTTGGATACTCTTCTTGAAATGTCCACTGATGAGCTTGTAAAGTTGTTCAGTGTCCGTGCTCGCAGAAGGTTTTTCTTCAAAACTTTCATCCATTTCTCTTGTATAACTAGGAAGTATGTATTTAATGTGTTTGTAAACGTGGGATTTAGGTTCCAGAGAGGTCTGAAGAGGAAGCCAACAGCTCTCATCAAGAAGCTCCGCAAGGTAATAACTATTCTTAAACCTTTTCTATGTTGGTTTTATTATTACTGTTTTAGTTGCCTAGCTTTTAAATTCCAGTCCTTTGTTATTTATATATGATGTTCATTTAGAATGCCTTGGTAAATAGAAAGAACATAACATGTCAAGCTAGGTCTCCTAAATATTTAGTGCCATGTGAGTTGAAGAATAAGTCAAAGTATATTATGTCGTGTTCTAACTTGGATGGTCCAAGATGGATCCTTTCTGCTGCCCATGATAGAAGTTATGAGGGATACTACTTAGATCGGAATTATTATTGGATTTTAAATGGCTGTTACATCTCTGCCTTATTATTTATGTATTTTAAGTCGCTTTAATTTTAGGCTTACTTTGTCTGCCATAAATTAATTTACTTTTGGAAAGTACTGTTCATAAAAAGTGGATTTAATGTTTGGTAGTCATTAAAAATAAAGAAATTTCTTTTTATATATTTGGGTATAACTAACAAACAAACTGAAAAATAACTTATTAATGTTTTATTTAAAAAAAATTATCTAATATATAAAAAAGATAAATTAAAAAATAAAATAAAACATTAATAAGTTATTTTTCAGTTTGTTAGTTATATCCAAGAAAAAATTTTCCAACTTATTTATATATATAACTATTTAACCACTTACAATTAAAAAATAAAAAGAATCAAATATAAAAAATGCAATGCTGGAGAAAAAGGAATTTATTATATCATATATTCATACAAATTTTATTTTATAAATTATAACTAAATGAATAATATAAATATTTTAAATGTAATATTAGTAGCATATAACTATATTAAATATTCTTTTAAGTAAAACCTTTTTTTTTTCATTTTTAAAACTTTAATTATTTTTTTCACACTGAAAAGGCCAAATCAGTTAATAATAAACAGATACAAGAATACTTTGATGGGTTTTTTTGGATAAAATATATTTTTTATTTTGAGTGAGAGGTGTTTTGTAAAGTATTTTCTGAAAATAAAAAAGAGAAAACACTTTTAGTTTGGAAAGGCTAATTTTTTTCTTTGACGAGAAACCAATTTCCTAAAGTCCACCAAACATGGAAAAGTGGAAAAAGTAATTTTTCGTCTAATAACAAATAAGGCCTTAATCCACTTATCATGAGAGTGTTTTCCATTATTAATTGTTGTTTTTTAGAGGCATATTGTTTTTCAAACTATATTATGATTTAGAGCAATCATCCTACCAGACCTTAATCATATGTTGCGTGTAAAATGTTTGCTTCCAAATGTTCTCTACCACTTATAATAGAAAACTTTAGGTTCATGAAGTCTTATTAAACTCAAATTAATTGATGGGCTCATATGTCATCTATAGTTCTATTGATGAGTTTGTTTGATAATTTTTCGTTGTATAAATTTGAGATTTATTTCTTTTTTAATGTTCTGGAATAGAAAAGGGAGGCTTCTGCTGGCAAGAAGCCTGAACCGGTCCGGACACTTCTAAAAAACATGATCATTGTACCTGAAATGATCGGAAGCGTCGTTGGAGTGTACAATGGCAAGATATTCAATCAGGTTGAAATCAAGCCGAAATGATTTGGCATTATCTTGCCGAGTTCTGAATCTCATACAAGCCTGTCAAGCATGGTAGACCTAGTATTGGTGCTACGCATTCCTCTAGGTTCATTCCTCTCAAGTAAGATGTTTTGCAGCCTCCAGTTCTTTCCAATCTTCTGATGACATCTGAGGTGGTCAAATTTTTACCGATTTAGTTGATTAATTGTGTCATTTTGTGTTTTCATTTATAGTTCTAGAGAATTTCACTCGTTTGTTCGAGTTAGAGAGATGATTCAGCATGGTTTATTATAGTATTTCTTATTAGCTTAAACATGTTTTTGGATTTTCTGCTTTCAGTTTTTTATGACCTTCATTCTTTGATAATATAAAATGGAAAAGAAAGTCATTTTAGTGTTTGCAAGCTTTTGAGATTGGAATATCTCCTTGCTGGCTTGTTTGACTTGATCGTACCTTCTCTTTTTTGTTCCTATAATTGTGTTGGCTTATCAAACCAGTTCTAACTTGTCATGTCCCATTCTTTGTCACAAGTCTTTTTTGCCATGTACACCTCTAATTTAAAGTTATTTAGAAGTATTTTTGTTATGAATTATTCATGAAAATAACCTTTGAATTATAATATAAAGTTAAAAGTCAATGCCCACTCTTAGTTATTATGCCAACTTTGATTAAATGTCTTGAGCAGAAACTATGTTGATGAAGCCTAATAGGATTACGGGTGCTCTGGGCTTCTGGCGCTGAGCTAACTATGATAAATCCTCCTATCACTTCCTAAGTAAGAAAAAAGAAAGACATTTGCCACGTTCCTTGTTTATTAATTTCTTAAAGGGCAGTTACACATACCACTGCTTTTCCAGAGGAAATTAAAGGTCTCCAGGCCTAACTTAACAGGTTTGAAAATGGCCGCCTACTTAAACTGGTCTTTTTATCGAACCTTCCTTTGATCATGTCGCATCCTCCTCCTCCTCCTCCTCCTCCTCCTCCTCTCTTGGATAATAGTACAATAAAAAAAACATAATACAATGCTTGCCTAGCCGCAAATAAAAGTCTCTCAAGCTTTTATTTTAGTCAATCAAAGTTCAAAGATAGACAATTCAACCATCGAGAAGCTAACCAGTCAGTGATAGTCAACGTTGTTAACCTCAATTACTTCACAATCTGTCGAAACTGTACACTCAAGCTGACTGGTGTTGCGATCACGTTTGTTTGGTTTTCTCCTTTGGCTTCTATCTAACCTTCCAGTAAACGGCGTGGGTATTCTTGTCATTATCTTGCCAGTGTCCTTTTCACCGCATTTTCCATCTCAGCAGCTTCAATCTAGCAACATTTGAAACACACAATTAGCATCAATAAAAGGGGTGTGTGTGTGTGTGTGTGTGTGTGTGTTATAACCGTGCATAGTTTATCATGTCTATGTTTTTATGTTCACAAGGCCAGCTTCAGCAAGAGGAGAAAGTTGAAATTGACCCTTCCATTCCAAGGATGAAAAATGGAACAAGTTTGTGGCCATAGATAACTCGTTTTAGTGCGTTTTGGCTGCTATGCCTGAGATAGATACAACGAAGTAAATACCGACGGATCGTGAAAAATGGTGTCTTTGTTTCCAATTCTCTCTGTCGAGACTAATAGGCAGCAGCTGCTATTTATTACTAAGCACTAAAGTGATAATAACAAGCACAAGTATACCATGCGTGATATGCTGCATCAAAATTTGCCCAGTTAAAACAAACCATTGTTGGAAAGTAACAAGAGATAACGATTGGTGGGAATACCTCAGATTCAATTTCCATTACTGCTACAAGTTCCTGATCAGAAAACTGTGATTGAATGCTTCTGGTTTTTGTTCCCAAACTCTTCAAGCACTTGAGAACATCTATCATAGGATCCACCCCTGATGTTGGATTGGCTACTTTAATTCTAATCTTTGTACTCTCAACATTTTTTATTCCACTTGCTGCCAATCTATCTTCAATCTCATCATTTCTCCTCTTCAACATCTCCTTGTACATCTCCAGCTCTTGAATCTTCCTTGCTGCCATTAGCATAATCGAGTTCTTATCTTTCTGCAAATCAAGATCACACAAAAGAAATTGATAAAATAACCATTTTGAGTAATAACTAAAAGCAATTACCATATATACCTTCAATGCATAATAAACACCAGTGAATGGTGATTAATTAGCACGCAAGTTATTGATAACTAACCTTGGTGTCATGGGGTAACAAAGAATGCAGAGCCAAGTAACCATTTCGCTCCCTCTGTCTCCTCAATCTCTCACTCATCTTATGACGATAACACCGTTCGCTATCAGGTTCTTGAGTTTCAATCTTTACCGTGAAACTTCTCCTCATGAATTCTATCATTCTTCTGTTCATGTTAGTAGGATGTACCCCCATAGAAGAACTCCCTGCCCCAACATCGCTTCCACTCCAAGTTCTGCATATATATGGCACGAAAGCACTTTGATTTACAGGACCATTCTCATAGCAGAAGACATCACCTTGCAGCAATTGCTGTTGAAAGAAGTGATCCATCTCCAGTCCTCTCCCTTGCCCTTTGCCAGGAAGTTCAAACTTCAGTTTCCAACTGCTATAGATAACTGTCTCCTTAAACTGGATTTTGTGTTCAAAACGCAGGGTAATTACAAACGAGGCACATTTAGCAATTGGTCAGTTTTGTTGTTCAGGTCAAGGCGATTTCTCTTGAGTAAATTTTGTGGTCGGCTTAGCTTCTTTAAGGGGCCATTTTCGTATCATATGAAAGTCCAAACGATAAATGGGCTCTGTTCTGAATTTGAAGGCAATAAATGTCTAATACCCAATGTCCTTGCATGGCATGTAATCATGTGCATGTGTATGGTTTACATCGCAATAAATAACTGAGACTCACAAATATCCTTAATATTTTCAAATATGCTTGCAAGAAATTACAATAGTTGTTGATGAAACTTCTACGGTAGTCCGCCTCAAACCAGGCAAAATATCTGAGACACCAACCACCAAAAAAAGGAAATTGCTAACAACAAACCTTTTTGTTTTCCTTCTAAAAACACCAAGAAAAATCTTTTCAATAAAAATTAGTGGATAAAAAAAGAATAAATACCATCGGCAGGCCAGACACTGGGAGCTTCAGGATCATCTTCGGGGACTTCAATTCCAATGTAATACCCCTTTCCTTATAGTCTCCTACTACCATATAATATATACAAAAACAAACAAACAATGGCAGGTTCCATTTTATTGTTGGTAAATTCATAAAACAAAAAGAAAAGGTAACAATTTTGGAATTAAAAAGGAAAAACATTTAAATGACAAGAAACCAACCACGAAGTTGATCATCGGGATCCAAAACAGGAATATAACGTCTATGCTTCTCATCCCTTAAATAAAACCTTTATTTTCGCACATAACGGCAATTCAGAAAATTTCTTACTCTGCGTTAATGCCTCCTTCATGAATTATTGGCTTATTCCATGGTTTTTCACGTAAAAAGAAAAAAATCACAATCCAAACACGCCTAATCTAAACAAAACCATATTGTAGAATCAAAACAAAATTAATTAATTATCAGGGAGAAATTAAAAAGAAAGCGATTATTTTAAATTACCTGTTGTAAGGGAACAAGACTGCTGGATATCAGGGGTGGAAAGATCGATGCAATCGAGGAAGGAAATCTTGGTAGACACGGGAGCATCATGCTGGTGCTTCTGCATATTCTCCATTCATATTATTATTTTTTTCCTGAGAGTGTCGAGCTTCGAAATTCTAGTTCATCGAAACAGGTATTTATGTGCGATTGTAGGGTCCAGAACAAACGATGTCGTTTCCATGAACTCTCTCCTCGCCTTTCAGCTCTTTTCTTTTACTTCGCATGCTAAACAAACGGCACATAGATTGTATCTTCAACGTCTGAGTAGTTTTTATTTAAAAATATATTAAAATAATATATATTTTTTATTTTTTTAAATTTATTTTTTATTACATATATCAATACAATTTAAAAAAAATAATTTAAAACTAAAAAATTTTTACAAAAAAAAAAAAACACGATCTATCTTCAACAACAAGCCACTTGATATATGGCAAGAACTTTGAAGTGACGGATACAGAGACCCAAATTTTCAACACAATTCTGTGACGCAATGAATCCTGACCGTTGATTTTTTCTTTCTATTCTTATCTTATCCTGTCTTCTCACTATATCTTCATTTTTATCCCTAATATTTGATACACAATTTCAGCACGGTCCCTGAACTAGATAAAAATTACAGAAAAGGGAAAAACTCACTAGCCTTAATTTTTTTGGGATATCTACTTGTTTTTTTTCTTCTATTTGATGAAATAAGGATTCAATTACACAATTTTACAATTCAAGGATCAACGTATAGTTTGTCAAATCGTTGCTTTTTCCTAAACTAAACGTCAGCTTTTCATGAAGATCAGCGTGTTTTTCGGGTTTCAAAAGTTTTCTCGAATAAAATTTATTATTTTTTAAATATTTTTAAATTATTTTAATATATTGATGTAAAAAATAATTTTTTAAAAATAAAAAATAATTTTAAAGAATATTCAAATAACAATATATTTTTATTTTTAATAATTACATTAAAAAAATAATACGAAAACACACAAGCTATGTTCCGGACAGTTGGTTTGGGACGTCATATGGAAAATTTGTACGAAGTTCTGAACCAAATTGGTCTCTGTTTCAAAACATCATTATCACCATCAGTTTCACTGTCATACGTCCCAAGGCATACCTCATCTCATCTCCGGAGCTGTCCTGTGTAAGGGGATAAAAGACAAAAAGAAAGGTGTGTTTGTTCTTCAATAATTATATTTAAAAGAAAAAAGAAAAATATCACGTCATCGATTGTTTTTCCGTTGAAAATTAAAGTTAATTGCTTTTAACTAGGTTGATAAAGAAATTATCGTGACAAAATATTAATTTTTTAATTGACTTTTAAGTTGGTTTTCTATTTTGTATTTAAATTATTATTAGTAACATGACTGTAATAATTATATTCATTACTAGTCTCTGTTGGTTAATAGGAAAATTATTTTTAAAAAATTAAATTCATGAAAAGTAAATTTTGAAAAAAATAAATTCTTGAAAAGTAAATTATTTTTTGATATTTGATAGTTTTATAAAAAATAAACTAGAAAACACTTTTCAATATTTGCTTATGTTATAAAAAATAAATTAAAAAATAATTTATTAATGTTTTATTTCTCTCAAGTTTATTAAAAAATAAGAAAAAAATTTTACAAGTTAAAAATTTAAATGATAATAAAATTAAAAAAATCATAAATTATCTCAACTAAAATAAATAATAATAAAAATAATAATGATCAAGTCTAAAAAAAAATGATAAAATTAAAATAATAATAATTAACATTCCATAAAATATTTCAAATAAAATAAGTAACAACCAAAAGAATGAGAATCAATTTTGATAGATAAAAAATTCAATAAAAAAATAATAGGAAAAAAGCAAATAACAATTATAAAAATAAGGACCAAAGTTAATATAAAAATTAAATTTTAAAAAATAAATATTCAAAATAAAATATATATAGCAATAAAAAATTTGAGGATTAAATTTGATATAATCAATAAATAATGATATTTTTAAATTTTTCACAACTTTCATGAAGTATTTTTCTTCTAAATTTTTCAGGAAAACACTTTTTTGAAAATCAAGCTAAATTTTTTTTACTGTAAAGTATTTTCTCTTTTCTGAAAAATATTTTTAATTGACCAGAAAATGCTTTTTTTTACTAGAAAGTATTTTTCATTGACTGAAAAATATTTTTTATTGATCAACTTTTGTAATAATAAATAAATACAGAAAAATTTAGAAACTGATTTTTTAAAAAATAAACATGGCTTAATAATTTTTTTTTAAAATAACATTACTATTACTAGAAAATAAAAGTGATAGTGACTTAAATTTTATTATAATATATTATTAATATTATGGTTAATTAATCAATTCATGCAGCGAATACCTTCTCAATAAATGTAGCGAAGTTTTACTTCTCAAGACTTAAGAAGTCACGATTTAAAATAATTTATCTAAAGCATTTTTTTTAAATATTTTATTATAAAAAGATATTAAAATAACTTATTATTTCCGTAGTTGTGATTAATTTATTTAGGCACTGTAATGTGATTATTCTATCCCACCAACTCTCAAACTATTTAATCACTAATTATAAATAATATTTGAAGATTTAGTCTTGATTAAATAGATTTGAAACCCACCTGACAAAAGTTTGCATTTTTAGAAGCTGCACTGTCCATCGAGAGTTTTATTAACAAGACACGGAGACAGGGCGAGATACGAGGGACGCAAAGACTAAACGCAACACCATAGCGTGGCATTTTCGAAATTCGAAAATTTCAGGTACTCTGTCTTGCTTCAATCCGATTTATTTTTTCCATCATTAAATTCCAGTTCCTGCAACTCTCTTTTCCAGGATCTGATCTGGGTGCTAATAGAAACTCTCATTGGATTTTCTTTCTGTACTCATAGCGGTGAATTATGAACAACTATGGTATACAAATTCTGGGATTTTTAGCTATCAGTTGATGGGATTTTATTTTGCAAGAAAACCAAATTGGCTGTTTTCAGGATGGTTTAGTTCAGGTCTGCGAAAATTTACACTGCTCCTTGTGGTACGAATCTATATAGCATAATCTTCTGTGGTGAGTATATTTATTTCCCTTGTAATTATCCTTGGTGATAAAGGAAGTTCCTTTTCTACATTTTCTGATAGATGGACATATGTTTGGTTTGACCTCTGTTTCAAATTCAATTCACTTTGATGCATCGAGAGAAGCCAGGATCATGTGCTTCAATGATTTATGAACTGTGGAAATTCAAGTGTGCTATGATGGATAATAATAAGATCTGCTTTTCTTGGTGAATGTGTTGACAATTATTTGAGAAGAGATGGAATGAGCAGACTCTATTGATGCAGGGGGGACTGGAGTGCTGATGATCAAAGCATCAGCATGATGCCAAAGGCCATTAGGATTGAGTAAAATAGTAAAAGGGGACTCACTTGATTCAAATCCAGTGGCCTAATGGCATCAGCTTTATGTTTATGCTTGAAGCAACAGCGTTGTAGCAATCCACTTTTGATCAGTTGAGACGTGTGCAAGTTAATTCGGACACATTATATTAAAAAAAAATAATATCAAGATGATACTTTATTCTATATTCTCCAAGTTCCAACCATTGATGAGCTAATAGCTGGCTATCACTGTGCTGTCCTCTGGCTACTTCTTTTGATTGATGAAAAGTCGCTAGGTATTCATAGTTTATCAATAACTGCTTGTATCATATTGTAGTTTTAAACGTTCCTATCCCATTCATTAGATTATTTGAATAAGGTTTTGTCTTGAAAACTTTGTTCATTATCTCTGTTTAACCACGTGAAATTAAGAATTGTTTTGATGCATTTCCTGAGGAAGCTGGTTGTTCGATCTTGAGGCCTTATTTGAAGTTGTTTTGGAGTGGATCTCTGGTATGTCCGGCGAAGTGAAGTCCTCAGTAATGTCAGAATATATCGTTGCTGAAACCGAACTGGATTGGTTCCGGGCGCTAGAAATTTCGCGCTCACTGTCTTATGGATGTTAATGGTCAAAATCCACCTTGGCAATATGGACCGCCATGGCTAATGACATGTTTCATGTGATTTTTGTTTGATAAATGTGATTTTATGATGCCGTTTTAATAATTTCTCTAACTTTCAAAATTTATTTTATTATTTGCAAAGAAGGAGAACACCTGATTATGATACTGGTTGGGCAATAAGATAATTATTTTTTTAAATATTTTTATTTGAAAATATATTAAAATAATATTATTTTATTTTTAAAATTTATTTTTATATTAATATATTAAAAAATAAAAAAAATAAAAGAGTTAATTAAAATTAAAAAAAAATTCTTTTAAATACTTTTAAAAAATAAAGACACACTGTATGGCCAGGATGAAAACGGTTGGGTGTTAGGGAAAAAGTAAATCATCGTCACGAAAAAGCGAGTCACGTGGCGTGCCACTACTGAACACAAATCCTCCCTCACCATAACTACACAATAGAGGGTTGTATTGGATCCAGTCAGTAGCCGCACGAAAGCAAAAATGGGCAGTCACGCACAGGTGCCAGCTGAGGCGTTGCGAATCGGGAAGAGAGAACCGAGGAGGAGAACGAGTCGCATCTCAGTGAGTCATCAACAACAAGGGCGTTCTTTCATCATCTCGAACGATTTGAGGTTCTCCATTATTGAAACCCTTTTGATGTTGTTCTATTTTAACGCACCTATTTCGCGAAAGTTGGTCCCTCCCGCCCCCCTTTTAAACTCTTCCGTTTCTATTGATTTAAGTAAGATTTCGTCTTTTTGTCATACGAGAGCATGTTTATTTTCAAGTCTGTAAAATTTTACTTGGTTGTCAGTGGCTGTTCTTTTTCATAATGATTTGGTAAAGGCTGGTTGATGGGTATATTTTTATTCAACATGAGGAGAAAGCAAGAAATGTTTAGAGTTTATTAATGTGGACTTTGTTAGCTATGAAAAGATTGTATTAAAGTTGATGGAAACGAGTTTAGAGGCTATTATTCAAAATGTGCTTTCTTATTTTCACATGCCATGGTATTATCTGTAGGTGGCATTGGAGAGAGGATGGAACTCTAAATACTAGATATTGTGTAAATGCGCATATGGATGTAGTTGTTTGGTTTCAGGAATACTTACAAATTGTTTTCAAGTATGATACAATGTTGGGCCTTCTAAATCAGCAAATAAGAATGTGTCTGTAGAACTTAGTCAACATTTGGTTATGTTTTGGATCACGGCAAAAACATAAGACCTGATTTGGGTTTAGATCGAAAGCTTACATTTAAAATCGAGTCACACATAATGCTATGTCAGGGTTCTAGGTGTAAATGATTTTGAAACACTTCACCAGTCTCCGGTAGTGCTAGAGAAGACTGTTGCACATGATACATGTATGAAACATTTGAAGTATCTTAGTTGAGCGTGATAGAAAATTTAGCTCATAACAGAACTTAAGTTGTAGGGAAGAACTGCAAATATCTATTTGACTAGGTTGAGGTAATTGAGACTCCTGTCTGATGTAGGAGAATTTGCTGTAGTTAAGATTTGATATTCTCTGCAGTATGTTGTGGACTGTACTAGACAACCGTCTATATTTTCTGCTCCTTTGACTGTTGCAGTGTTTTCTTCTTCTTTTTGTTTTGTATTCTAGGTATATGCATCCTTGAACAGAAATAAAATACGATTAGAGTTATTGCTAAATGTTGTCCCCTCTCTGTTCTTTCAAACTCTATCCTTACTCTGTGATTTCTCTCCTTTGTTTTATTTCCACCTTAAAATCTAGGAGTTATATTTATTCTCCTCATCACTCCAAGGCAATATACTTGACATGAATGCAAAACATCCCCTCTTAAACCTTGGGGATGTTTGATTGTGTGGGAAAAGGATGATATAGTTAATGTTTGCTTGATTTAAAGTCTGCCAATGGCCTTTGTGTGCTAAAATGCTGTTTAACTCGTCTTCATCCTCTGCATGCCTTTGTGAATGTATGGTCCCAAGTTCAAGCTGCATTCTCAAGTCCTGGGCTTAACAATTCTGCTGCTGTCTTTTGTGGTTTCTATTCTAGATCACATTTTGTCCTTACTCAGCTGACCTGTACATGTGGTTAGAATTCCTTAAAAATTTCTTCTAATTAATAATATTATCCATGCAAACCTTTGGGGACCTAAAGAATGCATTTGGGCTACCTGGTTAATTCAAGAAGTAATGAGTTTTTGGCACTGTGGTTGAGTTTGCAATGGTCAATCTGCTAGGAGGCTCCTCATAAGCACTTAGTTTCTTCTTTCCATTATTGTTTGTTAGTGTATCTTAAGCATTTTAGTTGGTGCCACTTAAGGTTGGTAAAAAATGACGTGTTATTATCAAAATGTATCAGTTGAATATCTGGTCCTTACTGTATTGTTTGGGTTTATGTAGGGTGCATTGTGATTTAAAATGTACTTAGATTGGCTGCTTAATCTATAATTTGCACCTCTAGAGTCCCTTCTGTATAGCTGATTTGCATCACCAAAGAAGTTCTTGGTAAAACTCTGAAACCAGAACTGAAATTGCTTTATTTCTCACCTTTTGGTTTGTTACAGGTGAAAAAAGTGGACAGCAAAAGGATGTTTCTCAAAGTGCAGCTGCCCTGGAATGTCATAATACCTGCTGAGAACTTGGATGCCAAAGGACTAATGCTCCAAAGGTCAATTGTTGTCCGCCTTTTAGATGACTTTGCAAAAAAACGAGCCACCAAAGATCTTGGATACTATCTTGCTGTCTCAACTTTGGAGAGCATAGGGGAGGGAAAAGTCAGGCAGCACACAGGGGATGTGCTATTTCCTGTTGTCTTCAGTGGTATCACCTTCAAGATTTTCAGGGGGGAGATCTTAGACGGGATTGTTCACAAGGTGCTTAAGCATGGGGTTCTCTTGAGATGTGGGCCAATTGAGAATATCTACCTCTCTTGTATGAAAATGCCTGATTACCGCTATGTGCCTGGAGAGAATCCAGTATTCCTGAATGACAAGACATCAAAGATTGAAAAGGATGTGGTGGTTCGTTTTGTTGTGCTTGGAACAAAGTGGCTAGAGGCAGAGAGGGAATTCCAGGCTTTGGTCAGTTTAGAGGGCGATTATCTTGGACCGGTTTCTTAAGGGTCTAATCTGTGCTCGGCTGGAGATACATTTCTTCTGAAACCTTTTTATCAGATTGGCATAACTGCCAGCTTGTTGGTTGTTTATGGTGTTGTATATTCTTGTGCGACTCTACTTCCTTTTGTGACTGTCATCTTTGAGTTCTTGCAGCTCTATTGATTGCTAGACTATAAGTTGAGCAACTTCATGTTTCCTTATGCTTGCAGATGTTTACAGATACTATATCCTGATTTTAGGACATCTCATCTTTAGTTGGTGTGCTTGTGTACGGTGTACCGGTTCTAGCTTTTATATTGTCTTGAACTGACGGTTTGTGATGGGAAATTGAGAACTGAAACTCAGTTGTTGGCAGGTTCTATGATAATATTCAATGCTTGTTTGTAGTTTAAAACCTAGCATCAGCTATATTGGCTTCGTTGCCTTGCTGCTACTCTTCAGATATTTTGTCATTGACAGAGACTAAATAGGTCGCATTGTTGATGGACAGACAGATACTTGCTGCAATTCAGCACTGGCAGCAGAAGCAACTGCGCTTAAAGAGGCTGTTGCACTTGAGGGCTAAGGGCAAGAGGGACCAATATCGAGCTGACTCCAGCATGGTGGTTAAAGTATTTGCACGACAACTAATGCACTCGCTATTGGGAAGTGGAAGCTGAAATTGCAGAAATCAAAGAGGCTTTGTTGACCATGCCAAACTGTAGTGTTATGCTTATCTCCGGGAATGCTAACGCAGCCGCTGGTTTTTTGTACTATGCTTAGAGCAGATGGCCTGGATAAATTTGAAGCGTGCATTATGTGCAGACCATTGAGCGAATAAAAGGCACTTCATTATGAGAAAACTCGCGAAATGTTGTGCTCTGTAAAAGGCACTTCATTGAGATAAATTTTAAACAAGATGTTGAAATTAATTTTTTTATATAATTTCATAAATTATTCCAAGTAAAAATAAATAGCAGGTAAAACAACTAGGATTGAAATAATAAGTAAAATTTTTAATTTAAAAAAATAACAAGAGTGTAATTACAAGTATGTATATAATTTATAGGTATCATTAGTTACTTTGTACCTGTTTATATTCACATATATACCTTTTAATTTATTTAATTGCATGGAATATTTTATTGAAATTTAGATTTTTTAAACTATAAATATATTAAAAATACTTGCATGTACAATTATATATATATGTATGTATGTATGTATGTATATGTGTATGTGTATGTATATGTATATATATGTATATGTATATATAAAATAAACTCATTTGAACAACAACATGTCACTGAGTCATGTAACTATTCTCGTATGTGTTTTAAAAATGTTATTGAAAAGGAAAATTTTTATTTATTTTAAATTAATATATTTTTAGTGTTTTTAAATTATTTTGACGTGATAATATTAAAAATAATATTAAAAAATAAAAAAATATTATTAACATATATTTTAACATAAAAATTATTTAAAAAATAACTATAATTCACCACAATTATACTGCTAAACAATCTCTACTTGTGTTTCATAACCAGGAGGAGAGAGTGTAATTAAATTATTTTTTTCCTCACGATGAAATTAAGAATGCGCAGGGGATTATGATATATCGTTCTCGTCTGTAGCCTGTGGATCTTGCTTTTGCTGACGATGCTGATGCTATTCTTTTTCTCAATTGCATAAAAGAACCAAGGCCCGAAAAAAGGCCACCCAAATTGAAAACCATCAAACAAGAAAAACTGAAAAGGGGCCTCCTTACAGCGTCGCCGCCAAGCATAGACCCCGGGAACCATAAAACGCAAAGCAGTAGACCCCTGGAACCATAAAACGCAAAGCAGTAGACCGGTGACTATTCATCTACATCTGCTGTCCTGGGGATCATGGACGGATCCAGCATGTCGGCAACACTGCCTGAACAAAAAATTAAATGAAGTATATATTATCCTGAATGGGACAGCCGTCTCGACAGATAGAAGGATTATAAAAAATTTAAAATAAAAATACTTTGGGAATGAAAAAAATAATTCTTATAATGAAAATAAAAAATAAAAGTTGTGAACGAATAATATGAAAAAGTGTTGTGTAATCTCTAGTTATAAATTGATAATGTTACTATAAAATTATAATATGAAAATAAATAAATAAATAAATATTAAAATAAAAAAATCATGAAAACATGGTAAAATAACTTATATAATTATGATAATGATTGAATAATAAAATTTAAATGTCTTACAGATCAATTTTATATTGTTGACAATGATTTTTAATCTGATTATAAAATTAAACTAAAATTTTATTAGAAATTATTTAATACATTACTTTATCTAAAATTAAAATATTAAGTTACTCAAAATTTGAAATGGTTACGCAAGGATATCAATAGTAGAACCAAGATAATATATAGGTTTATTGGTGATATTTTGATAAATAAATTTGAAAAATTAGAAATTTAGCTTCTTGTTCCCCTTCAAATTATTGGCTAATGCTAAAATAAATAAAAGAAAAAAATTAAAAGCTTTCCCACTAAAACCAAGATTTAAGGTAGGACGGATGAGGGGCCAAGTATTGAACAGCTTTAATTAAATAATCAAGGGGGGAATTAATTAAGAAAAAGAAAGTAAGGAGAAAAAAAATTCTAGACATAGAGAAAGAAAAAGAGGAGTATAAAACCTTGATTGATTAACATTTAAAATTCATATAATTATTAGTTATGATAACATTTAAATAGATATTAATAAAATTTATGTAAAATTCTAAAATTTTAAATGAGAATTTTTAAATACTAGAAGTGAAATTTTGAAAATAGAGAATAAAATAGAATGTAAATGAATTCAAATAAAACATAATTTTAAAAAAAAGGATAGGGTATTTACGATGAAAGCAAAGGTGTCTAATTTAGAGGGTGCAGGGACGAGAATTCTTGGAATCAAGATATATGTATATATATATATTAGATTTAATTAGAAATTCAATAATTTAACCTAGATTTATCCATTTAAATCCAAGTAATTTAATATATTATCATTTTAATATTTAAAAAAATATATTATGTTAGTTTTTCAATTAAATTATAATTTTACAAGTCATTAAAATTACCTTTAAATCTATAAAATTGATTAAATTATATCAATACTGTAAAATTAATTTTTTATTAAAAATTATTAATAATATTTAGTTATTTTTTTAAAAAAATTAACCCCCAGCAGCGTGTAACAGACAATTATCTTGCTGAATTTCTTAGGAGGCAAGAGATGGTGGATAAATTGAATGCCAAAACATCCTCGACAAGTCATAGTTTAACGTGGCATGTGATCACGCTCATAGAGAACAGGGTTGCCACCAACCGAACGAGTGCCTTGAAGTGGAACCGACAAGTAGGCTCTATGCATTTTGACGTTTTACCTACCAGAGAGCTCATCATTAGCTCCTCCCACTAAGAAAACTCATCATTCGTTTCAACCAAAATAAAAAACAAAATATTAATTTATTTTTTCAATACTTATTTTTTTTAAAATACAATTTCTTTTATAAAAACACTATTTTTATACATTTTTAAAAATATCAAAAATTTGTAAAATACTGTTCATTATAATATTTCTTTCACTTTTTTTTCTTAAGTATTTTAAGATACATGTTTTTTTCAATTTGTATTTTTATAAAATTATTATGATTCATCATGAGTTTATCTATATTAATTTGAATTAATTTTTAGTTATTTTTAATTAATTTTTTTAATTTTATTATTTAATATTAAAATAAATAAATTTAAAATTTATTCGGGTTACTATATTATATGAAATTATTAAAATAACTATATGTCAAATATATTGAAATATAATTATCTTTAATAAATAATTTTTTAATATTAAAGTGTATAGGAATCAAAAGAGATAATTATTATATTTGCACTATATATAAATCTGATTACCCATTCGAACTGTTGTAAGTAGCCAAGAGAAAAAAAATACAGTGATGAACTGCAACCAAAAAGGTTCATTTTATATGTGGACGTTTACTGACCGCTTCCTGTAATAATTGCATCAAAGGCGGGTACCTATACATGTGTTTTTTGTTTTAAAAATATTTTTAAAAGAATTTAAATTTTATTTATTTACCTTTTATTTTAAATTAATTTTTTAAGTGTTTTAAATAATTTTTTAATAAATAAAAAAAATATTATTTTAACATTTTTTTAAAAAATAACATTACCATGTTAATTATACACTTTAACTAATTTTAAGTTAATAATAATATATATTTATAACAATTTTAAATTTTATAAAATTTAAATTAATAATTTAAAAAAAAATAAATTTAAGATTTGAATTACATCTTCCTAAGTTATTATCATAGTATAGTTTCGAAGGCTTCCGAACACTACCGATACACAAGCACAGACATAGCGGTTTTGTTCCTCGTATGTCTTCTAAAAGTTTCAAGGGTTGAGTTTCTCCTGTGAAAAAAGGAAAGCGAAGAGTAGTAGTAGTTGAGGCCATTTTGAGTATAGAATCCACATTCCTCAGTAACCATGGAGATCCCATCGAGTGATTCCATTCCGTCTAAAATGAAGGCTTGGGTCTATGGTGAATATGGGAACGTTTCCAATGTCTTAAAATTAGACTCGAACGTTACAGTTCCTCAAGTGAAAGAAGATCAGGTTCTGATCAAGGTTGTTGCTGCATCCATTAATCCAGTTGATGCTAAAAGGATGCTTGGCATGTTCAAAGTCAGTGACCCTCCTTTGCCGGTAAGGAGAACTCTTCTGACACTCAAATTAATTTCCTGCTATATATGCTTGTTTGTTCTTTCTTGGGTCATCTACTTTAGAGTGTTGCAATCTTAGTTCTACATCTTTGGCTTTTGTTATAAGATTGCCATGCATGGCCTCTGACTTTCGAGTCCTCGCACAAACTAGGACTCGAAGATGATAGCTAGCCATGTTTGATGGGGTTCCCACTGCTTTCTTTCTCGATATGTTTCGAAGAATTTTAAATGGTCCAGGGATAATGAATTATTGCGATAGTTTCGCAAATTGAAGATGAGACACTTCGTTCAAGGACTTCTGATTTTGTTTTTGTATCTGAATTTGCAGACTGTTCCGGGCTATGATGTGGCTGGTGTGGTGGTTGAAGTTGGAAGCCAAGTTAAAAGGCTGAAGGTAGGAGATGAAGTATACGGAGATATCAATGAGAAAGCTTTGGACCACCCCAAACAATTTGGCTCTTTAGCTGAGTACACTGCTGTTGAAGAGAATCTATTGGCTCTTAAGCCCAAAAATCTGAGTTTTGCTGAAGCAGCCAGCCTGCCCCTTGTCATTGAAACCGCTTATGAAGGTCTTGAAAGAACTGGGTTCTCTGCCGGCAAATCTATCCTTGTTTTAGGAGGTGCTGGTGGAGTTGGTACCCAAATAATTCAGGTAGCCTTTTTAATTCTATATCGAGAAATTTTTTATCTTCTTTCCGCCCTCCGATTTTCCAAGTTGGGTTTCTTCCTTGATGTTTTCTTTTCGTTTTGAGACAGCTAGCAAAGCATGTTTTTGGTGCATCTACAGTAGCAGCCACCTCTAGCACATCAAAATTGGAGTTGCTGAAAAGCTTAGGAGCAGATTTGGCTATTGATTACACCAAGGAAAACTTTGAGGACCTGCCAGAGAAGTTTGATGTAGTATATGATGCAGTTGGTATGATTCTAGATTTATTGACTTCTAACTTCTTTCTTGCTGCACTTTTATACTTATTAAATACCTCGATATTTTCCGGCATGCCCATTTACTTGCGATTTACATGAATGAACTGTAGTGAGTTTTGTTCGTTAAATATTACCGTTTTGTACTCTAGGCATATGCGAGTTTTATGACTGGGTGTATGCTAAACTGCTAATGCTTAAGATTTATTCTAAACCACCATGACACTAATGGTTGGCGTTCAATATTCAAAACAAAAAACAGGGCAGTGTGACAGGGCAGTCAAGGCAGTGAAAGAAGATGGAAGTGTTGTGACAATAGTTGGTCCTATAACTCCCCCGGCTTTGATATTCGTGCTCACTTCTAATGGCTCTGTCTTGGACAAACTGAAGCCCTACTTGGAGAGTGGAAAGGTGAAGCCGGTGCTAGATCCCAAGGGTCCATTCCCATTTTCTCCAACTGCAGAGGCATTTTCCTATCTTGAAACCAGCAGAGCTGTAGGAAAAGTGGTAATTTATCCGATCCCATGAATCCTGAAGACGATATATATATATATATATGCACAAATAAATCTTTTATCCTCAATGTATGGGGGATGCTGGTGGATTGACTGTATAATAAAGGTCCTGCAGTGTGCTTATGGATTATGACTGCGTGAAGTAATAATTGCTTGTGTAATGTATTTCTTCAAGCGTCTCTTTAAGAACGTAGAGATTCTAATTAACTTCTGGGCTATGATGTGGCTATAAACTTGTTGGGATGCCAGAGGAATTAGCTCACTAGGGTTAGCACAATATGTGGTGTGGAATGATTGAATTGCTGGATGATTGATCAAGCTACTCGAATACAGTAGCTCGTCTTGGGTTTATTGGGGTAGGGCAACTCCAAAAGAGAGGCATCAAAGACCCCAGAAATTCATGGAAGGTTCAACGTAACTAGAGGATTTTGATGCAGTGCCTAATTTATGGCATTCAACTAGTTATAAAATGAGCGACCACAAACCATCGGCTTTTTCACAAATCCATCTAGATCTTGGCCACAAGAATTTTATCATGCCAGTAGAAATACTGGTGCTCTGAGTAGGTGGTGAAATCATTTCATGTCTTCAAAGAAAATGTAGCTAGAACGAAAAGATGCTCGCAGAGTCGCAAACTAGACCTTGATCTTAGAGGATCGGGCTAATGTTTCGTAGGACTCGAAAAGGACACAATGTGATGAGTATTGGTGTTTTGTTCCGGCATCAATTCTGCGCAATGAGATATATCATTAAAAATCTCGACTAATCATATGATAGGAAACTACTACTTTATTTGTCTGTATTTTACCACGTCCAAATTATATTTTTTAAAATATAGAAATATTTTTGCAATGTTCTAAACTATATAGACTATAAAGTTTTAAGATAACTAATGTTTGAAAAAAAATTGGATGATTTTTTTTTATTTTTAAAAATTAATATTAAAAGATAAAATTAAAAAAATTATAAGTAAAAAAAAAAACTAAGTTATGTAATTTTTTCAAACCAATAATCCGAGATATTAAATAAAAAATATTATCCATGAAAAAATAGTAAAATTCTATTTTCAATAAATATAACATTGAAGGATGAATTATCACTATTATTATTATAATTATTATTTTTCTCATTAATATTATTATCATTACTAATATTATTACTATCATTACAATTATCATCATTACTACTATTATCAATAAATAATATTATAATTGTTATTGTTATTATTATAATGATCACTATCACTATTATTATCAGTTATTATTATTATTACTATTTATACTATTGTTATAATTGCTATCATCATCATCATCATCATCATCATCACCACCACCACCACAATTACTATTAGCTATTATTATATTATTATTATTAATAATTTTTTAAAAAATATTATTACTATTAAAAAAATCATTAATTTGATATGAAGGCTCAAATTAAAAACTAAAAGAACTTTGAAAAAAGAGCCATGACAAAAAAAAATCAAAAGTAGGAAAATCAAATTAAAAAATATAATATATACAAATTATAATTGAATGACTAAATTGTAATAAAAAAACTCAAACAAAAAAAAGAATCAAAATAAAGAGAATGGACTCTGAAACACCAATAAAAAAAATAGGAACGGATTTAAGGGACTAGAGCTATAAAAAAATAAAAAAATTAAAAGAATAAGAACTAAAATAAAAAAAATATATATAACAAACTGTAACTGAAGGACAAAATTGAAAAAAAAAACCTTCTATAAAAAAATAAAGATAAAATAAGAAATTCAAAGAATGAGGACTGAAATTAAAAAATACAAAAAAAGAGAACAATTATATATTTTAGTTATTAAAAAAAAAGAAATAAATAAAAAAAATTGATCATCAACTATAATCTAACTATTATAAATTTATACGTGCCATACTATGTGGGAAAAGGAATGACCACGCATCCAACAACAATACGATGAATGACCAAATTTAATTATTAGAAAGCACAACACGCATCAATTGAATAGTATGGACCCTACTTGCTTGTTGGTGCCATAAACTTTTTGATTAAAAAATAAAAGGTAAAAAGTAAAAATACCAGAACACTATTATCCTCTTAATTACACAAAATATTTATATATAAAAAATATCAAGGAAAACCTTTTTTTTTTGTCTTTTCCAAGGCTTAAAAAATTTATTTTACAGTGTTAAAATTTTTGAACAAAATTAAATACCCCAAATAATTTTTAATGACCACTAAACTAGAAAAAAAAATAAAAAAACATTTTTAAATAAAAAGCTTAAATTTAAAGCTCTCAGGAGTAAAAATATAATTTCATTATAATAATCCACAATAAATTACATAGTGCTAGAGTAAATTACATAGTGCTAGAGTGAGATCTCCAGGGTTGCTATAGTGAAATCTCCAGGGTTTAGCTTTTGTTAATGTTCATGGCTGACCTGACATGCACATCCTGGGACTTCCAAGGTCTTTTTGGATCTTCGCTAGTCAGCATGAGCCTCATCGGTCCCATGTAAAATGGCGACCAATTCACCAGTCTAGCCCATGATTACCATTGCCAAATGTTTCTAAGGCCATCCCAACTTGTTTCGAGAGTAGCATGAATCCTAGTTATACTGTTTTTAAATTTAACCGGTGGATCCAAATTAGATAATCATAAACAATCTAAATCCGTTTATAACTTCTATAGTTTCTACCGTGTCTGATATTCTTTGATTACAAGAAAAATAGATTAAAAAAAAAGGCTCCTATTTCTGACGACCAAGATCACTGTTGCTAGAGATGGAATTCTGCCGCCGTTGCGAGATGTTTTTGGAGGCTGACTTTACGACCATATGAGAGAACCATTACAAAATCTTCAGCTGAACTGCCTACGGCTGTCTGTATTCTTTCAGATGCTGAAGCTGTCTGCGACCACCAGTCTACCAAGTTATGCAGCTGCAACGTTGAAGCCACTGGCTGACCAAGCAATAAGATCTCCACCTATGAAAATCTGAACATTACTCATGGTGTTTTAAAATTTCCTCAATTTCATAGCCTGTACTTTCCAAATAATTTTTGGAACACATTTCACCGGCATTTTATCTTTTAAAAAGATGGCAAACACTTTTATCAAAACAGAAACTGTTGCAGGTCTTGTTAATGAGGACAGTATGAAAAGGGGTTGATTGCAATATCAGAAACCAAGAGAGTACAAAGCCTTTTCCCTGCCATACGTTGTTGAAGATGACTTGAAGGAACTACAGGGTAATTTGGACATTCAAGTTCAAAGGAAAGAAATCTTTGAATGTTAATGATAAGAAATAAATACTGTCCACTTTCACTACCAACAGGAAAAAGAACAGGGAATGGAGGAAATAAAACTATTTAACATGCACAAACTCGTTAACATGCTAGAGGGTAAAAAGAGAGGATCAAGTTACCTCAGCCTCGCTGACAAGACCCAGCTTCTGAACAAGATACTTCTTTATATGTGAAACAGGCAAACTACCATCCCTACAACGAAATAGAAAAACTAATCAATAAAATTTATAGATGGGTTAATGAATAAAGAACATCTCCAGACTCCAATGACATATTTCTTCATAACAGCATGAGCAATTAAAAGAAAGCTCCAAAATAGTTCTTGGTATATTTGTTTCAAAATAAAAGTTCTTGGTATTGACACCCCCCCCCCCCCCCCACNCATAAAGCTGCTCTTGGAAGTAACATAACTTCGAAGGCAATATTAATATTCTAAATGAAATTCTGGCCAAGAAAAAGAAAATCAACATCATATGTGGTGTGCAGAATTCATGTATCCAATTAAAATGCTTCATGATCTTCTCTTTCACGGGACTACACCATCATTTTTTTAATTCTATGTGCTACAATGTTAATGTGACCACTAGTGTGCAATCAGAAACTTAAACATGGCTAAGCATGCAAAACTTTACAGACAATATTGTATCTGCAACTGCCCATCAAAGCAATGCAGGGAAACACCCTATTTTCTGAGGCTTTCTAACATTCAGGATTTTGAAAAACAGGGTTTCACGTGTTGCTGATATTTGAAAAGAATGTTTGCTCCTGGACTTTCAATATCATTCCTTCAATCTTATATTCTTCACAGAAAAATTTGTAGCTTTGTAAAGCCAAAGAATGGGATGGCAATGAAAGAGCACAAGAGTCATAAATATAGCTAGATATGAGTAGGCTTAAAAATGTAGATATAATTATTTTTCTAACATTTTTATGAGAGAAAGAGGCAAGTATCAAGTTCATTTCTCAGATAAATCATAATTTGCGTATTTTAAAAATCAAACATAGATACACCCTCACAATTCATGCGAGTCCTAAAGGACAATAGAATTGTATGTTAGCTATTATATTCATGGTGATGGAGTGATTTGTATTAGAGGTTAATAATAAGTTCAAAGATCACATATTCCAAAATGATAGAACTATGTTTAAGCATATATTTTATGTGATCAGTTAGGAGCCAGTTCACCTAAATCTAGTTAATCAATTTCGCTACTTCAAACAGGTAATAATAAGTTAGCTATTATATTCATGGTGATGGAGTGATTTGTATTAGAGGTTAATAATAAGTTCAAAGATCACAGATTCCAAAATGATAGAACTATGTTTACACATATATTTTATGTGATCAGTTAGGAGCCAGATCACCTAAATCTACTTAATCAATTTTGCTACTCCAAACAGGTAATCTCTTCTATAGCAAATGTGAGTTTGGAAATGCAATTGGGTTGAAAAGGCACCATAATGATGCCTTCTGCATTTCCAAATGCAATTGACAACAATACCGAACAGGCTGTAAAGTTAGCTCTAGCTCTATAATGTGCCCAGGATTGTAAAATATGGTCCAACAGAGTGATGTGTGATTTCCCATGACTATCTTTTTTTTCTGGCGCACAGCATAATATAGTTTACTTCTAGGCTGTGATTTAGTTTTTTTTTTTCCTGCAGAATATCTGGAGCACATATTCATTGAAACCAAAACGTGTAAATGGAAATAGACATCATACTATTATGATGGAGGACAAGAGCATATCAAGCTTACAACAGAAGCTAAGGGAAATTCTATGTGGGAAATCAAAGTAGCATAGAAAACGTTGGATAAGATACAACATCAAAATACATCCACAAAGCTTAGTGTACCAAAATGCAATTACCATTTCATTGTGTGCGCGCGCTTGCGCGCGTGCACGTGTATGCATGAATGTATAGACTCCTGGTTAAACTGTGTTTTATTGCGCCATTCTTCAGTTTTGTAAGAAATTCCATGGTTTGCTATATGTGAAATGGTAATTGCATATATTATGATTATAAGCCAGATAGTGAGGATAATGAAACTCACTTAACCCTCAAGTAGCAAGAAGATATCTGTGGCAAGGGCGCAACTCCTTCCCTGAAATTATGCCAAAGAGAAACTATATTTAACATGTCAATTTATATTTGACTTCAATCATCAATAAATCTTCAGTGATGGTCAAGGAACAATATCTCACTCTTCATCAGAAGCAACTAATGACAACCAAATTGGACTAAATCTTCTGTCACAATTACTGTTTGCATCAACAGCAGCCCGTGCTGGGATATTAAATCCCTCTCTTTTTTGTCGCATGGCTTGCAGCCTTCTAGGTTTAACTGAACCTGAAGGTGATGAAGTTGAGTTAGATTCTTCACCGATAACTTTTGATTTATCACCATGCTCCTTAATGCTGGTTTTGAGTGCTTGAGCTTCTTCCTCCTGGGCATCAAGCTTCTTTATTTGGACAATACTTTCCTGTAAGTCTGACTTATTAGACTTTGTTTTGGTTGCAGCTTCAACCAAGCAATTTAAGGGTTTCCACAAATCAATTTTCTCTTTACATGATTTAACATCATTCTCTACATCTAATTTATTAGGCTTCTGTTGTTTGGATGACTCAGCAGTAGAAGAATTCTACACCATGAAAAAATAATTACATGAAATTATTGTGCATCAAAGGAAAAGCAGATCATTTTCAAGAGACCAAAAAAAGAAGGAAAAAGGTAGTGGCAAGAAAGCTTCAAGCCTAAACACTTCTACCTGCCTTTTAGTTTGTGCAATTTTTCTTAGAGTCTCGGGAGAGCTTAAACTCTCATAGTAATCGTCCACTTTCTTAATCTGTTCCTCAACAGGAATGGGAGATTCTCGTTTTCTAGCTACAGATTTTGATCTTTTTCCTGTCAGAACAGACTTGACAGATATCTTAGGTGTGCTGACTACCAATGAAGAGAGAGATCTCTCCTTTCTTCTGCTTATCAATGGAACTGAGTGCTCAGATTCTTGGACTGGCACAGCTTCTGGGACTGAGGAAACTGTTGCAGGTTCCCTGGCCTTTTTTCTTTTGGAAGGGAAGATTCTAGCCCTTAAATCTTGCAAGCTGTGGTCTGCCCTGTGGATTAACATAATGAAAGCAAGTTAAAACAAGCTCAAGAATCTGCAACTGTAGTTTAATCCACGTCCACTTTCTCAATTTGGTCTGTCTTCCAAGCATTAAGAGTACCTTGAAAATGGACTTCTAATTTTTCAGGCATATAAACAGGTTGAGGCAAATGTTCGATCATAATATTTGTCTTGCAATGTCAGAGAATCCAAATAAATAAATCATGCATGCATGCATCCCACATGAGCTGCAGGACAGGGATTTTGCTCAGGTATAAGCAACACGATAATTGATTTTCAAGTGCGACAATGCATGCCTACTGTTTGAAGCATATGCTTTCTGTGTGGTATAAATATCTAATAAATTGACTTGGCAATTTGATATCTTTTTCCCAAGAACATTAATCAGTTCACTCAAGGACTGGTTCTACAGTTTCAATAGGCAGAGGAGTGTCTAGAAAATCATTTCACCCTCATTTCTCATTCATGCTGACACCCTAAGACAATTTCACTTGCACTGCATGGATAATAATCGAACAACATTTGCACACGTCCTAGATATATGTGACACTATAGTCCATTTATATAAGAAACCGCTAAATATATATTGCTCTTCCATGGCATGCAAAAGATGTATCATACAAAATTGCTGTGGCATAAACTGAATCATTTACAAGAAAATGAGATTATCAAATACCTGAGCTTCTCAAGTGGAGAACAACCTAATTTGATATGACAAACTGGACAACTATCCAACTCCTCATCAGTTATCTTCATGTCTATGCATTTTCTGCAAACTATTTAAAAAGAAGAAGAAGCAGGCATTAGATATACTCGATGAGAGATGTTTGTAACATCTAGGCAAGACATCACTTAAAACGTACTGATTAAATGATAGAATACTAAAAAAGAAATCTATTTCTAAAGGAAAATATAAAATCTAAACCTTTATTCACCATCCCCAAACACATTACTGTTCTCATTTGACAGCATGAACTAAGCGAGGACATGGCAATTTTGACGAACTTGAACAGCGCAAAAGCTCCCAACAACCCCAAGTTATAATTTCACCTTTATGGCAACAAACATGGAAACATTTACATATATATGAACATTAACAAAATGATGACTTTACGGTTGATGAATTACTAGAAAGCTTGCAGGCTCACATCATTTACATTGCTCCTACGCAAAATAAGGAAGCCAGATTTGCCAATCAAATTTCAATGTTTTCCTTTATTTCAAAATAAAATTCCCAATCCATTCGGCATAAATAGACCAAGAAAACAAAATAAAGAAATGCCAAGATCATAAAATCGCATTTCATTTACACTAATACTCTACATATCACAAAATAACCAAAACAATATATAAGCCATGCTCAACTTCAAGCATTAAAAGATGACACACGAATTACGTGAACTAACAATTAAAGGCCCAAATCAAGAAACAAAAAAAAAATGGAATAACACAAGATAAACACACATATAAAAAGCGAGAGAGAGACTCACAAGTATGGAGGCACTCAGAGATAGTAGTGGCTTCTCTAAAGAGCTTGTTGCAAAGAGGACAGGTCATGCATGCCGCTATCCTCTCTTTTTGAACCTTCACCACCTGGCCTAGCATCATCTTCGCGAACACCACCACCTGCCTTTTGGCTCTCTCACTGTGACACTAACACTCTCCTTTGTTTCACGTGCCCCACATGGTGCATGTAATCAAGACCCCACAAATCACCAAACTTCTTTATTCTTTTTCCAAGAAAAAAAACCACGACAATCACAAGCAAGAATCGGTGAAGAAACAGTAGGGGTTGAGTTGGTTGGTGATTAACGATTTCGAAGAATTCATTTTGGTGGTGGCTTTGTGTTTGGTGGGCGAGAAAAAGGAATTAAAGAGAGGGGTATTATTAATAAAAACAAAAGAACGAAGAGAGTGAGATTCTGGAGGAATTGATTGGAAGTGGGTCTTTTTCGATTTGGACAATGGCAATGGCTTTGGTATGATGTGATTTGTTCGAGGCTCTCAATGTTTTCGAATACATTCACCGAAACTCCTCCCCACAAAACAAAACTTATACGGTGAGCTTTGAACGATGCCTGTTTTTTCAAAAGAAGCAACTAAACTGTTTTGGCCAAACCTCGAACAAGTCCCTCAACTATATAGTAATTTTAGATTGAGTTCCCAAATACAAATTTTTATCCTAATTAAATCCTTAATTTAGTTTTAAAATTCTCAATTTACTTCCCTTGTCCAGGCTGGCTTGCTGCGGTTCTATTTGGAGTTGGAGAATGTGCCTTAAAGTCCGATTTGCTAATGGATTCTACTCAAATATTTCACTTTTTCATGGATAGAAAAAACCAATCTTTTTGTAGGAAGCTCGGTGTTTTGTGTTCATGTTTGATTATTGCCTCTAGTAATATTGTGGTCGGATTAATATTTTTAATGTAAAATAATATTTAGAATTATTAATATATTTTTTATAAAAAATAAAATATATAAAAGTTGATCTATGTTAAATTAATTTATCCAAAAATAAATTGTATGACCATTAAAAACACAATTTAAGTAAAAAATTTAAAATAATATTAAAATAACATAATATTAGACCGACTTATATCGATCTAAATTAATTTGTTAAATTTATAATTTAAATTGTGAAACCAAGATAATCTTATAAAAAATAAATTATAAAACTTAATTTTTAATCAATTTAATTTTGAATGATAAAATTAAAAAAATCAAATAAAAAATAACTTGAGTTAATTTAAGTTGATTTATCAAATTTATAATCTGAGTAATAAGAGTAATAATGTATTGGGAGAAGGGGATAATAATTTCATCTCCTCGATTAATTCCCGTTAATAGTAATAATAATTAATCGGTTATTCGACTTCGATGGGAGGCCTATTGTCATTTTCCTTTATATATATATATATAGACCTCATAGTCAACTTTATTTTCGACACATAACTGATATATTTATAATTAATGTTTTCTCTGAACTTCATGACCTCGTTTTAATGATATTATTTAGCTATGTACCTGTGATGTGGAATTATCCTTTTTAATTTGATAGTGTGATTATTTATAAATGAATAATACATTTTTTATCCTATTAATATTTGTATAATCATTTTTCCAAATCATATTCTGTTACAATGAAAGAGAATAGCACTCCAGTATGTCTTTAGTGTTATAATAGCTATTATAATTATGATTTAAAAAATATTTTTAATTCATGTTAATTTGAAAAAAATATTTGATTATAATTATATATTTTTTAAATTAATCTTAATTAAAAATATTTTTTTAAACTATAATCGCAGTACCCAACATACACCGTAGTATAACCGAATAAGTAAAGGATTGATTACGTATTAATTATCCAGCCGTGCCTCGGAGCGGTGGTTCTGGGCACGTGTACTCACGTGAGTGTTGTGTTCGAAATTGAAAGGTTGTATACAATAAAGGGTACCATGACAATGACAGACCATCTGGTTATTGGATTCGAAAGTACTAATGCGGGCTTTCACCTGTGGTACGGCGTCGTCGAATGATTGTGAGTAATTATGGCAACTATTTTGCTTTTTTAGACGGACTCTGTTAATTGTGGATTCCGATAGAGCCCACAAGATTTCAAGAGAAACGTATTTTCCTGTCGTAATGGGAGGATAGTTCTCCTTTAGTAGTACTGTTAATTATAAAGGTATGTTTGTTTAGTAATTTCTATACTTGCAATGCAAAAAATACAATTAAATATTTAGTAATACATCAAACTATGCTTTATACCGTACCGTCTATCCAAAAAATAAGTTTAAAATATAATTTTTATGAAGTAATTTTTATATATTTTTTTAAATTGAGTTCCATAAAATTTTATTTGTTTTTATGTTTCAAAAATATTTTTTAAAAACTTTAATTTTTAAATTTTTTTCTTTGCTTCAAATTATTTTTTTATTTTCAGATTATTTGATGGATTGATATTAAAAATAATTTTTAAAAATAAAAAAATTATTTTAATAAATTTTTAAATACTGTTAAAAAACAAAAAAGTGTTCATTGAGTTTTCTCACGAGCTCAAGGTACATAGCATGTCTTGAACTCAACATATTTATGATTGGATTTATTTTTCATCTCCAATAAATTTAATATCAATGTTTGTTAATAATTTTCGTGGATCTCATATTAATTTTTTAATATTTTATACTAATTCAACATATATTATTTTAAATATAATATAATTTAAAATATCATAAACAAGTATATTCATAAACTATAAATACACTATGAATCCTTCAAATTAAAAATTTATAGTACTTTTATTTTATATATATAGTATATTTCTTGAATACTATTGTATTTTCTCTCTAAAAAGTTATTGATTTTATCACATAGAATCCCCACATTCATTAAAAAAAAACTTTTTATAGGTAGCAACAACATGTCATGTAACTTCTAGGTAAATTACTATATTTTAATTTACAAAAAAAGAGCATATATATACATATATATAAGTAAATAGAGTGAAAATTAATATTAAATAATGGGAATGTAGTTCATATCATTTGTGATAAATAATACTTAAAAGAATATAAATATACAATTGAAGTAAGTATGTTAAGTTTGTAATCTATGGTGTATCATGGTTAATGTAATTCTTTTTTTATTTTAGCAAAATAATTATTCTTTAAGTTAATATATTATAGAAAGTAAAATATTGTTGATTGGGATATGTTAGAATATAACAAAAACATTGAATTGTGAAAATAATTTACTAGAGACTGATTTTGATTTTGTCAATAATTTGAGATAGATTAAATTAAAGGAAACTTTGCTAATTTTTTTTAAAATAAATTATAAATTTTCAAATTATATTGTTGGAAAATTTTAAGGTTATTATAGATCACTTAATTTACTAGACATCACCTGCTATTAATTACCACCTCTCTAAATTTTTTATATCAAGTCATCGTATACTTTGACTATAAAAAATAAATCGAATTACTTGAAGTAAGAGATATATAATCTAATTATCTAACACATTAATTTTATTCCTAAATATTTTAAATTTTAAAATTCATAAAAAACATAAATTAAAACCTCGAGGATGGACTCCCATATTCAAACTATTTAACATTCCATTGCTTATTAATATGTGTACATTTGGGGTGTAGAATGGCAAAAGAAATACGGATAGGTTTTGTAGAGAGAACATGTTGAAACTCTTTCGAAATTAAAAAAGAAGAAGAAGAAGAAGAAGAAGAAGGTATCCTTACAGAAGGGACTATACCAGTTCTTCAAAGCAAAGTTGTAATTTCAAACATTGTTCACTAGTTATCTACAGTCCGCCTCTGAGATGGCGAGAAATCCACATTGGTTTCCATGCGCTAAGTGGCCATAGTTTTCTTTTCAATATTTAGAAAATGTGTCACATCATCATTGGATTTCTCTTACACAAATAAACAAACAAAGATGATGATTATCGACAATGGTCACCAGAAAGTAAGATGCTCCACCCATGGTGGCGGCCTCATTGTCATTGAGCTAGCCAGCTACCTGTGAACTGTGATTTTCCTCCGGTCCGTGTAACCTCTCCATGTCATTTCTATCTCCCCTGGCAAGCTGGCTTTACTGGGCAGCATGGGGCAACGCAATAGCCATATTTTGATGCTCCAACTTTCCTGGCCATAACAAGGCTCTGTGATGTGTCAGATACTAAGAAACATGAGATCGATGCCGCTATCTGGACAAGTTAATTAGTTCTCTGTGGGGTCATGATGCACCTTGATTTGCTAGAGGAACTGATCGCAGAAGCACCACATGATCACTTCCTATGTTCTTTTCTCGTTGTCTTTCTGGCGCATGGGCCATGCACAAGTAGGTGCCGGATGTTGCTATTAGTTTTATGACTCTGTATATTTCTAGATTCATCCCGTCCAGTCTTAGAGAGATCATAAACAGATAGAGAGCTAATTAATTTTCCTCTGTCCGACTTTATAATAAACAAGAAGTTGTGTTGTTAATTACTTATAACTCAATCGATCTTCATAATTAATATATAGTTTACACAAAGTAACTATTGATTATTAGTTTTCATGGTTTGGGAAACGATATATATATATATATATGCAATCTTTATAAATATATCTATAACTTGTTTTTTTTATGTTATTTTTTATTTATTTTAAAAAACATAAATAGTAATAAATAAATGATATTTAACTTTTTTTGTACTACAAGTGTTAATTAAGGATCCAGGGTGCCTTAGTGACGTTGTTGTTAAAAAGTAATAAATAGTAATTTGTTGTTAAAAATATCTTTTAGTAATTTTTTAAAATTAATTTTGACATTAATATATCTAAACAATATGAAAATATAAAGAATATTTTATTTTAAATAAAAAAATTTAAAATTTTTAAAAACATGATCAATCACTCTCTAATAAAGTCACACATGTATATTACAATGAATTGTGCCATTCTTACCACAGAAAAATTATTACTCACCTACAAAATTATTATTTTTTTTTTCTAGAGAGTGGTTTTCATCGAAAGCACGCGACGAGACTGCCTTGTTCCGGGGGTACTGTGTGAACAGTGAAACCGAGGCATTTAGGAAATTTGGATTTAGAAAGAAATTTAGAGCTATTATGATTGGTTTTTTTAAGTATTTTTTTTAAATAGATCAGAATAATATATTTTTATCATTTAAAAACAACAAATTAATTTTAAGCAAAAAAAAATTTAATGTTTTACAAAAACATTTTCCAACCAAAAAATAAGTAGAGTTTTTAATTAATTTTTTTATATATATATTTTTGAATCATTTTGTTTTAACATGTTAATATTAAAAATAAATTTTCATACATTTGTATACAAGAGCTCAAACACCACACCCGCACTGATGTCACGCAGTATATATCACAACAACAAAAAATCCTAACAAATTCAAATTCCCTTGCTCTATAATGCTTCATGTCAATCATATAAAAATATGTATGGATATGTAGAATGATTACATCTTACATAAGTAAAAATACTGTATGCAATTTAAAAAAAATTAAGATTCACTATCATGGGCCAAAAATAATTAAAACTTGTATCTAAAAATCCTGCATGCGGTTTTACAATTTCCGCTTCGGATGCCTTCAATCAAGGATTTGACAAATTATAAGAATTTGCCATGGTCTGCGGGCTGAACAGCTTTACCAAATCTCGGTCTCAACAGAGATGCATATGGGAGTGAAGGGGGAGGTAAAGAGAAACTCGACCCTCTTCATAGAATCTCAAGACATCTTAGAGAACATGGGACCGTTCAAGATCCAACCAAACCCTTGTGGCGAGCGTATGTCATGAGAACTATGAACAAAGATGCACAGAATACACCTGTGACAATTACCACCTGGGCAAAAAAAAAAAAAAAAAAAAAAAAAAAAAAATTAACAAANAAAAAAAAAAAAAAAAAAACATGATTTACCAAATAAAAGCAATTTATAACCAGGAGCTAAATCCACCAGTAAAAGTATTCTGCCTACCCATTTAAACATGTAACCATGATTGTCATTCCATGTATATGGGATGTTCATGCCAAATATTCCAGCCACCAAGGAATATATGGATAAACAAACAGTCCCTGAACTCAGAAAGAGCTCTAACTGCAGCAAAAAGTGAAAAGACACAACATGAATAACAGGTCAAAACACATAACAAGCCATATGCGTGTTGCGTGTTGCGTGTGCTTGCTTTTGAGTGAATGGGTCCCAATACAATACACAAAGAGAATCGTAAGCACCTGAATCAGCTGATTTCGATGATTGTCAAGCTGCAGAAAAAGGATGCATGAATTTTACTTAACAAAACATACATAAAAAAGAAAACAAACTTTAGTTTTCAATTTAACATTGCCTACCTGAATATTAATGTAATCCTCTGTGTCATCAATGTACTCTCGCAACTGCATATTTCAAAATGCAATTTAAAACGATGGAAATAGCTTTGTAATTCTGGCCATAATGTGTGGGGCTTTTATAGTAAAAAAAGGAAAAGTAAATAAAAAGCACATACCGTTGTCAATTTGTTCAATGAGCTATCAATTTGCATAAAGTAAGCCTGCAAAAATTCATCCATTTTCAAGAATAGGCCCTTTGTCCCAATTAAAATTAAAATAAGCATCTAAAATGAAAGGTAAAACACGTCAGAAACTCTTACCTCTAATAACATTTCAAGCTCCTCAACATCATTCTCGTCTCCACGAATTGTGGCCAAACTTGCTCTACTTGCTCTAGAAATTTTTGAACCTATTGTTGGGGAAGCAGGAAACCAATTTGCACCACCAGAGACACTTGCTGGTGAAGATGCGCCAGCTAGCTTTCTTGACAGGTAAAGGTCAGCCATATCATCATCATCATCCAGTAACTGCTCAAGTTCATCTCGCACCTGCAATAAATTGATGAGAATATCATTACCGATCACATTTGCAATTTAAGGGGACAGTTAAGCATGTTATTTTTTTGTTAATGTTAGGCCAGGAAATTTTTTTCAAGTCCCTTCAGCAAATTCACAAACTAAGACCTAACTTATTTGTTACATAGCAGATTTCTTGGGCCAAGAACCTCCCAGCTGAATTTAGATTTACATAATCCCTGAATGAGCAACATCCTTTGCTACGTGTACTTCTTGCAAACATTACACTGTATATGAATCAGTTGAAACTGCTATTATCCAAAAACGCAAGTTGGTGGAGTGTATCTGCTAAACTGTCAGTCAACATTTTCTGTAACAGAAGACTGAATCTAGTACAATTGGCCTAGAAGATTGCAACATCAGAGGGCACTGAATCTTTCCCCAGCGTTATGATCTAAAGCAACTCAAGGTCCTATTCTCATTTATTACATTCAAGTATTTCAGTATCCTGGACATACAAAATGACTAAAGATGCTAAAATGTGAGTGTTTTATACTGAAATATTTTGCAAACACCACCAAAGCTATACACCTACCTTTTGTACCCGAGCAGTCAGCCTTGTCATTGCACTCTTCAATTTACGAACTCTATCCAAATTTCGGCTACTAATCTGCCCATTTACAAAGGGGAAAGGAGAGAATCAAAATAGTGACAAACAATGCATGCAGGGTTCTGCATAGAAGGTTTGCCTTGCGGGAAGAAAGAAAAACCTCATGTACAATGGAATTAGAACACGCAGGGTTCTGTTTATACAGTGATTTATTGAGTTCAAATTGTTGAATGCACAGTATATGCACACAATTACAAAATAAATTTTAAACTGGCAGGAGCACATAAAAGATAACACCACCAACAGTGATAAACAAAATTCCAACTACTGGAAGCTCAAAATCAACTCAATGAAAGCAATACCAAGTATTAGAAATGGAAAAATTGAAAGATAAGATGACACCAAAAAGACAACAAAGCAAATATCCACCATCTCTATATCACCATACATTGGGATGGTCCAAAACCTTGTCAACCCTTAATTTGTTTAGGGGGGTGTATGTCAAAATTTCACCCAGACAGCTTTATAAAAGGATAAAAGGAGCAACATCATTGATAGTAGCACTTGGAAAAATAAACGAAACTCAACCAAACATTTTAACAAAATAAATAGTAAAACTCACCAACTTGACTAAACAAAACACCCACAATTAAATTCAGGAAGAAGATCAATCTTCCAATACAATTCCTAAGGGCTCCACCTAAGAACACAAGTACAAATCTATGACATCAAAATCTCAAAGATGTTCTTCCAACCAGATCAAACATGCATCACACAGAGACATTGCATTCCTACAAGGTGGCAAGAAACAGTTAACAGCAAATATGCCACTCTACCATAATCAAAACACTAACATAATCGAAACAGAGGAAAAACCACCACAGCGGTCAGAAAAGGACATATGGCACCATTGAAAACAAATAGTGTTAACCAGTCAACACATAATCGTGCAATAGTCAACATGGTTATCTATCTCCCAAACAATTTTTTTTGTGTGATTTTACATTATCTGTTGCAAGTTTTTTATCCAATTCCTTAACCAGGGTGTGGCAGGCATATTTCCCTCTCTAAGGAAAAAAATCAACAGAAGTAAAAGGAGGAGATTATTAAATAACAAACGAATACTAATTACAAGGGAAACAACAAACACTTACTTTGGAGGTAAGCTCATCTAAAGCAGGATAAGCAGCAGTCTCCAGCTCTGTTGTACGTGCAGCTAGAAAACTACAAATGGCTTCGAGGGCTACCTCCAAGGCACGGAATTCAAATGGAGACTCTGTATTGTACAACCCAGATAACTCAACAAGCAAGAATTTTCTAGATGAACCAATCATGATGCAAGGAAAACATATTTGCAGTACCAGAAGGGAAAAAAAAAAACCCTACTCTTAATTATCAATGCAAGAATGAATAAATCAATGAGGCATACCATCCTCTTCGCCAGCTTCAACATCCTGATGTCCACCAGGGTATTCTTTCCCATCTCCTTGACCTTGACGAAATACACTTGAAGGAGGCAATCGCCTTTGAAGTTCCTCGACAACAGGAATAACATTTTCATCCCCAGGGTCTCGAAGCAATACCTATTCCAGTTTTAAAACGAAGCAATCAAAGCTATAAGCATGATTTCTTTGAGACCTTTTTTATTATCAATTCAAATTCAATTGATCACTACCAACGAACAATATTTCCTCAACCCAAAAACCCAGACGTTCACTCATTCAGCAATCAAAAAATTTAATTTCAAAATCTCAATTTTTTCTTTCCTTTTTTTTTTAAAAAAAAAAAGGCAAGGAAAAAGAACGAAAACAGAAGCCACAAACCTCCTCAGAAGTAATAATTGCCTTGATATGCTGCAACCATTCAAAACAAGCAAATAAGCGCAAAAAAATAAAATAAAGAAACAACTAGACAAAATAACCAAAATCTAAAAAAGAAAGAAACCTCCAAATTCAAAACGATGGCCCCCTCACGACCGAGAATGGTGGAGGGATAGGACAAGAGAGGGTCTAAAATTCGGAGATCGCGGGCGTGAATCTGAACGCGATTCATGATAGCGTGTTTGTCCGCATCGAGAATGGTTCCTTGTCCGGTAGCGTCGACGAGGATCCAACTCCTGGCAGGCTGCGTCTTCTTCTTGACGGCAGCCACCGCCAGAGGGTCCGCCGGCACCACGTACCCGTCCCTGGCCATCTCTCATCACCGCATCACATCACATCTCCTCCGTCCGTGTCAGGGTTCGCTTACTAATTTCTATAATTCCACAACCCAGCCAGCCACCCACCCACCCACCGGAAAGAATGCGTTTGTATTTATTTTACTCTATTTATTTACCACATAGAAAGATAACAAAAGGAGAGAGTGAGCGGTTTGATTTGGGTGAGGGTGAAGGCAGGGAAGGGGTGAATGACGGTTGCGTTATTACCGAAGGAGATGAGATGATGGAGTGATAAATCCAGAAGATCAAGGATGTGAGACTGGGAGTGGTTTCTTTAATTTCCACATGTGACGGGTGTTTGTTTAAAAATGATCCAGGAGAGCATCAATGATGCTTTGACACGTAATTGACGGCTGGCTGCTTCCCATTTTAAACATTAAAAAAATAAAAATTCCTTTCTTAATTTCTTAATAAAATCATATTCTCAATTTTTTTTAGTCGACTGACGTGTGATTTTAGGAGTCGGTGTGAATTAGATAGTGTACTTTGGGACTGAGGTGTCATCCGGTGAAGTGGAGGTTTTTCTTTATAATTTTTTTTAGTTGATAGTTATGTAAATTTTATTTTTATATTAAAAAATTATTTTTAAAAAAAATAATTAATATTAATATATCAAACCATTCAAAAATATAAAAAATATTAAAATTAAATTAAATCTACATCATGCGCACCTTATAAAAATTAAAAATCCATGTTTTTTTCCCCTACTCTCTTCAGAAAACACAACAGTCTCTCATGATCCATGTTTTTCCCCCCACTATTCCAGGGTCGTTTGATGCTGCATGCTTATGACATGTATGACAAGTACACCAGCCATCATGGATGATAATAGTCCATGTTGATGGTGATTATTAGATTTAGGTGCAACAATCATAATAATAATAATAATAATAATAAAATAATGATCTAAAATGCACCAAATATTATATGTTATTATATTAACAATTATTTTTTAAAATATTTTTTATTTTAAAATATATTAAAATACTCTTTTATTTTTTAAACATTATTTTTAATATTGGTACATAAAAAATTTAAAAAATACTGAAATTTTTTTTAAAAAAAATATATAAACAAATAATTAAATGAGACGTGCAACCCTCTTTCATTCAGTGAGATTTCCTTTTTTTTAAAAAAAAAAAACATATTTGGATAGGGGTGCAAAATTGCCCTTCGTATGGAATCTAACAAGTTATATGAAAAAAAATAAATGATGTTTTTGATTCGTACCTAAAGATCAAGGGAAAAAATAGACGATTACTTTGTTAGATTTATTTAATAATTTATCATCTATGTTGAAAAGAGAAATAAATAAGATAATGAGAGAGGCGGCCATGACACTCGTCAATATAATTTTAAAACTCAATTTAATTAGAATTAAAGCTAGACTGAATTGTGCAGCTCGTTTTGTGGCGAGACGAGCTGAAGTGAGCGCGTCTGTATTATAACCGGCCCTCGTTTGTTAGAAGTTTAATCGGAGACGGTGCCTCGAGTTTTTGTTACTCAAACTTGTGTGCAATGAACGCCGTTATCGGTTTTGAACACCCAAAAGGAGTGCACTTTGCTGGAAGTATGGTTCCGGGATTTCTTCTGGTTCTTGTCATCCTACGTTGAAAAATCTCGAGAGACTAATATGGTGTAACGAAGGGAGAAAACAGGACAATAATATGTAAAAGTAAGCCCGTTTGGCAAAATCTTCAAAACCTATCGAAATCCACTAAAACTCTTATGAACATTGAACAAAGCCAGCGAGAATTTGCAAGTAGCTCTGCTTGCAAAGCACAAACAAATAATATTCATTGTACCCAATACAAAGTGCTTCTATTTCTAAATAGAAACAAAATCCTCGACTCAGATAAATTTATGTACAAGGAACTCTCCAACTCGTAATGTAGTTCACTGGAAGAAACAGACACGTGGGAAAAAGTACACGACACTACTCTTTGTTAACCCTTCACAGCCAGGGCCTGCAAATGATCTATAAAATCTTGCAAGCTCAAATCATCAGTAAGTATGATTTCTGACCCATCTATGAATGTTGAATTCTGAGTCACGGATGGATTTAACTTGGCTAGAAGAAACCTAGCTTGACTACTGTGTTGATCGCACTTTATTAGCTTGGGTGCTGGAACTCGTTCCACCATCACTTGCTGTGCATCAATTTCAGGAGCTTCCAAAAGCTTTCTCAGATTCTCATGGTTTGGATCTTTGTGGTAACCAAGCCTTTTCCACTGAGCAATCTTGGAACCATAATGAATCACCACATGGAAGTAGGAATCAAAGAGCAAAATAACATCGGCAAAAATGGAGCGAACATCTAGGAGCACAGGAACAGGAGGCCCATCAAAAGAGTATTGAAAAAGTGTCGGTTGTATCATGATAAGGGAACCCACTACCCCTTCACGGTTCAGCATCAGGCGGAAGAATGCAGTTTCATCAGGGGTACAGTTGAAAACATCTATGAACTGGGACCTCCTCAAGTAATACATGAACTGAGGGTAAAGAGAAAAGTTTGATGACAAGCGGAAGGAGGATGGATCTTCCTGGATATAGTCTCCAAACTTGGAAGCAAAGCAAATAAGGTCGTCATCCAGCCATCTTATAACATCTCGAGCAAAACATCTCTCTGCTCGGTAAATGGCTAGCCTGGCCATTACTGAAGCTGCTGTTTCCTGATCAAAACCAGCAGTGATTTCTGGTGACTTGTTTTCAACCCATCTTCTTGCAGCAGTCGTAACCCTCTTCCGGACTCCCATGCTCCCATGCCTGTAGCGTGTTATAAACTGTACTAAAAATGCAGAACCAGGTTCAGCCCTCTGTTCATCACATAATTCAAAGAAAAAAGCTATGCATGTTCTATTAGTTAGTGTACCAAGCTTCCACTTATAGGTGCCACCCTCCCCAGTCTCACGGTCACTGACTACACTGTTCTTTTTCCGAAGAGAAACGCATGGTCCAAGCACTCCACAGATTTTTATATCTTTAGTCGTCACCACTTCAATTGTTGCATCAAAATACATCTTCAAATTCCCCTCTTCATCATGAATAAAAATTTGCCGCAAGCACTTTCTGAATTGATCAGACTCAAACAACTCCCCTAACATCATGAACCCACCAGAGCTCTGAACAGGGCCTTTTAATTCTGCTGCACCTACTTGATCAAGAGAGCAAGCAAAAAGATCTAGGACAACAGATGCATCAGATAATCTCTTTGAAAGCTGATTGTAGAAGCTACAGGATTTTGCAAAGTACGGTGCATGACCATTAATGAGGTCTCCATGAGTTCTGATGGCATTGCTAAGATCTGAGTCCACAACAATCCCTGGCCCCAAAGTTGCAGGTCCAGATGTGAAAATCATGATCCGGGAGCCTGTATTCACCAAGTATCCTTCAAGTAGTCCAAGTGCAACTGATATTGCAGCTCCTGTGCACCTTTGGGGGCGATGTCCTGGCATGACTACAGCTAAAGAACAGATTTCTTCAATTGCAGTGGTGATATTGAACTCACATTCAGAAACAGGTAGCAAAAATCCCAGCTTTTGAATAACTGGAGTCTTCCCAAGTTGCTGTTGCTGCCGCTTGGTGCTATCTATACCCAGGAATTGTTGGGCCTGCAGGTTGTAAGGTGAAAGAAAAACAGTGATTTTAAGTAAACACAGAAATTTTTCATTTAACCACATGCGCACGCATATCAAAAACTTTTTTGATGATTTATGGTATAGATGCAAAACAATGATACTCCTTCACTTATCTGGTATCTAGGAAAAAATGGCTAGTATGGATCAAGCTATAGAGGTGAAGTGAACGAACAGTGCTAGAGGCAAGTATGGATCAAGCAGTATGATCAAATCCCATTCGGCTTTCAAGCAATGCAAGCATATCCCTGAAAAGCATAAAGCTTGAGCCATCTAATTAAAAAATAAAACCTCCAGCGCAAGAGACTACACAAATCACAACAGCAAACTGCTGCTTAGTTTGGCTTTTTATAATCATAAATTTTTATCAATCATTTCAGAAAACAGTAATCCTTTTGTCATAAAAAATTTAAGTCCTTCCCAGTTAATGCACACTTAATAAAAATTAACATTTTTTAAGCATTCAGTAAATATGCACAAGACCCACTAAAACATACTATGCACATGGAAACTAATGTCTAAGCTTCAAAAGATTAGAATCAACAATTTAATAAACACTCAAGTAATTCTACAATTGAATGTTTAATCGAAGTACCTGCTCTGACGAAACCTCACGTCCTCCATGAAACACAACAACCCTAGAGCAGTCAGAAAACCCCAAATCATAAACCCTAACCATTGCATCGAAAGTAATTAGCCCAACCAAGGCATTCTCCGGCAACTGCTCAACAACCAACAACAACTCGTTCTTCACTGCCCTCAACTCCTCCTCGACCATACAAGCATCCACTACAAACACAAACACCGGTACAGGCCCCACAAATCCCCTGACCTCCCCACCAGCACCACCAGTGCTCCTCGGAGTCCCCACGGACATCATAGACGACAATGACACATTAGATGAAGAAAGCCCATTAGGCCAACCGTAACCCAAATGCAAATTAGACCGAAATTTAGAATCAACCTTGTCAATTTTGTATTCTACAGTATTGTAAGTAGGAAAAAGTTCAGCAGGAAGATTGGTTTCGCCGATACCTGAATAAGAAATAGGGAAAGGATTCCTGTTGTAGCAGAAAGGACAAACCCAAATGCGAGACTGATAATCTACACGAGCATAAGGGTTCAAAACAGCAGCACAGAGAGCGCAGATTAGAGGGTCATAAGTCAGAATCGGAAGCTCAGTTGATTGCATCAGTGGAGTGCACATGATGCTAAGTGGGATTACAAGGGAAGAAACTTGATTCTTGGTAGTTGGCCATGCGTTCCACGACCAACGTAGGCCCTCGATCGCCTCCAATTCTACGAAGTCCATTCTGGGGTGGTCGGATTGTAATATGTGGATTTTTTGGGTTTTTTAAGGTGATCTTATGGAATGTTAAGTTTTAAGAGGTAAAGGGGTTTTTGGTTTTTTCAAATGTCTGTAGATTTAGGATGGAAGAGAATCTTGGGATGTTGTGTCATGGAAGTAATGTCGTGTTTGGTTGCTGGGAAAGTCCGTCAAGGAAATGCAAAGATATCGCATGCTTTGGTCGGAAATATTTTGAATTTGAAAAGTGGCCGATTGATTTGCGAGTGTTGAGGTTTAGCAGCGCGTTTCATGCTATTTTTTAAAAATATTTTTTATTTTAAATATATTAATTTTTTTAATATAACACTTCAAATTAATTTAAAAATATTAAAAATAAAAGTATTAATTTAATACATGTTTTTTTAATCAAAAGTATTTATAAAATACATATAAACAGTTCTAAACACAAATTGTATTGAAAAAAGGCGGATCACAGGGAATAGCCATCCAACAGAAAAATAAATAAAAAATAATCTATAATCCATGTAGTTTTTAGCATTCAAATTTATTAAGGTTTAAATAGCTAGAAAATTGATGTACAAAAAAGCTTGTATAATATTCTCTCTCTCCAAACTAGAAAATCCCTTTTCTATCTTTTTATTAGAGGTTTAATTTAAATCATATTTATTTTTAATTTTAAAATATTGGTTTAATAATTAAATATGTATATTTATTTTTATTCTATATAATCAAGTTTTAATGTTAGTTTTTTCATGAATGCACTCAATTGAAATAGAAGATGTAATTTTAAGATAAGAGCGGAATTACTCTCACTGGATAAGCAAATTGACTTGAAGATATACTTGATTATCAAATAAATAAATAATATCAAGATCTTGTAATGATACTAATATTAAATTCTTAAAAAAATATATTATAAACATTTTAATCCTGGCGGGATATGTAAATTGATGAGGTCTGACCCAAAAAAGAACTACCATCCATCACTTATCATTACAGGAACAATGATTTTTTCTTTCTTTCTTAGCCAAATTTAGTTTAAATCTTGTTTATTTTATATTTTAAAAATATTTATTTTTTTTATTTTAAAATAATATTTTTTTAGTGTTTTTAAATCATTTTGATGTATTGATATTAAAAATAATTTTTTAAAAATAAAAAAAAATATTTTTTAATAAAAAATATTTTAAAAAAATAATTATAATTACACTCCTGTAACATAATAATTAAAAAAAAATGCAGAAGCATCAATTCATCTATCCAAAAAAGCACCAATAATATTGTCGTGATAACAATGCATCGAAGATACTGAGAAACTGTACGTGTCTTTCGGGATAGAAGTAAAAAAATGATTGGTGAATGAAATCTTTAATCTTTGTCATCTTAAAAATGAGACAGTAAAGATTTTAATTTTAATTTTAATTTTGATTTCTTACTACTATTCTAAATATATTATTGAGATTAAAATGTCATTTGGATTTTTCTATTTCTTCTCCGATTCTTCCAGTTCTATTTCGGGCCGGCCTTTCACCCAGGAAAAAAAATGTAATCTTTAAACGAGCTCGCCTGGATCTCTTCAACTTTTCTTCGGTATTGTTGAATCAGGGCCAAGACTTGTTTATACTGACATGCTCTACGTGCATCAAACAGTGAAGGAAGGATTCCGAGGAGCAGCCCAAACAAATTCGGACCGGGAGACTTTCGGTAGCCGTTTTTTCCATCTTTTTCCATCATTCCGAGGAGCAACGTTATTTGCCCTTCTAGTAATTCACATTTTCCTTTGAAAGAAGACTTTGTATTCCACTGCTTTTATGATTTTCAAGATTTTTAACAAGTTAGATTAATCATTCTCTAATTGACGCACGTAAGCTTTTATGACGTTCAGTATCATCCTATTAATTATTTATGAGATTAATTATATATATAAAGAGGTGAGAAAGCATGTAAAATCTTCGATACATAAAAAATAACAAAGATATGTACACCTAGAAAAAAAATTTCGAGTTTTATTTCTTTAGTTTTTTTTAGTTACAATACAGTTACAACCCTCCAAATAAGGTACCTAATGATGTGTAACTTGAATATTGAAACTATATATTTTCAAAATGATGGCTAGCCGAATTGAGTGCCCAGGGAGGTGAAGGCGAGCAGCTTTTAACATAGCCCAAGATCACACACACACACATATATTTTATCAAGCATAAGAAAAGAAGAGGAAAAGGAACAAGAAGAAACACCTTCAAAGCATATTTTAATATGAACTATACATTTCATAAGATGTTTCTTTAAAAGGAAATGGAAAAATGGGAAAGGATATTGATTTCCAGTTCTTTTCATTTCATTTGTTGACATAGTTAGAAGAAAGGTTAATTAATCAACGTACGTAGTGCAAGTGTGTTGTAGATTTTGAGGCTAATTGTACTCCTCGCAGATACATAGGAGGCAGCATCATGTGAAAATGTTACAGGATATCTTGTCTTCTAATGTCTCTTGGTTAAAAAATTGAGGAACAATTTGTCCATTTATCTCCCTGATATATAAATATTTAGGAACATGAGGCTGCCATGATGCACAGATCCACAAATAATAACAATAATAATTTATTTCTGCTTGAAACGCGTGCTAGTAGATAGAGAAAGTGATGGAATGATAGACGTAAATTAATGTTAGTGTTCCCACAGAATTCAATTAAAATAGTAAAATAACGCAAGAACACATCATGGTGATGTCGCTGACCACACTCCCTTTTGCGTTTCTTCAGTATCTCTTCTTGGAGATGTGTTTATATATATATATATATAAAGATAATATTTTATATTTCTTTATTTGAGTATGAGCACATTTAAATCATCTTAAAAATAAAAAAGGCATGAATTTAATTTTTTAAATGAATAATAATTTGAAAAACAAATCAACAAAATTCCACCCACTTAACTCAACAACCTTCATTCATCAATCAAAGACATATTTGCTTATCGCAAACTCATGAACATATAGCATAAACTAATGGTCATAATTGAAAGCCCCATCAACATGCACATGCTCTTGTTCCCTACCCCTCACTTGGGTCATGAATTTTAAAGCAACTCCCCTACTCCAAAATAATAACTCATGCATATATTTACGAATAAATGAGGGCATAAGGAATCTATTTTTACGAGAAAAAAAGAAAAAAGAAAAAACAAGGAGCAGCATTGAATTGAAGGAATAAAACACGTACTCGGCAACTATGGCTTCCAATACAACAACAAACAATAGAGAAATAGGTAAATTATTACGCAAGCCATTAGTAATAAACAAGCCAGACAACAGGGGGTTAAGTTCTTGCTTCTTGTCCATTACAAATGTCTAGATCTTTGATATCTATATACGATCAAACGAAAATACAGACACATCTCCTCAAAAATAACTTTAAAAAAAGAGCACGGACAAATCCATGAAACACCACTACTGCTCCACCCACGTTGCACCAAGTGCCTTGTCTCCTAGTCTTCATGGATACAAGGCTGAAAAGAGGGAGTTCGGTAGGAAAGCTAAATAAATTGAGTATAAAAGGTTCAGGTTCTGCTCTTGCATTTCTCCATGGCTCTTGGTGCTGAAACTTGGACATGAAGTTTAAGTTAGTCGTATACCTTCTCATTCATGATTAACTCTTTTTTCTTTTTGAAACATATGGAAGCAATATTTAGTAAGTTAAAAAATTTACTTTCAGAATAAATATTATAAATGGTTGTGATGATGAGATAATTAATTAGATGCGTACCAAGTCCAATGGCTTCAGATCCTTTCATGAGGCGCAGGCGCTTGCATGAATTGACAAACATCCTGCATAAGATCAACGTAACCATGTAAGTGATAAAATTTCAAACTAATTCTTGCTTCTTTCGTGATATTTAAAATCAATACAGATAACCATTAATATTCTTGCTGCACCTGCCCAATAATTTTTTTGCTCCATATGATGACCTAGGAAGCCCTAAAACTTGTGTGCATTGCTTAATTTGTACTGTCACTACTTTGCTATTTTATATATATATATATATGTATGTATGTATGTATGTATGTATTTTGCTGGACGCGACTCATGAGTAAATAATTACTTACAAGAATTAAATCATAAAAAGAGTTCATCAACTCGAGATCTGAGCTCAGTGTAAAGTAAATTTACATTAAAAAATACTAGTAGCAACATGCGAAACAAAGTTGTACTGTTGCAGAATGAGTTACATGCTCGCCTCTTCTTCTTCTTTTTTTTTTTCATTATTTGATCAATTTTTTACATGCTATAGAGCTTTTAGGTTACGAGGAACTTACTCCCATGGAACATCACCCACAAGCATCCAATCACCATCCTTGTCTTCGTAGGATGGCACATACTCGGAACTATTAAGTAGATCCATCAACTTGCTCTCATTCATAAAGTCTATCATTCCCTGGGCTCCATAATTACCTTCAAAAAAGTACTTTTACGATGATTATTGGGTCTATAATATTAATTAGATCTATCCAATTCTATGTATTCAATCCTTTTCTCTTAATTAACTCATCATGAGATATAGCCAATATATATATATATATATATATATATATATATAATCACAGTACTCACCCATGGTGAAGGAACTGAACATTTTGGCCAATGCATCAGATAATTCTTGGTAGCTCCTGTACATCTTCAAGTCCACCTTGCGAAGATAGGGTGCACCATCCATGCAGACCTTCACAAATGCTGCACTGCTGCCGCCAGTGCTTGCCTTCTCACCTTCCTCACTGGCATTCTTCTGAGCCATAACGTTCTTCCTGTAAGATCGAACTGGTGGCCAACCTACAACTTGTGCCCTGAAATCCAATATCACTTATGTTAATATGACATCTCTAATGTCCAAAATAAAGAAGGAAAACAAGGACAAAAAAATAAAATAGCTAACCAGTACCAGTGCGCACACAAAGAGGGGGGGGGTCAACAAAAAGAAAAACCCCTTTAAGGATTTTCTATGTAGATAATTTATTTCAAAAGTTTAAATAACAAAGGAAAGAAAGAGGGTTAATTTATGGCCTGTGATAAAAACGACACAGCAATAATACAACTTCTATCCTGTAATTGTTCTCCAACAAGAGTATATATATTATACGATTGAAGCAGGAAATAAAAGATCCAGAAGAAGAAGAGAAGAATCATAAAAAGGAAAAACTTACTTGGCCGGTGGCTTAGCAGGGTCCTTGATTGTAACAGCAGGAAGGTGGTTCTTGTCCTTCGAAGTAATATTCTTGATATTCTCATTCAGATCCATGACACCCTCTTTAGCCTGAAGATTAAGCTTCAAGTCAACAGTCTCAGCAAACCCTCTTTTCCCAGTAGCCTTATTAGGAGTCTCAACTTCATTCTTGGCACCAACAGCACCAGGCAATCCCAGACACAGCTCGGTCTCTTTGTAGTTCAAATCAGTTCGCTCGGCACCTAGCACAGAAGTTGCCATTTCTCTCTACCGCGCGCTCGACAATGAATGGCTTTAGTGGGAGATCTAACGTGTTTGTATTACTGCTTGTTGTTTTTGGTGCTGTTGATAGCTAGCTCCTTGCTTCTGATTTCCCGTGTCCTCTTCTTCGTTTTGCAAGCTAACTAGCCAGAGAGAGAGCACAATAATATAACTGGGGTTTCGAGGGGGAGAGGGGGTGGGTTCTCCCTATGTATAGCTGCATGTGTACGTCATATCAACTTGTTTATCCATGGTTTGTGGACACGTGGACAGTGGATTGTGATGTTGATTCTTGAACATTTAATCAATCTGATCAAGAGCCGAAAAATGGGCTTCTTCATGCATCTTCTCCCTAAAGGTCAACCACCATCTGCGAATGCAGTAAAAATGGAGATGTTTCAACCATCTAGCTGGTGGTAAAGTGATAAAGAATTGGGATTAAGAGGTTTATTCTCTCTGTGATCTCAGGTTCGAGTCCTTGGTTGCTCATATGATGGCCACTGAAGACTTATATGATCGTTAACTTCAGAGGCCGTGGGATTAGTCATAGTACGCGAAAGCTGGTCCGGACACCCACGTTAATCTAAAAAACAATGGAGATGTTTCCCCTTTTTTCTTTCTTTTCAATTTAATGAATTTGAACTTGCCATTATCAAGCGATTGTTTAATCCAACAATTTAAGTAATTAATTAAGTGAAGATTAAAGATCGATCGATAAAATTCAAGATCAGAAGAGGAAAACTGTTACTTGGAAGATAATAGTTCGACACGTGGGAGTAATTAGACTCCGTGTATATGATACAATATTTCAGAGACTGCAAAGGGTGTTTCCTGACTTAATTATAAAAGGGAAATTGGTCTGACAAATTATTTCGTCGGAGAATCTTTTATTATGTAATGGTCCATAAAAAAAAAAAAAAAGGGTGGCTTCCCTTTTCTGTCTGGAGCATAGTGTTCATCATCATTCTCCCATCAATTTCAGCATACTAACTATTATTTTGACTTTTCTATAGTCGTTTTCGAACTAAATTACTCTTCTCATTTTATCCGTAAAGGGAGGCATGTTGCCATAGCACCAGATTCTAAAGATTAAAATTAAATAATCGGGAATGAACTAGAATTCCTGATATATATATATATATATATATTGAATTGAATTCATCTCGATCAGCTTGAGTTTCACTTGGTATATGTGTGTGTATCACGCAAATAATCTCTTTTTTCTTTTCTTTTTTCCTCTGTTGTACATGCTCATATTCTTTTCCGTCGATCCACGGGGTCCGTTGGCTGATGAGCATACAATGCTCGACCGGCTCATATGCCGCTGTATCATTAAATTTGGACATAGACGCCCTTACCTTAATGGTAAGATTCTGCCAGGAACCTTCCAGTGTGCAAATAATCACATGAACCAATAATTCATACAATGCAAGGGCGCATATATATATATATATATATATATATATATCACAGGCTTAGCAAATTGCAAGGACAACAATATTATTGCTGGACGAACCTCAGCCTGTCTGATTCCCTATGTTTTTCGTTATGAAAATTAAGAGCAGCACTGGTTTAATGTCCCCCCATTTTCTAATTGCTAATGGTTATTAAACATGACTTGTCCCAGCAAGTTGACTTGGTGAATTAATTAGAGCTCAACTTGGATTGTTTTTTTTTTAAAAAAAAATATGTTTTATATTAGCTTAGCTAAATTAGGATGGTTCAAAAAATTGATTCGTGAGGGAGTCTAAACTTGACCGAGTTAAAATTAAATAATTTTTTTAAATAAATAAATATTGTTTTACAAAAAAGTGATAGATTAAAGTTGATTCATTATCCTAATATTAGATTTATCAACTATAATTTTAGATGGGTTCGCTAGCGAGTTTTTATTATAAAATATAAACACCTGAAACTACCAATAACATGTATATTTACAAACACTTGATAGAATATATCATGAACATTTCAGAGCTAAGCTTTCGAATCTTTTATACGTAACTACTAGTATATGCATCCAATTCCATTTCAGTCCCTGTAGAACAAATTAGTTTGGTGTTACACACACACACACACACACACACACACACAACAATTAATGAGTTCTAATAATAAATGTGGAAATACGAAACTGCAAAGCATGACTTACAATGTCACAGATTTGCTAGATAGAACATTCTACGCGCGTACGCACGAAAAGCACCCAATTGGCGATACTAATAATTTCAAATTAATTTATATTTTCTAATTAAGTTGAAATCACAAGGACCCATGCCTTAATCACATGAAGTGAATGTTAATTGCACTTGAAATTTAACTTTATACACGAATAGGATCAGCATATTTTAAAATTTGATTTTTAAACTAATTCTATGATTAAAATGGTGAAAGAAAAGTTGAAAATAGATTATCTCCATGGTTGATGGAATATTAAACCTAAATGATTTAAATCTACCTTATTTTTAAACTTGATAGTTTTTAATTTAATTAAATATAAGTCTAAATATACATGAGTCAAGCAAGTTACGAGATTTAACATTCTTGAGATCGTCTATATACCAAGTCAAAATATTATTGAGTTTAATAATGAGCTAAACCTAAGTATATTTGAGTTTGACAAACTACCAAACCCAACATCTTTGTGTTCAGTTGTGTGGTGAACCCCAAATATATATGAGTGGAAAAAACTTCAGTTTTGAAGTTAAGGGTTTGTTAGTCTTTTTCATTGGCTCATTAATCATTAAAAGATTATTTACGTGTATATGCTTCTTTTTCATTTTTTTTATACAATAAAAATATTATTTTAGCTCGTAATCAACAAAATTTATAATTATTGACCAAATGCTTTTTTGAAATCAAAGTTTATGATTTTTAATGGTTTTTAATATTAACAAGTTTATAATTTTTGTTATTTTAGTAGTAGTAGTAGTAATATTTTTAATTTTATTCTTCAAATTAAATTTATAATTTTTTATGGTAATAATATTTATTTCAGTTTGGTCATTTTTCTTTTGATTTTTTTTTTGTTTTTTTTTGTTAGAATGTTTATGATTTCTAATTTTATCATTAAAAAATTTTATGTTTCTTGTTTCATCAATAATAATGATGATAAAAATACTTATAGTGGTAATTATAGTTGATGTTACAACAACAACAACAATTATAGTACTACTAATGATGATGATAATGTTACTAATAATTATAATAACAATAATATATTATGATAATAATAGTGATGATTATGATAATAATATTTATAATAATAATAATAATGGTTTAAGTTGTTATGATATTAATAATTATAGTAATGATGATAAAAGTTATAGTAATTAGAATAATAAAATCAATGATAACAAGAATAATATTAATAAAATAGTACTATTAATAGTAATAGTACAATGGTGGTGATGATGATAATGATAATGATGATAATAATAGTAATAATAATAATAATAATAGTTGTAATGAGAATGACATAATAATAGTTATAATAATAGTAATGATAATTTATCATTTGATGTTAGATTTATTGTGAATTGAGTTTCACTATTTTTTTTATGCATTGTATTTTCGATTTAATATCTCAAGTTATTGGTTTAAAAAGTTTTATTCGCTTGATAATTTTTTTGTTGATATTTTTACTACTTAATATTATTTTTTTAAAATAAAAAAATTATTATTATTTATTAACAAAGATCTGATTTAAAATTAAAAAATTTTGTTTGATTTCGAAGTATTGAAAAAAAAAATCCTTAGAATTTTTTTTTTTAACTTTTTAAAAAACGCCGGGCAATAAAATAGACTTCCCCGAAGAGGACCGTCTCTCTAAGAAATAGACACCTTTTTATCTTTTGGACTTCTGGTCGAGTCAAATCATAGGAGAACATAAGAAACGACCGCCTTTCACTCCCTACTGAGGTAACGCAGTGGCCTGAGTTGCTAGCTAGTGTGTTCTGGAGGTGGTCCTGAATCCTGATGCAACCCTCGACCGACCCGAGTCAAGATATAACCAAGCGATCCGGTGGTCGTTTCCTGGCCACAATTTTCCAGATATAGCCACATGGGACAATAAGATTGATTGTTTTTTTGCGTCAAATTAATATTTCAGCGCTGTACCTTTCCAATTCCTCTGCAGGCGAATTGAAGTTGTTAAATCAGTCTTCTTCTCGCGGGCCTAAATGGCAGCTGTGCATCGATACATTACTGCACGCAACATCAAAATAATAACAGCAATAATTCATTAATTTAACGTGGAATAAAAAACAAGTTACTGCCTCATCATCAAGCGATCACCTGCTCCAAAAGAGCCCCTGTGTCCAATATTGGTCAAAGCCATGGCCCCCGTCCACTCACCTGGCGGCATTTGCTTAATAGTTCCACATGCTTACGAAGAAAGGTCTTCGAAGTAGATTGAACACGCGAGAGATTAAAAAGATTTCAGATTTGCAGCCTTCCATGCATGTCCGAACTTGAGAAATATTACCATGCACGATACTGTTCTTTATTAACAACCCAAATCCCGATCGTCTGGATCAATGGTCAAGCGCCTCATACCTCGATAAAAATCTTTTGCCGCTAATTGCATATTATTTTAAAATGCGAGGAGAAGTAACTATGCTGGTACTGTGTGTATTGTATACCATATTATAAATATAAAATGTTGACACTGGACCATATTATAAATATTAAGAGGATTATAAGAGGGTTGTTTTTTTATTTTTCATTTAAAAAATTACTAGTAAGTGCTGTATCAAGATGATTGTGAAATTCAAAACATTCAAAATATTATTTATATTATAAAAAAATTGTTATTAATCCATATAATAAAGTAAATCAAATCACATGCAACTAATGTAAACGCACACCCTCTGCCATAATTAAAGGCACCCGCTCTCTTTCTCACTCTAAAAAATAAAATAAAATAATATATATATATATATATATATATATATCCCCGCGATAATATTATTCCAAATGTTGGCAGAAGCTGAGACATTAATACCATGGTGGGGGCTTACCAGGGTACTCTTAGCTTGGAATGTTCAATTAAAAATTATCCTGACCAACCTGCCGGACCATTCCCTTGATCATGCTTTTCTCTGCCCTAACTAACGCGATGTTATGCTAATGATCGATAGCTAATACTTTTCTATATATATAATCTGGTATATTACTTAATTAATTATACTTGTAATATATTCAAACCAGCAAGAGTTTTAGTTTTTCTTGGAGGCGTTGCTTGAAGTCACCAGTGACGATATGCTTGCCTGCAATCACACTAGGATACCGAACCCACTTGTGGCTGGCAAGAGGATCACCGAACCCTTTTAGGCGCAACACTTTCTTGGTTCCTGCTCCACCTAAATATAGGATCGATTTATTTCCTTTTTTTTCTTTATTTGACGACGTTGTGCTTTCGAACCATGTTGGTACGATACATTTAGAAAAATTTATTCCTTTCTATTTGAGATTTAAACATAAAATCTTTAAAAAGAAACCTCAAATTCTACTAGTTAATTAAACTACCGTTTTGGAGACTATATTTCTTATATTGTTTCTTAAATTTAATGTATTTTAGGACACCTACGGGTTAGAATGCCTCCGAGAATCATTTATTTAAGGTCTTTTTTTGTTGTTTTTACTTCTTACTTGCATCAAGATTTAAGATGTCGATCCCCTTTCTGATATCAAGATGCTGTGCTGGTTCTATTATAATACAGAAAACTAAACAGAGGCTAGGGGTAATTGTTAATACTAATTATGTGTTTTTTTTTTAATTCGAGCATAATTAAAACCTCTACACTTTCCTATGAGATTGTAATAACGATAATGATTTAAAATATTTTTTTATTTAAAAATATATTAAAATTAAGTTTTTTCTTAAATTATTTTCAACATTAATATAAAAAAATTTCATTTTAAATAAAAAAATTCAAAACTTTTAATACTACATTTCCAAACACACATCTAGGCTCATGAACCGACTTGTATAAATCGGTATACAGCTAAGGTTTTCTGCCATAAGTTCCTGGCTAGAACTTGCTTAGTCCACAATGATGACAGCTAACACAGTCCACCAATCAAATATGCTCTTTACTTCCTTTTACTCACTCTAGCAGGGAATCGTCCATTGATTGTTCAAATATGCTCTTTACTTTAGCTCAATGTCTTTGGTCCTGCTATGGAACACGTAATTCTTTGTCATGGCTATGGTGGACATGTTGTCACAAAAAAATGGTTGTAAGGCTGTCATTTTTCTGCAACGAATCTGACAGAATTCTTCTTAGCCAAACACATTCACAGGCCGCATCTGCTGCAGAGATATATTCTCCTCCGGCTGATGAAAGTGCAGTGGTCTTCTGCTTCTTTGATAACCATGATATTATTTTAGTTCCCATGCAAAACACATTCCCTAAAGTGCTTTTGCGATCATCAAGAGTAGCTATCTGTAAAACCAATTAGCTTGCTACCATTCTCTTTGACATATCTAATGCCAAGTTTTCTCGCACTTGAAGATTAGGCAAAATTATTTTAGCTGCTGATAATGTAATTTTCTTGGTTCTTGCATGAATCTTGAATCAGGCTAATTAAAAAGACGATGTCAGACCTAGTGTTTGTCAAGTAGATTAGAGAACCAACCAGGCTGCTATTCATCTTCTTTAGGTGCACCATCATTCTGCTGCAATTTCTCCTTTGTTGCTAATGGAGTAGAAATTGGTTTGCAGTTACTCATTGGAAATCACTTCAGCAAATCCTCTAGATGCTTTTCTCGAGAAATAAAAATCTTGCCCTTAGATTGTTGGACCTGAATACCACGGGAGTATTTCATAAGTCCCATACCTGTCATTTCATATTCCGTGATCTTAAATTGCAGCAGCATTACAAGAGCAGTGCTCATGTATATTATTAAATCATCGACGTATAAACAAACAATGAGAAATTCTTTATATAGGAGCTGAAATTAACTTGAAAGAAGTTCACCTGCCCCAAAGTTGTCTCTCATGTTCCAAAATCTCCTCTCAACTTGTTGGATTAACTATTTAAGATACTACAGGTCGATGTTCCATTCATTGAATCCATGAATGAGTTTTTTTTTTTCAATCATTACTCGTTCGAACATTAATCACAACTCTGATAGAATCTCAACCATAAAAGTTTACTAGTAGATTAATATATATTCCATTCCGTATTGAATCCATGAATGAGTTTTTTTTTCTTCTTCTTTTTCGTGAAAAAAGAAATCAATTAAATGTAATAATAAAAGACTATTCGGCTGACACTCCTCTACCTAACATTACTCGAACAAGTAGCTCATTCCATTCATTGCTCAGTAATGATTTTGATTTGCTTTTGCTTTCATTGCTTGGACATTATTTTCTAGAGTTAGTGAGTTCATGCCATGTTTGTCAAATACTAATTTTACATTTGATCAAGTGATGACTCCACAATGAATTATTCATATCTGATAAATCATCAGTTTATCTCTTTATCTCTGTATAATATATTCCCACTCTTTCTCCATGATAAAGTCCTAACACTTTGAGCCCCGAGGTCGCATTTAAGCCCACTTGAATAATTCGAAGCCCGTTAAGAACCTGCCCGTCAAAATGAAGGATATTTATGCCCTTTTAATTTTGCTTTCTTGATTGAGAATTTTAACGTTACGTAAATGATTTTTAATTAAAAATTATATTAAAATAATTTAAAAAAAAATATATTTATTTTTAACATTATTATATCAAAATAAAAAAATAAAAAATAATTTGAAGTTAAAAAATTTAATTTTTTTAAAAAGTATAATAATATCATAATGCCAAATACCACTCAAAACACACAAGTACATAGTGGGTTTCTAAAGGAAAAAAAAGTTGTCATCATATTTAATCTCTGGGTATTAATCAAAATAGCATTTAGTTTAGTTTGTGGAGCTACACTTTCTTCTTCTTTTTTTATTTTCCTTTTAGCTTTGATAATTGTTGAAATTTTTTACTCAATTAACGAAACTCTTTTTCTCCAAATATAGTAAAAAATAAATAGATTATGATAGGATTCTTCAAGTGTCCTATCTTTCCCTTGCATGTATTAATTAGTAAAATCAATTGGGCAATTATAAATATGAGCTTTGAGTTGATTAATTATCTTGAACTCGAAAACTAAAATCTCTAGAAATAAATTACAACATAAACGTGTTCAATCCTTGTAAAAAAGTATAAAAATATTTGTTTCTGACAAATTACCGCAATAAAATCTATAATTGAATTCTGAAAATATAGAAAAAATAAATGAAAATGAAACATAAGAAATTATCCTCTAGGCCTGAAACAGGTTCCTAAACATTTCATGCATGTATATGTTTGATTGTTGCGAATGGAAAGGTTGCGTAGTTGCATTATCAAACGTAGACATGGCAAAAGAATTAGTGTACGTTGTTGATTAGCAGCTTCGTTTGGGTCCTACTTTCTCCAGGAAACGAGGCCACCCCATGAATGGTCTTCAATGGACAGACGTGGCTTTATCTACTTCAAGCATTTCGAGTCCATCTTCAAGAAAATACAGATGGCAAATTGATAGCTAGATAATTAACCTTCTGTCAATTGATCAGACATGACAACCATGCAAGCCTACCACTCCTCCTACTCCTACTCCTCCTCCTGCTGATGCTCTGATCCACCAGACACGAGCACAAGTGGATCTGCTTGTAGCAAAATAAGTAATCAACATTACTCGGTGTCTGAAGTCTTCTTGTCGGAAACGCGCTTTAAAGTCACGCTGGGGATTCTGGATTCTATCTTCCCATTTCCGACCGCAAAGGTCCACCTAAATCCTACAGATTCACTCAACGCCGATGATTCTCGCTTAAAATCCAAGGGAACTGCAAAGATCGTCAAAAAGATCATTTATCAACTAGCTGTAGCTGGGGGCGGTGTACATTTATCAAAAGAAAAGTATATAAATGTGATGATGAGTGCCACAGGATCACTCCAAGTATGTTAATTGTCGTTGTTATAACTAAATTGATTTCTTGGTTTGTTCACCTTTCTCTTTCATATCCTCTTAAATTTCCTCTTTCTTGCCATAATAATTACCAAACAATCAACTATTTCCTTAAATACTTTCTTCTTATCTCTAATATTTCTAGCAATACACTCTACAAGGAAAATCAGATTGCTCAAAGAGAGATTTATTGATTTAGCCGCCGCCGCCATGATCATCAAGGTGCCTTGTGCAGTTCTGCTTCACATACAAATGCAGAGAGCGAGGTGGGTGGGATATTGAGAAAGCCATTGATTAATCAGAAGGTTTTGGTCCAACATTAATTATGATGAAATATGGAGTTGGACATCCAAAAGATTAAAAAATACGTGCAAAGAAAAAGTCGGACCCTTTATGTGTGCAAATGTGGTCCTTGAGGGTAGAGGTTAACAAAGAGAAAGCCCACGGATTTAATGCAGAGAAAGGAGCCCTCCGATTGAATGTAATGGCCACAGCTTTTGTCAAGTTCTCCTCCCATTGTGAGTGGGGTTCCTCGTGAGTTGGATTGTTTTAATTTCTATTATCTGGTGGCCTGTTTGGGACCAGTACTATACCTTAGCTAAGTTGTATTTGTCGTTTCGCCTACGTTAAGTAAATCAATATTCTCGAAGCAAAGAAATTCTTCCCAGCTCCTCAAGCTTTCGCTTGGTCAGCTTGTTATTCTTGGACATTTACTTAGAACATGCACAGTCTATGATGCTTGCTGGTGTCCATACATATTTATGCTCAGTTACTAATCTGTTTCGTTTTATGAGTACAAGCATGACCGATTAAGCTTCACTTAAATTAGCACCGCACCTCACCGACTGTTGAGAGAGCCTGAAATCAAGCAATCCAGCCCATGCCGCTCTGTACCTGGCCTCCGTGTCTGTCTTATTGTGACCATTACATGTACGTATTGGAATCAATATCCTGGAGAGTATTTAAGTAGAAGAGTTGCTGTGCCTTATTCCTAGTACGAATCTGTGATAACTAAAAGAGACTCCTCCGCGTAGACTAGGAAACGTTTTGCTTGCTTGATCGACAAAGATGGAATATTGTTGAGGATATGGACAATACACCAGCTGTTTGTTCCCATACATGTCGTTGATAGGAGAAAGATCTAAAACACATGCAGCTGGTTGTCCTTGTACAGAAAGTTTACTTATTTAATTTCTTCATTTAGGTACAAGGAAGGTTCATTCTAATGTATGTTCAGATCCGAAGCATGCACTCTGTTTTAAATGATTGAGAAATATAGTTTTTATGCAGTTCTTAGTTGATATAAGGAGATTTATTACAACCTGTAATTGCTGCAATGAGTTCCTGTAATACGATTAATTTGATTCGCATAAATCTATCAGGTTCTTCCAAAGATTATTCAGCAATATTGTAGCAAGCCCTGGTTTTTTACTCACATTATAAAGCACATCATCGAAGGAGGAACCTGTTTTCACAGGTTCGCGTATGCAACAGATTTATAACAGCAGTACGAATGAAATCATCTTGTCCGGTCCTCGATATCCCATATAGCAAAACTCAGTTCAGGACAATTATTTTTTCATGGCATCGTTGATTATTATTATTTTTATGTCCCAAGCAACTCCGCCGGGGACCCAGACTGTGACATGTAATAAAGCTGAAGGGTAAAGGATAGATTCGAAAGGAAAAAACAAACTCAGACCAAACAATTCCAATGCTCCTGCACTAAATCTCAGGACCTGTCACTACCACTCGTTATTTTCTTACAACCAAACATGAATCAGAATCCGTGTGCACCACCATTGTCGAACTTTCTATATCACAATTAATCGGTCAAAGCTTGCCGACCTGCCATGTCATGCCAACTGGACTCTTTTCCATTCCGTTGATCAGTCTTATCATCCACGTATCCAACCTGGAAAATATTTTTGTGGATCAAAGACTTCAAAATAGATTCAATTCGGATTTATTCGTTAGGCATCGCTATCTAGCCAGTTACTCTTCTTCTTCAGTGTCCAAATGCCAGGACAGGGACAATCGGGTACCACTAGCTAGTGGAAGCTCACACACAGCTTTCATATATTTGTGGTCATCGGTGTTGCACCACAGAATTTAGCGAACATTATGCGGATGACATCGATGTTGCTATCCAGAATTAATCAATGTAATCCGACTTCAGCATGCCCAAATACAGTATACCGCTCAAACACTTTTACTATCAAGGTTTGAAAAGGTTAGATGTTACATCAGAGAAGAATACTTTCGCTCAGTTCTGAGGTTACATGATTGGGTAAGCACTTAATTAAAATACCTACTTCGAGAAAATAATTAAAACCTTTAATGCTTAGCCGGGCTTATCTAGTTAATCCAAGATTTCCAACCATGTTGCAATACCTGTCCATCAACAATAACTTAAGTATATATGTCGAAGGAACCTTCTGTGCCCTATCTTCTTATTTTTCCTTTCAAAATATGAGCGCATATAATAGCCGGGAAACTTGGATGTGCTTTGAATTTTGCTAGTACAGTTTTTATTCATGAATGTGCTCTGAATTAGAAAAAACGTGTAGATAAAAATGTAACTTGGACTTGAAATTTCTAACCTAGCCAGATTTGCATCTTATTTAGAGTGTGTTTAAACTTCTGCTTTTATTCTTAGTAATGGGATACATAAAGATAAAAAATACAGTTTCATATTTTTGCTCTTGTATTTTGTGCCGTGGAGAATTCTACCCCCCAATAAATAAAATACCAGAAGCCTAGACAAACACACTCTTATTTCAAATCCAATACAAGATTTATATGTAAAGGTGAATGCATTGGTTGTTCTCGTAAGTTCATAAATCATCCAAGTACACAAGAACTCGTATGGCAAATAAACATGGTGAGCAATTTTTGTTTCACACGGTATCATCTCAACCTAGAACTTCTCTGAGCTCCTGGCCGTCACAGCATCTATATATATAATGGTAGGTAATTAAATCAACATACCATTATTAAATCAACAACTTGGATGTTGGAAGTGATCATTTCAGCGCAAGAAATAGCAATGGAGATTTTGCTTTCATTACTTTTAGAATTCCACGGGTGGATTTTCGGATTGATTGCTGGTGAAAACTTCTTTTCATGTCGAAGAGCAAATAAAGGTGCTTGTTTCTGGCTATTGAAAACAGAGCCTCTATTTTCTGCTGCTATGTCGAATCCCTTCTTTCCCCTTCAAATGAGCGAAGCACAGACTCCCTCCATCATTTTCAAACATCCATCAAGTATTAACTTTGACCGACATTTTATAATTAGTTCCAGCGATTAAAATAGTTCGAAACCAAGTTATAGAAATATTAAAGGTTCCATTATTTTTTTAATTTCTTACCTTATATTAAATTAAAGAAAAAACTAGTAAAAAACATGTCATGTCAACATTTGAAAAGTTAAAAGGTAAATTAAAATTGGGACGCAGGGAGTATTTACTTGATTTTTATTATAAAACTAAAATGAAAACTAGTTTTCGTTTGGAATCAATTTTTTATTGTAATTGAATTGAATTTAATTATATTGTTTAATTTTAACTTGATTGATAAATAAATTGATTTTATAATATTTTATAAAAATTAAATTAAATTTGAGAGTTCAAAAAAAGACTATTAGAAATATTGTTTTGTAGGGTTATATTTTTCATACAGCATTACAATTTTTTTTTTAAATGTTGATTTTTTTTTAAATTTGGAGTGTTTGGATCATCATGATTAATTTTGAAATTTATTAAATATCTGTAAGTTCAATAAATAAATAAAACATAAAAAAAATAACATTTATACACATAAAAAACCAAACTTGAATGCTAAAAAAAAGAGAGTCTCTTTCATATCCACTGGCGACAGCCTCAAGTGAGGACATGTTGAATTTTAATTTCCTTCCATATACGCATTTATTATCGATACTCTGTTAAAACAAAAGGCAAATTTTACAGAGGTGCTGCAGCAAATTGGAGTTTTCTTTGCCGACACGCACCTGCTGCGATGCACAGGCTCGTATTTACTGATCAACAGCCCTTCAAAATAAAAGGGCAGCCCAAACATGAAAACTTGCTTTTCAAATTCCATGGAACAGTGAAATAACATGAAGACGACAATGACGGGTAAGGAGACAGTAAAATGTTTCAAATGGATGCGAGAGGTTTCCCTGATGTTTCATCAAATATTATTCGTTGAGCGTGTACAAAAATCAAGATGATAATTATTGGACAACTTTTGAAGGCGCACGGGGGGTGCAACAGCAGGACTGGACCCTTATGTTGATCATTTGCAGAGTTGCACAGCTTTGAAATGAGCATCCTATGCACGGAGTCAGACCATGGGACCGAGTGGGGTTCACCCCTCTGAGCCCAAATGGACAAGGTGTCATTATGCTGCACCCTTTCAATCTCCACTTCTTACAAGGTGATTGTTTTTGATGTAATTAAGATAATGTTTATAGAACAGCATAGATTGACAAACTTAACGAGATAGCGTAGTTTTAATTTGTTAAAATGTGACATTTTATTTTAAAATACAATAATTTAACATATTGTGAAATTAAATCTCAACCTCTCTTTTTCTCTCCTAACATAAATAAATTCGGTTGCAACATTTATTTAATATTGTGATTTGAACTATACTATTTCATTAATTTTTTTTATTATTTAGTTGGAAAATAATAATTTTCTCCACCAATACCCCTAACATAGCCTAAAATCACCATCACTCTTTATCCGCTCGGAAATCCACCATTAGAAGAAGATAACCATTCTCCTTGAAAACACACCCCATAATGGGAAACATTAAAGAGAACGTCAAGGACAGGCAAAGAAAGCTTAACTACTGCATTTGAAGAATAAAACATCCCAAGAAATCAATGATGATTAGGCTGTTCGTTCTGAAAAGATTAGCTAATAATTACATCGATGTATGGTATGATCTTACAATTTCGGGCACACTAAACATCCTTAGGATAATGTGAAAGGTTTATATATTAAATGAACGAGCAGCTTTCGACCTTGAGATAATTAAATGGATTGTCAAGAAGATTGAATTCATTTAGGTTATTATGTTTTTCTAAGTTGGAGTATATTTGAGAGTATAAATATTGTTATTTTTTAAAATATTTTTTATTTTAAAAAATATATTAATAATATTTTTTTTATTTTTTAAAAATTATTTTTAAGATTAACACATCAAAATAATTTAAATATATTAAAAATATATTAATTAAAAAAAACAATTTTTTTAAACGCAGTCACAAACTCTCTTTTAATGGCATAGAAGAATCAAATCAATTAATATATATATATATATAATAATAGTAGTAGTAGGTATTAATAAGGGGATGGCTGGCCATGTCCACATGATATCCCACATGTCATGCTACAACCCATTCAACCGCATTCAAAACTCGATGGCCAAATTCGAGTCCCACATGGCCTCGCAATGACCATACCGACCTAGCCATGCGGACCCCGTCGCCCACATGGAGATGTTTCCTCATACTTTCCTCTTAAGGAACTTCCCGATTTCCCTCCCACCATCCCCCAAAACTCATCTTGACCGTCCCCGATTAAAGCTCTCGAAAGTCTTACATATGGGCGGCTGTGCTTGTCCCCCTATTGTCCCTCGATGCAAGGACAAGGGGCCTCAAAGATGCTGCTATTGCTACCGACAGGCTTAGCTTGCCTTCATCCATAATTCATGCATTTGAAGAGAACGGCAGGGATTTCTCTCAACCTCTTCATTTTATATATAAAATTATATATAAAATACACTTGTTTCCATTCACAATCTCCGCGTTGAGAGAATACTAGCTATTCTTTCTCTGAAGAATCTACATATCAAAGGAAACAAGAACAATCTTCAAGTCTCGTGTACATCATCTCTTTACAGATCCTGCGCGTGAACAAAGATTGTTGGAAAACATGGAAGGTGGTGTTGCATATGAGAATGATCTAAACCTCAAGGCAACTGAGCTTAGACTGGGTTTGCCAGGGACGGGTTGTACCACTGAGAAAGGAGATTCTGGTGCTAGAAACAACAAACGACCATTTCCAGAGACCAGAGAGGAGGGTGGAGCAAATGGTAAATCTGGTGCTCAACATGATGACCAAGAAACCGCCTCTGCTCCGAAGTAAGTCAGAAATTTTCTATTCCCTTGTTCTTTTTTGGCTCAGGGTCTTTCGTTTTTAGTAGATAGATTCACCCTTTAATTTCCTATGATGTATTGCAGTACTTATTCATTTGATATGCATGCGACATGCAGGGTACAAATAGTGGGCTGGCCACCAATCCGATCCTACAGGAAAAATAGCTTCCAGTCCAAGAAGGCTGAGGACGAGGCTGCAGCTGGGATGTATGTTAAAGTAAGCGTGGACGGAGCACCATACCTTAGAAAGATTGACCTTAAGGTTTACAAGGGATACCCTGAATTCTTAAAGGCTTTGGAGAACATGCTCAAGCTCACCATAGGTAAGACTATTTTGATGAACATGCATGTGCTTTATGTTGTTCTTTGTATATACTGCATGGTGTTTATCTATGTTTGATTAGTATTATTGTGGTTCTGATGATGATATTTGTAACTATGCCAGGTGAGTACTCTGAGAGGGAAGGCTACAGAGGGTCAGAATATGCACCTACTTATGAGGACAAAGATGGTGACTGGATGCTAGTTGGAGATGTTCCTTGGGAGTAAGTTCTGCCAATTTGCCTGCCCCCCTCTCTCTCTAAAGATCATTTGGATCTATTTCTATATATTATGTAATAAATTCTAACAGTTCATTTTCATTTGCAGTATGTTCCTGTCTTCCTGCAAGAAACTGAGAATCATGAAAGGATCGGAAGCAATAGGCTTGGGTTGTGGTGCATGAAAAACCCACAAGCCATGTTAACCCATAGGAGCAGGGCGAAGAGAAGATTCATCCCTTGAGAAAGTCTTTCAGCTTGGGTTCTCCTAGAAGAAAACTCAAATCTGAATCTGCGTCTCTCTCTTACAGAGTTTTCCATAATTGGACTGGAAGTTTTAGACAGGAAACAGGAAAAACCAGAGTGAAGTTATGGTTTCTATCCTAGAGTGTGGCAGCGAGATATTTGGTGGTTTGGACACCTATGGTGTAGGTGTCATTTTGTTGGTCCTTGTAATCTCATCAAAACCAAAACTGCATACAGGAAGATAATATTGCTCCAAGTGCAAGCAATTATGTAAATAAAAACAGAAAGAAACATATGGAAAGACAGGGTCATCCATGTTTTGCCATGTAGTGTTCTCCATACACCACTACAAGCTAATTATAAAAGTGTGTTTTTGCCAAGTTCTAACAAATCCTGTAATTGATTCTGACTATATTTTCATATTGATCCGGTTCTGTGTTCTCTAGTCAGTATGAAAGAGACTTTTTGATTCAGCATGTGTCCACCTGCTCAGGGATCAAGTGGTTCGATACCCACGAGAAATATGTCACCTTTCAGTCAGATTTGGATGTTCAGTTAATGTCTAGAATGATCTTTTTATACTTTAATGTGTAGGCCTTCATAATTATTCCTTGTCCAGCACCCGCCCCCACCAGCACCTTGTTGGGAGTAGGAGCGTACAAGCTTGCCCAACCTAGTAAAAGGGCGGGTCGCTTGCGTGTCAAAACCAAGCGGTGGTTGTTTTTCCTTGGCTTATCGAACCAGCGTATGCCTATTCCTCCTTTGATGACTTCCCGAAGAAAAAGCAAAAATTTTCCGATGTGGATTGAAAGGAAGTTGGGGATAGACATGGATCCTTCCTCCTATCCGGAGTGTTGTGTTGGATATAAAACAATCCGAAAATCTGATCCAAATTTTGTTTGTTTGAAAGACAGCATAAAGATTCAATGCAATCAATAAGAATATTTTGGTAAAAGAAAATGATGGTGGTTCATGGAATCTCGATTTTTCACTTAAAAACACAAGCAAATAATGCAAAGATTAAGGAAGAAGAAACAAAGGAATCTCAACCTTAAGATGGCAGGTCCTGCTTTGNTCTGTCTCTTATACACATCAACTCTGTTAAAATCTCTTTGACCAGTGATGTGAAGGATCATATCAAGTCTGTTCAAGGCTGTGGTTGATTTTCAAAGCAGGGAAAGAGACAAAGGAAAACATGAAAAGTAAAAGAAATACCTCGACTGTTTAGATATTCCAAGAGAAAAGGAAAGAAACAGTCATTTTCATTTGCATAAGCATCAAGATGGAAATTGATCGAAGGTAGATTTCAAATAGCTGAAGTACCAGGAGAAATAAGCTATCCCCTCAGTTTATTAACAATCCAAATTAACACAATCGCAAACTTAACTGCCACTGGAGAAGTCCAACAGGCATTCGACGATGTAATCCAGCTAACATCAAAAGAAAAGGTCTGCTCGATATAGAGAAGACATGGGAATAGAATGCAAGGAAAATATTAGGTAACTTCACATTCATGTTGTGTGGTCATAAGTACTCATCAGCAAAGACTACATGGCAATCAGAGCTTCACCAGAGTCCCTAAGAGGAATAGGATTTCTGAATGTGTGTGAAACCTAAGAGGAACAAGGTGTTCCTACAACAAGAAAGTAAAGGAAAAGCATAAAGTGCTTCAGAGGTATCAACTTTCAGCTAATAAAGATGCTCATCTTTAACCCTTATCAATGTTCTTCAGCATAGCTAGTTGACAACGAAAGTAAGTCATGTCGGGAATAGTGAAGAACATAAAAATGCACATGACACATGATTAAATACTCCGTGTGTGTTTTACAGGTAACTAGTCAGAAGTCAGGAGTAGCAGGAAACTGTAGCTTGTCTGGTAAATTAAGCAGTTACTACATAATTATATTCCTATTCAACACAGCTATCTTCTAAATTCAATGTGAACTAATTAATCCAGAGAATCGGCGCAAATCTTACAGACGTGAAAATGTTGGTCTTGTAGGAACATCATTCTGTCTACACGCACAGGTATTCAGAAGGCATCCGATATTTGTTCAGAAGGCAAGTTTCTGTGTCATTACTATTGATTTACAGTGCATTTCTGATAATTACTTTAGAGGACATGACTACATGAAACCTTGAAATCACTATACACGTTATAAAAAATGGTTGGTTGTGTTTTCTCACTAACATGATTTGGTTAAGAAAATCTTATCGAGCAGTGAGAGAATTTTTGGAACTTAGTTAAGATTGTTTTGTCTAATATGCTTTAGGAAAAAGGTGATTAGTTGGGAACCACATGCCATAAAGCAACCGCTTCTTTTCAATTTTCTGGTTCATAAGATTAAGAAATCAATAAATTCATCATATATTTATGTCTTCCATGCAACATTTTTATGTTTTTATTTCTTTATTTTTTTCGACTATTCACTTTCCATTAAAAAATACAGCATTCCAAAAGATTTAAAATGTACAGATTCGTTGAACTTGTCTTAGAATATAAGATTTACAAGGCAACTTGTTGCCAAAACTATTGCAAAGGCAACTTCTCCCATATCTACACCATCCATCACTAAATATCAACATCATCATCTTAGTTCTCCTCGTCTAGTGTGGACTCGATATATAATAGCTCCTAAGGCATCCAAAAAAAAAAGACCTGGCACAATTCTAGTGATGCTTATTTCATACAATTGTCAGCATACCAGAAAAACAGTCTGATGTTGTAATAAAAGATCATGGAAGATAACTTGATATTATGGTCCAGCTTGCACCAATTGACAATCATGAAGATTCAATGCTAGAAAAAACATTCCTCATCTTGGACACTGAGTACTTGAACAAGAGACAGCTCCTATATTCCAAAAAGAAAATGAAGATCTGATTGACGTGTTCTATAGCTTGCGTTGCTCAAACAATTCTCAGCATAACAATATTGTTGATTGCCAATAAGCTACATTTCTCATTAAGTACTCTGATGATGATGTTATTTTCACCAGCTGCAACACTACTGCCTACTTCAGTTCACTCTAAGGAATTGATAGCCAAGCATCATCTTTCACTAAAAAAGCCTTTGGCAACAAAGCTAGTGGCACAAAAGAGAGAATTTAAATGTGCTATGGAACATAAATCCAGAACCGCTACCACATAACTAGGCTTGATCTCAAGACAAAGTAAAGATCATCACTAGCATGACAAGGGATGATGTTATTATTATCTTAGAGAGCACAAGATCTTAACTGCTCTAAAAGCAGTGGTGGAAGTCATAATCGAACTATAATTTTGCTTCTCATTCAAAAACGATACCTGGTTTTTATTATTCTTTTCACTTTTCTCGTTGAACTTCTGCTTAACTTTAAACAAACAAGTACATACAAGCCAAATCACATTGAAAAATAGCAAGGCTCCTCTAGGCCCAGTTTCATTTCAGGGGACGTAAGCATCTAGCCACATTAATACTTCCATCTTGATGTTTCCCTTTTTACATCAGTAATTTGTTCTTAATAAGATATCAGGCCCCAGTGCTATTAGCTGGTGGCAATTTCCAGTGTTTTTTGGCCAAGATGGAACCAAAAGAAAAGGAAATATCCATTCCCACTTACAGATCGTTACTCAGTTGATATCCTTGTAATGTTACCGTTCAATCTGGCTAGATAACGCATTAAAAACAGTTCCTCTCACCTACCCAACTTCTAGCCATTACTTTCACCTTCCCAACTTCAGGACCACATTCCTCAAAAGGTATAAACTACAGCCCATTGAAGAAAACAATTTCATCTACTGAAACACTTTCATTTTGAAATCAATTCTGGAGGATTCGTAGGATATATGTACTGAAACTGGTTCCTTTCACAAAAGTACTGCAAGCTTTCCCACGATAAACAAATTTTTGAAATACAAATCTAAAAGCAAATATGTAAAACAACTTAAATTATCAATGAAAAAAGGATGATTTTCCCAAATAAATAATTTGACGAAGTGAGATTTCTTGGGACTTAATCCTTGAACGGACTAAACCACCTAAGCAAGGGAAAAGGTAAAAGTTAAGTCCAGTTCATGAGCTACTTGCCACTTTTTTATTGATCTATAATATCAAATGAAAGGTCATTCTTACGTTTTTTGACAAGTATAAAGGGCTTATAGTTCTACCAGCAGGATGATTTTAGATAACCTGGTTTTATTGGAGGATCTGTGCGTATGAATCTGAGCAGTACTCTGATGGAAAATTTGCATTCTTGTCTGTATATCACTTCATTCTGATCATCCATCTTTCAAAATGCTGCAGGAGCACATATTAGAGGGAGACGTGGTGCAGGGAGGAAATACTTCTCTTTTGAATTTCCATAATAGATCCAAACCTTCATATCTTTGAGTGAGTCTAAGATATGATAAATGTTGAGAAGTATCTCGCATGAAGCTTCATTGCTAACACTTCCCAACTCAACCGGCTGGAACTTCTATGCTTTCTAATTTGGTTCTCCCAGATCATTGCTCTCAATTTAGCAACATGATCTGATCTTCCAGCAACTGCATGGATGTCAGACAAAGGAACAGGATTGCCAGAATTATCAGGCTCGATCTTGAATAACGCAGCTCCTCAAATTTCAGCCAATTGAATCTTGTGATGAAGCCAGCATGACTGGTACGCTATTAACAAGGTTATATGCTTATTCAAGGCACCTAGCATGACTAAGAAGGTCATCAACAACACCATCATAGAGCTTTTCCACTGATTGAATTCCATGATCATCGGTCATTTGCTTGAAAAACCTCCTCCCTCGTTCACAATGCCCCCAATGTTACAAGCAGTCAAAACCACTAGAAATCAACTATATCAAGTTTTATTTTTTTTCCCCTTGCATCAACAGATAAAGAAATGCTATCTTGACTCGGTCCATGATCTGCAAAGGCAGTAATATTTTGCAGGGCAAATTTTTTCTTTTCTTGCACCATTTGCATGCACATCTATCAAACTGGTAACCACTGTGAACAAGCTAGTATGTTACCCAATATAAAGTTCTAATATGGCCTTGATACCTTATTTCTAAAGAACTCGTTCACGTCCAAAGCGTTATGCGGCTGCTATTTTTAGCATCCTGTAAAAAAAAAAAAAATTCTGCAGCTTCCAAATTCCCTGCTTTACAGAACCCAAGACCATTGAATTCCAAGTCACAACATCATGAATTAGCATAGCTTCTAAAATATTTCAAGCAGCAGAGACTATCACATCCAATACCACCAAGTCCTTCATAGGCACTATCTCAACACGAATGCCTCCTCGATGTCCCCAGCCTTAACATATCCCTGAACCAAACAGATCACGTTCCTCTCCTCCATCCATGATTCCATGATATATATGTTGTCCAACATAAACTCTTTCGCTGTTTCCATATCCCCAAACCATTGAATTCTTGCAAACAATATCTCTATCTTCCATCTCTGCAAACACCTCCCTCACAAAACCCATTTTCCCTCTCCTCTTCAAATAATCAATCACCACCTCTCAAAAATCAAATCAATTCTAAAACAAAATTCACCAACATCCGCAGATACCCCCCCCCCCAAATCATACACACACAGAAATGAGCTTGATTCGGGAATTTCATCTATCAGTCCATGAGCATAAGAGGTGGCACTAAAACACCAATGGATAGAGAGCAGTGACGTCAGAGGATAAAATTACAAGAGCGAATATCTCATGGCGCCAAAATTGAATTAGGGTGTTTTTAAGTTTTAACTGTTGGGTTAAGGAGCGTAGAGTTTTGGAGAAAGAAATGGACGGGTTGTGTACGGTATACGATTAAAAATACATTTTCAAAAAATATTTATTTAAAAATTATTGAATTAAAATCTTTAAATGATTTTGATATATTTATATAAAATAACATTAATTAGCAATTAGTGCTTTTATGCCTTTTTCTTTTTCCTGGTTCAAGAGCATATAGGGCAGCAATTGGCCCCTGCTACAGGCGTGAAAACACCGCAGGGCCAGCGACCCATTGGTGGATTATGCCTCTACTAAAATGGGGGTGCCATGTGGATTTCAAGCCTGTATCCCAAATCCTAAAAGTAGAGATTAACTTGTAAAACAAAGCTGAATTGAATCAAAGAACGCTAAAAACTAAACATTTGTCAAACCTGATTGAATCCTCAAGAACCGCAGTGCCAGGCAAAGAGACAGTGAATGGCTGCCATGTCGTAGCAACTTTTGCACTGGAGTCAAGGATCTCACTAATAATCTCAAATGACCAATAAAATCAATATTTAAGGCTCACTATAAGTATAATTGTACAGAAGGTATGGCGAATCATGGTTAGTTACAAATGCTTTGAGCTCGTATTCCCATCTCCTTATCCGGGAAACATGGAGACATGGTAAAACAAATATAGGATCACTGTTTGTTTTTCTTCTTGTATTTCTATCCCGAGCCAGAAACCCACTTTATCAACAATTGCCGAATTGCCCAAAACAGTCATCAGAAAACATTGGTAGTCTGGAGCCAAAAATATCAATTAGTTCAGGGTTTGCACAGGGCCAAAGTCAGGTGCCATGTCAAAAATTTCTTCCATTTCTCTATCATAATTCCTGATCTTTTCCCCGGTGAAGCTAGCAGGATGAGAGCAGTTGATGCCTCGTGAATCTTTGGTTGCCCAAACAGTACTTTGCATCAAGCACATATTCCTATTATTCACTTGATTCCTGTACATTCCTGTCATGATCATCCTTCTTGTTTTTTGACAGAGAATTATCAGCACTTTGTTGGGAAACAACCAGCAAAGAATGGCTATCAGCCACATTCTCTCTTTGGTGCGTGGAGTGATCCTCCTGAGTTGTACTGGTTGCATCTAGGTATGATATTCCATATTTTTGTCCATGAGTTAATCCAGGGCAAAGTCCCTGCAAAGAAAAACCATCAACATTCCATGTCAAGATTATTAAGGCTGTTGCAAACAGCAGATAACATGAAGGTTGACACTCGTTTTTATTCATTTATTCTATAACTTCGCTGTCGGATATTCACTGAAATTCAAAATGACATGTTATCAAATTTATTAACAGCATTCTTCCTCTTCTCAAGAAAACGTAAAATCAATTAATGCATCTTTAACAAGGTATCATATAGGATTTAGTGCTTAAAAGTAATAAAATGAGGATGCAGGTGGGGGATTTGGAAAAAACAAAAAGTAAACTAACCTTCATCAACCCTGATGTAGTAGTAGACTCGAGAAAAGAGGAATCTGATGGATAGCTGGAATGAACCCAGCTCCCAGAAAGCACACTAGCATTATTTTCTTGGGGATGGATTGAGATGTCTGATTTACGAGATTCCTGTTCAATGCCACCACCTTTACAGTATGCACCTAAATATGAACAGTGTTCATGTATGAGAGATATTTGTGGGGTTGCAGGCAATAAGTGGCCCTCTGTGCTGAAGATGTACCTGTAAATGAGTAAATATTTCCAACAAATGATTGAAAATAAGAGATAGTAGAGAATTAACCTAGAAAGCACAATTAAAAGCACAAAGCCTTACTTGTATGGCCCATTTTCTACAAGGTTATCTGGACCCGAGGCCAAATCAAAAAGAAGCCATAGGTACTTGACCTAACAACAGTTTTAGCGAGCAATTAATCAAATGCAATGGCATAGATGGATTAAAACTCATGAAGCACATCAAATGGAAAGGCAAATTCACTAATATAACCTTCTGCATGGCAGGACACACTCATTTATTGCCATAGAATATGAACATCAATCCCTCTTATATCAAATATTAAAAAAAAAAAACAAATAAATCTTCTGCCTTATTTCCATGAAGACACCTTATCCTCCTTGTTGTACAGCAGTTTTTTTCTCTTCTAATAAATCTATTCTTCTTTTTCCAGAAAAAGGGAAGCGAAGAAGATTGTGCCTAATTTATCCCAAAGGAAACAAGCTATCATCAAAATATAAATCTCATATAAAGCAAACAGGCAAACCCAAGGTTCGTACACCTTGGCCAGAACAGGAGTGGTTCAGTTTGGCTAAGGCAAAAAAGTTTAGCTGCTGGGTTTGAATAGAACATAACCCATTTAACCAGTCTGCACTCCAACCCTAATCCTAGTATCTAATTGAAATTCTTTAGCATGTACTTAACATGTAATGGCACACTTTTCTCAAGCAAAAGGAAAAAAAAAAAGACATAATATGGAAGCCAAACAACATATTAAAAGAATTTTATCAACATCTTCATGCCATTTTTTTCATTACAAACATTTGAAAAGGTAAAATTTCCCTCTCATCATAAACAATCTTTACATTCTCAAGCATTTTCACAACCTTCTATTATTGGATGACAAGACGATGTATCAGGGCAATAATATTAGAGATAACTCCTAAACATGATGAACAGACAGTCTTGATATTAACCAAATCCACAAAGATGAAAATATACCATCCCATTTGATGGTATGGTTCCTCTATAACACCAACCAAAAAGGAAAATAAAATATCTGACTGGAGTTACCCAAAAGTAATACTAACAGTTTCGGCCAGGAAAAAGCTCTCCATGTGGTCCTCTTTCTTGTGAAATTCTACATCTACTATATGGCAATAACCACAGGGGCATCGAGCCCCATATTGCAAGCTCACAACCATATCCCTTCCAACGTCAAGATATCTGCAGAGGATAATTAGAGACATGGCTTCAATTGCAATTTCTTGACAGTAGGAGAAGCCACATTAGGTGGAGCATGGGAATTGAAACAAATAAGTTAAGAACCAAGAGAAAAGGCTATGCAATCCGGCAAAAAGATCAGAATCTGTTTTAAAGCAGCTTTCATTCCAGAATATTTCTCGAATTTCTTTCCTGGTAATATTTTGCATCCAGGAAATTCCAGTCTACCCCAAGTTACCTGTTTGTAATTAAATCTGGTTAACCTTTTATTATTATTTTTATGCTAAATGTGAAGGTTAAGTAGAAGGATCTAATAGCTAGTATATCAGCAATGCATATGAAAGTATTATTCTCCTATTTTCTAACTGGGATCTCCTGCCTATGATACGCATATATAGAAATTTCATGGTACTGGCATGTCAGTGTGTGATCCTTTCCAGATCCACTGGTTTCTTCTTGGTAGACATACAGAAGCAGTGATATTTGTCAGTATATAAAATTTAGAAATCCTCAATGCTGGAAAAACAAAGAAAACATTACGCAAGTATGAAGTTGACACAGATTTTTTCTGACCTCAGATCCCGGGTAGCTTTGTAAAGCCAATATGTGCTCTCTATCAACTCTGGGCGCAGTGGATAACTCTTCTGCCCATGCTATAAAACAAATGTATGGAAAAAAGATACAAATATATGAGATAATATGTAACACACAAGATGTCTATTAGCATGCAAAGTAAATTACATAAAGAAAAGTGCACAGTGGAGGGAAAAGGCAAGAGTTATGGTGATGTCAGGTCAACAGAATAGACATTTCTTGCACAGCTCTTTGTAAACCCATAGAATGGGCCTAACATCTGGAATACTTATGAATAATAATTTTCTTGGGCTTCCAATAACAATGATTTGGATACCTGAACAGTTAGAGTAGCAAGATTAAAGCCTTCTGGAGTAAAACCATATCTTTTCCAGACACTGAAGAATGCAGCATGAGTTCGAATTGCAGGATCAATATCTCCTGCTAAAACCTTTACTCATATCCAATCAACCAAATATAGGTTAAAAAAAAAAGGCAGTCATAAAATCTATAGTCCAAAACCTAGAATAAAGAAAAAGAAAATACCTGTAGGCCTGGCCAGAAGGCCTGCAAACTGTTAAACAATGGCCAGACAATAGCAGCAGAATCCATGTTTACCTCAACATACCTATAAAGGCATCTAAAATTAAGATCCAATGGGTGAATTATTGCCCCATAAAAGAGGAATAACAAAAGAAACCAAATATAAAAGATATATTTATATTGAAGCACAAAATAGCCACGAGATTATACCAAGGATCATTGTAAAGATAGTGCATAGCAGCTGCATAGGCTTCTTGGAAAATAAACAAATACTCCTCATCACCAAATAACAAATAAGCCTGAAAAGATGAAGAAAATTTTCAGCCCAAAGATTCTTGTGAAATGAACAAATACTCTTTGTATAAAGAGAACCTGATTTATCTGCTATAGCAAAGAAATCTCTACCATTATCTGTGAACAGGAAATGATTAAAGCATTTTGATAGTGCTGGTTCTGCATAGACAATTATTTCTGAAGTGCTCTTTCTAAAAACCTTAAAAGTTGGTGCCCACCAGTTTGGAATTAAGGCTTAGTTGATTTGAGAATTTTTACCACCCTCTTTCATGATATACAGAACGCAAACCATAAAAAACTGGAAAAAAAATTTTGGTGACTCTGGTAATCAAATAAGTTTTTGCTGGAATCACTGTATGATCACATACCTTTAAGAGATATTCATAGAAAGAGTCAATACTTGTTCCTATTCCAGCATCCTGCAAAGCAGCAAAGGAACATGAGTATTGTCCCTTGGGGAAAAAAAAAAAGAATTGAGTTGCCCAAACATTGAGAAAACTCAACCATGAAGAAATATGTGACAAGAAGCTTGATTGAATTTTTCAAGTGAATGCCATCCCTAATTTTAAGGTCACAAACAAGTGCACAAGCAAAGAATACCACCTTCTCTGGAATTTAAAAAAAAGAAATGCTCTCAACCATCATTTCTGAGCAAGTTAAGACAAAGTTGTCAAATATCATCAGGCATGTATAATTTCAAGCCAAATATCAAGCAATGTGACTTCGATTAACCCAAATTCTTCTTCTCAAACCAAATCATGTCATCAGCTAAATACTGAGATTTCAACCAAGTTCCCATATTAGATAGCGATATGCTGCATTTTTTTTTATTTTTTTTTGGGGGGGTAGAGGAAGGAAGTGGATGGATGCAATAAATTAAATAAATACTGAAGCTGAGATAAAAACTGCTAATATGTGCCCATCCTTATACTTTTAAAATACACGATGACATCAATTGACAAGGTCATTACAATGTGTTTCAAAAATTTCTGTTCTTTTTTTCACAACTTTCTTAAGGGATGGACTAGTCGGACAAACCATATAGCAATCTGTAATTTGCTCCTAGAATTTAATTATTCCTCATTATTCAACTTAAAAGAAAATGTCTAGGAGATTGCCATGTTGCTGTCAAATACAGGTAATTTTAAAAACACGAGATCTTCTACACGCTTTGAAATGCTTCAAAAAAAAAAACGTTACCTTTTGTGTCCATTCACCTGTAAATACATTGATGTGAGCACCAACCAAATTCAGCTTTGAACGGCGAGCCCATAATCCGCGCACGGCATTCTTTGTTACTTGCTCAAAAACTGCATATCCATGAAATGAGATAAGAACAATAATCAATGTCAATAAGTGGATCACAATCAACCTTTGCAATTCCCCAAAGAAACTGAGAGGAAAAGGATAATAAAAGAAACCAGTCAATAAACAAAAAGAAGCTACAAAGTGATATGGAGATACAAAAGGCAGTTTTAGGATAACGTTCTGATAAAGTCTGAATTGACATTAGAAAGTTAATCTTTTATCAAATAAAAGTCAGAATCCAGAAAGGCACTGTAAGGTCCACTTGAAGGATGAACACACAATACCCATAGATGCTAGATACAGTACCACCACATTATGGAACAATTTAGCAGAAGGTGAAGATTGCTTCTGTTTTTATTTATGGAGTTGAGGTGGAAGGGGCTGTTACCCTTTTATGCTTGAAGTACCAATGAATTTATAGAAAGTTTATACAGTAAGTATTAATTGAGGCAAAGCCCCTGGTCAATATACAGAAGTTGCTTGATAACTAACTAAATATAAAGTAAATGAACACAGTTTCAAGTCAGATCGAGATGCATGCAATAGCTAGGGAGTCAATGGACTGCCTCTTCTGCTCAAGTCTCTTATGCAGCAACACTCATTCCAATGCAAGTGAAAATTTTATTACCTTGGAGGAGGATTCATTTTTTGTTTTTCCGATTTGAACCATCAGGAAAGAGCGAGAAATAGGTCGCTCTTGTTTCAACTTTCTCAAATCACTATATCCTAGCATATTCATGTGCATAAACTAAACGTTCATATGCTGTTGTAGCTGTCTACAGTATGCCTAGAGAAAGTCTTATTCATAATAATGTTACATAAATGCCTTAATATTTCCATAATATAGCCAAATTAAATTTCTTCAGCCATGCTGCCAAAAAGAGCGGACAAAGTGCTGCCCGAGCCAATCCTCATGGAAAAATCCTATTCGGATCTTGAAAATCTCACCATTGACCATGGACAGCAACTGAAGAGATCACAAATCTGGCACCGCTGCTTTGCAAGGCTTGGGAGTTTCTATTCAATAAATGATATACAAACTATGGATTCCATCTAAGAAATGGCACATCTGACAAGCTAAGAAGTTTGAGATTTGCAAAAAATGAAACCTGGCAGTAAGCCAAACACTACTGCGCCATGATATAATAATGCAAGCACAATCTAATTTGTGTGAAGATGCAATTTATAACATTTTTATACATAAATTCTGTATTAAAGGTTGAAAAACACAGAATTATCTCAACTTAATCATGACATCTCATTTCTCTAGGAGAAAATCAGAAACCTCAGTCGCTAGATGGAAAACAACAATTCATTGGCCAGCCTGGAAAATGTATCATGCTATGAATACTTACTTGGATCATTGGTCAAGCGACTAAGCATCCCAAATTCCAAAGTCAAGGTTCCACCACCAGCAGTTGACGTTATCTAAATACACCAAAAATTGCATTTCACAAGCTACCCAATCATTTTAGGATTATTGAATTCATGGAGTCAATTCTACATTGAATAACATGTAGCAGCAAAAAACATTCATTATAACTGTTTGAAAAGGAGGGGTGCTACAAGGTGAGGAAAGCATTGGCAAGTATCTCAAGAAATTCACATAAAAGGAGAAAAAGAGGGTGGCTTTACCCTGCTTTCCTGTTCATCAACCCCATATAAAAGATTGACGGACCCAAATGGAATTCCTGCAGTACATCATAGCTTAAGATCAAATTAATATAATATTACAGCATTTATGAACTTGCAAGGCCAATACTCAAAACACGCAATTGCTTTCAGAAATTTTAAATTTAGAGATTGATGGTAAGACAGACTCTATCCAACAAAAATAAAGCTACAAAACACATCCCCTAAAGCTAAGCTTGAAGACAATAACTAAGAGGTCCTATTAGATGTCAAAAATATGATAGGCTTAAAACAAACCACAAATATAAATTCATTATGAATTGCCAGAAACATAAACTCATGAGTCATGACCACTCATAGAACTACAGATATAGTGCAAATTCTGTGTCCATGCTGATTTCACCCACCTCTCAAGGATGGAATGCCAAAAATCACAAGAAATACAGCAAATGTCAGTATCTAGTAGTCATACCTGTAGGAGTGTCAAATGCAGGTAGCATTCTCCGAGCCAAATCCTCAGCTAAGTCAAGCAATTGATTGTCATAGGATGGAATTCTCATACCCTGCAACCAAAAGATGGAAGTGGCATTCTCCCCGGATAGAATATTGAAAGGGTATCTAAGCATTTACTCATTATTGAGGAGCAATCAAGCACATCAAGTTTCAAAGATAAGATAAATTAGCACCCAAGAACATGCTGTCTTTAAGCTATAACTTACATGCAGCATGCACACACTTGTGTGTCATGCGCATTGTTTTCTTAATGCTTTATTTTGATATTTATTCATAGTAAAAGGCGATAAAATTCATAACTAAATGTTTCCCAATCTGCCTTATCCTTAACTAGAAAGATATTGCAAAGAAAAGATTTACAAAGGTGACCGTTGTATTTACCGTAGCATAATCACTTGCAATAAGATGAGCAGAGAGTAAACCTCCAAGGACCCGGATGGTAGTCTCAAAGACAGATACTGTTTTATTCTGGAAACAAGATAACAGAATTAAAAATAAAAAATAAATAAAAGATTAGATAAGATGTCTTCTGATAACTACAGAAGGATAGTCATTTGATTGCTCAACCAAAATGATAGGAGGGGTAACGTGGCTTGTAATTTCTATGATGTAAATTTCAATATAAAAATGCATTGATGCCTGTTAAAATGTTATTCCTATCGAAAGTATCAAAACATGTGAGCTCAAATCATCATAGTAAATGCTTACTCACTATATCAAACCGAAGATTTTTACCAATCCAATCAACAGAGGAAGTGAACTGTTCTCGGTCACCAAGTAGAGCCAGCATATCCAAGGAGTCAATCTGCGACAGCATTAATATGTTCACCAAAACTTTCATATAATAGCTTAAAGACAAAGAACCACGAACAAGGATATCACCAACCAGAGTCAAAGCATAACCACCAAGACTGTCTTCTCCTTCACATGATAGAGGCTTTAATTCATCAAGCGGAAAAGCATGCTCCATGTATCCATTAAAAGCATGATAGAACATTTCACGAACCTATATCATACCATCAAAAAAAACATATCACGCACATGAAGAAAAATCAATTCTTTATTTATTTTATAAATAGATTGATACTATTCCCAAAACAGAGATGGTGCAATTCACCAAAAATTCGTAAGAGGAAAAAATACATAGAGGGATTTTTGTCAATTGAGCAATGATTAAAGCTTCAATTAGTGTGATTGCAAATAAATTCATCAATGTAATTAAATAATAAATGGGCAGGATCAAATTTATAAAACTTGCAAAATTTACTTATAATCACCATAAATAAGAGCAATTCTCGAAGTCCAGTAATTACAGAAAAGAGAGAGAGAGAGGAAATAGCTAAAAAACTTGAAATTCGATGATAAAGCTAAGAGGTGAATGCTTGAGCAATGACAGATCTAATGTTCAAGAAGAAGAAGAAGAAGAGTTTTCTTCTTTTCTTTTTATGATTAAAAAGAAGAGGAGGCAAATTTAAAAAAGGAGGGAGGGAGGGAGGGAGTACCTCGTCTCGAAGAAGTGTGGCTTCCTCGGGAGTGACACCATCAGCCGCAGTTTGTCGAAGGAAGATAATGTTGGTGTCGGCAGATAATATTGAGAGCAGCAGCAACAACAACAAGGGCAGGCATCGTTGTTTCCAGGTTCTTTCCATTCCTTGCTCTCTCTGATTCCAGTCTCTCTGTTGTTTTGGCAACAACGAAGATATACAACAGTAAATAATAAATAAATAGATATCATGAATGAATGAATGCTCGTGTTTGAGTTGTGCCCTTACTGAGAATTGAGCTTCTCTTTGCTCTTCAGTTTTACTTTTACTAGGAAACCATTTCCCTTCCGTCCCAACCGAGTTTGGTAGGTTTTACGTACACCCCCTTTTTGGTAAGTCTAGTAGCAAGAAAGGAAAAATGAAAAAAAAGAGTTGAAATAAAAATGAAACTTAAGTTTGTGTTTTTGACTGTGTGTATGGATTTTTTTATAAAATAATTTTTTAAAATTTTTATTTTTTGAATATTAAAAATACTAAAAAAAACATCAATTTAATATTTTTTTAAAAATAAAATCACTTTTCAAAAAATTAAAAAAAAAACATAAATACTCTCAAAGATATTCTTATTCAGGCATCAATTAATTTAAAAATGTTTTTAGTATGTATATGTGAATCTATATTTTTGTTAAAGATGATTAGAAAAAATTAATAACAAGTTAATTTTTAAAAACTAAATTATTATCAAGTTCATTATAATTTTTTAAGATTAATAAATCTATTTTTATAATCTATATATGATATCAATATTATTCTCTTATATTTTATATTTTTTTTATTTATCATTATTTTTTATAATATTTTTTTAGTTTTTTATTTACATTTTTTTGAAAAAAATATTATTTCTTATTCTCTGCTCCTGAAATATCTATCACTCTACACTTAGCCTATATTATTTTTATTTTTATTGTTGTTGTTTTTTATTTTTTTCTTGATATTTTTTTTAAGATAATTATAAAAAACTAAGAAAATGATGTTTCAATTTAGCAATTGCAATATTACCCTCTCTTCTTCTTTTTTACTATTTTAAAAATAAGTTTGAGATTGTAGATGTTTTTATCAACACATATGACATTCATTATATTTTATAACATGTAAGCATTAGTTCATAGTTATATTTTTTTATCTATTGTTAACAAATATCCTAACAACACCTACACACTAATTCATCCACATTAAAAAAAAAAAATACAAGTTGAATAGAAATGTTAACATTTTTTTGTATTTATTAGCACAAATAATTATTAGTTTATTTAATTAAATGCATGTGTAGAGTTTTTAATTTATAATTAGAATTTTTATTATAAAAAACATATTTACATATTTTTTTTATCAAAGAATAATGATCTAATTCATAGTAAAATACAGGTAAAATAATTAGTACCGAACCATGTATACATAACGCTTGGTGAATCCATCAAACACAACACAGGCATGCCTCTTTGTATATTAAAAAAAATTCTAAACACTATCCCAACAACCTCTATGAAAATAAATTAAAAGAAAAATTCCGGAAAGAATGGTATGCTGAGAATTTTTAAATGTGATAATGATTATTTTTTAAAAATAATTTTTAATATAAATATATCAAAACAATTTAAAAATACTAAAATTAATTAATTAAAAAAATAAAAAATATTAAAAAAAACACTTGCCAGCATCCCACCCGTCACAAAAAGAAAGGATCGGAGCCATATGAAACCGCAAATCAAATCAAATAATAACATTGCATCTCAACATCTTTAAGGTGTTGTTCTGGTGAAGTGATAGCAGACTCGAACAAGCTATGGCAAAGATAACAATTGAACACGGATACATTTTTCAAGCGAGCCCTACAGGAACTCTCTTTAGAAAGAAAGGAATTCAAGGGCGAAAAAGCCAAATTTTCAGCGCATGACAGCACATTCAAATCCCTGATAAACCATGTTCAGGTCCAACTGCCTCTACCACAACAACACCAAGGTTAGCCAATCTTTCATCTCATTAAACGGGAGAATGGGTCTGGGGATACATATATAGATCAGAAAGTGAGTTTCTGTCAGAAAGAATACTCGAATAACGCTAGCATTGCAGAGAGATTGGATCAAGTTAACATTCAAAAAGAAAGAAAAAAAAAAAACAGATTTCCAACTGTTTGTTGATATAAAAAATATGAAAAATATTTGGCGGTTATAACAGATCTGCAAAAGAATTTCATAGATATATGATGACAAGCTAATTAAATTGATCATAGTGAAGTTACATGCGTGCTGATTTCATCCACTTCAGGCCTGCAATTGGAGGAAGAAACAAATCATGCACCGCAGAAGGTTGATAATTAATAAATATAACAGCAAATAGAAGCATGTTACACAAATTGACTTGCACTCCTAACAAACTCCAACTCATGAAATTATTTTGAATATAATGAATACAGCAGTCTAGGATGGTTGAAATAAACAAAGAGATGATGCAAGATGGACATAATAACAGCCAAGAGTAACATACCTGTTGCCTTTTCTTCTTTGGCCTCCTCTTCCTCCGGGGTTTATGAGCATCGGAATTTGAACTTAGATTACTGCTGTGGCCTGTCCTTGTACTTGAAGAACTCCCTGCCCTACTTGATGTAGAAATTCCAGCCCTCTGTTTCCATGAATTTTTGCTTGATGAAGCTCCAAACCTTGATTGAGCATGCACTGGATTTGCATGCAAATTATTTGAAGGCCGAGGAGGAGGCATTAGAGCTCTGCCAGCTGTCTGTCTCCATGGATAAAACTGATGTCAGAAAAAATGTTCATTTTCTTTTTTATAACAAAAAAAAAAGCTGATATATAATTTCATTAAAACAGTGTAATATGCGGGTTTAAAAAGTGACCTGATTCCTTTCATCGCTTGACATTCCAGATGCTGCTTTGCCAGAAGCACTAGAAGCTGGTTCCCTGAAAACAAATTATAATATGCACCTTTTAAGGTATAAACCAGTTGACACCATATGCAAAACTATATTATGACAATCTAAATATAGGAACAAATGGGTGCACAGTGCTTCCAGTCTAATGTGACAGCATAAAGCTTGCAGAATAAACCAGTGTACGTGCATATTTATATCTTCATTGCTATCTTGATTCAGTAATAAGTGTGACTGATAAAAACATGAAGGAAATACAAATCAAGCAGCTGATAAGATAAAATAACTTGCCCAACTGCAAATGTAGATCTTGAAACTAGAATCTTCCCTCACAGTTATGGTATATACCTTGTACTTTTATCTGTCCATTCATCATCTGCATCAGCTTCATCACTTGAGGTTCCAGCTAAAAAGAAATCGTCTTCACTCAGATCCAAAAGACCATCATCCTCACTCCCTGTCTCTGTTAAGTTAAGTAAAAAAAAAAAACATTCATCACAATAGTAAGAAGATATCACAAGAAAACCACTATAATGAGAAGGTATTAGCAGGTAAACAGCATGAACAGGTTTATAATCCACAAAGCCTTTTATAATGTGGAAAGCATTATTGTTGGGTGCTTGCTCGTTCAGCTTATGACCTGTATCATTTATCTTAAATCAAAGTTGTCACTCTAGTAATCTGCCCACAACCCAATAAATGGGAAAACATTTAAAGCTAGGTAATATCTACCAGGCATAGAGGCTGGGTTCCCACTGTTGGCAAGGGCACAAACAAAAACCTCATTTCTTCATTCTGGCTATGTACAAATTCGCAAAGTAAATGGTAAGATAGGGAAAAACAGTCTTCCTATGACAGCCGACAGTGTATTCTTTATTTCTTGAGGACAATGATTTGTCTAAACACAAATGCCTGCAAAAAAGCTTAATCCATGGAGCAGATCCACAAGCATGAAACGGTGATGTTTCTACATCAAGATTTCAAGAACAAACCATATCCACCACTCACCGCTATATCCTATACAAGGGTCATTCTTTGGGTCCAGTAGCCAAGCAAGAAAGTTCATATCATTTTATTTAGAAAGTTGCAGAGGTAAGCAAAAGAAAGAAGATACCTTCCAAATCCTTGCCGCTGGCTGCAGCAGCAACTAAGTTGGCTTTAATCTGCTTGCGCAATCTATTTCTCCTATCAACTTTGTCTGAATCGTCACCTCCAGTAAATAAAGATACATATTTCTCGGTCTTGGGGAAAAACTGCAATTCCAAGAGAAAATAGCAATGTAAAATAGAAGTGGAAAAAAAAAACCTTCAGCTTAGAAAGATTTCTTTTTTATAAGGGGGAAAAAAAACAAGAAGCAGGACAAGCGGAGCTCATTTATGTGTTTAAAATACTTCTCCAAGAAGACTGAAGTGCAAACTAAATGCAATACAGTCAACATTTCATCTCACACTGTATGGTAGACTGTATCTTTAGTTTCAATCAGGTTTGTACAGAACAACAGTAAATGTCCATTACGTTTTTACTCAACTAAAGGGCAAAATATAGCGTTGCAAAAATACATTTAGAGCAGTAGCAGCTTACCCTAACATATTCAAGATCTTCTTTCAATTTAGAAAGCTGGTCAGCAACATCAGCATCTTGGGGTAGCTGACCGGATGAAGCGCGCTGCAGTTTCTCAAGACGCCGTATTCTTCTTTCTATCTTTCTTCTCTCTAAACAAAACAAAGAACATGACTTTGAGGATTCAGCTTGAGACTAAATAATGAAAAATATATTTCACATTAAGTTGTTACCAAAAAACTTAATCTTCCGATCACGCAAGAAAATCTTGCGTTCAAGAGCCAAACGAGTATGAATTTCTTGTTGCTTCTTCAATTCCTCTAACCTCTTTTCTTGAGCTTCTCTTACTTGAGACGGAAGTTCCTTGTATTAAAAAGAGAAATAATTAATGGTGAAAAAAACCCTAATTGAAAGGAAGTAAGAAAGTAGTACCTTGCGGAGCATGCGATCTACAGAGCGGATTTGGTTCTTGATAGAGACGGATTTGGGCTTTTGTTTAGGCTTCTTGTCTACGCCTAATCCTTTGGAACGGCGACCTACAGGAGGTTTGCGCTCAGCCACTCTCCGTTTGCCATAGCCACCATGGGCCATGCTGCTGTTCGAAAGTTGATACGCCTCCCTTCCCCCACTCCCCTCTTCTGTTTTGTTTATTCTCGTTCACTCGCTCGACAAGATTTGGGATCCTTTCGCTATTCTATGATACGGCCCTTTTCTTCTGCTTCGCTTGTTTGTTTAAAAAAAAGGTGTTGGTAGTTTTTTTAAATTATTTTATTTATTAATTAATATTAAAAATAAATTTTAAAATATAAAAAATATTATTTTAATATATTTTCAAATAAAAAATACTTTAAAAATAATCATTATCATAATTTTAAACAATATTTTAATATCCTTAATGGTGTGTAACGTCATGGGCTAAACAAATAAAAACTCATAACCAAAAAAGTTATAAAACAATTATATTTAAAAAATAAAAAAAATTAATAATCAAGTTCAATTTTTAATATTTTTATATTACAATGAAAGTGAGATAGCTACAACAAATAAAAAATATTATTATATGAAACATGTGTACTAAACGTGAAATATATATAGATTACATATATATATATATATCAGGTATTTTAAGTTATAACATCAAAATAATTTAATAAAAATAAAATTAATAATAAATAAAATAAAAATAGAAAAATATAAGACAAATATAGATCAAGTTGTTTATATGGCAACATATTTTTTTATTTAATTATATTTAATAAATTTATTTATTAAAATTAATTTGTAACATAAATCATA
>SRLM01000571.1:484093-511486 GCA_015708895.1 Populus ilicifolia
ATATATATATATATATATAAACACCTAAAAACCTGAAATAAAATTTTCTCTCAAAATTATATTTATGTTTTTAGACACTTCCAAAGAGAGAGAGAAACACTTATTCTGAATTCTTATTCTTCTTATTATATGAAATCACTTGATAATAAAATTAATTATTTTATTAGTTAAAATCATTATAAATGATTTTTTTTTCTACGTGGAAGCTGGGAGTCTTTTTTTCTCCCCTCAAGAAAAGATTAATTGAAAAATAAAAAAATAAAATCTAGTATCAAAATAGATTTTAAAAAAATAATCACTTAAAAATAAAAAAAATTAAAAATTAAAATAAAATTTTAAAACACGGCCTATTTAACCTTTTTTTTTTCCACTTTAGTATCTATTTTTCAATTCAACTCTTCATGAAAAAAATTTAGTATCTATTTTTCAATTCAACTCTTCATGAAAAAAATTCAATTGAGTATTGATTTGGGTCAAGAAAGGATAAAACATGTAAAATAAAAGTTTAATAATCAAATTAAAAAAAAAATCACTTACAGTTCAAGAAGGAGCTCTTCTGGTACATAGTTAATATTTTTTCCTCAATAAATCAATGAATACACTTGAGTGTTTTTGGAAAGTGCGGGGAAGATACTTCTTAAAGTATTAAAAACATATTAAAATATTTATTATATATATATATGTATGTATTTAACATTAACATATTAAAATGATAAAAAAAAACTTGGAGCCATATTAAATAATTGAATACCATTCAAATATATAGTCGAAACAGTTAAAAACATTTAAAATTTGTGCAATGATTTAAAGATTGATTGAACTATTCATCTAAAGTTGCATAGGAAAAGCAACAAAGCTTTGAGCCAGAGTGTATCATCACTTGACTAGAGTTTGGATCTACGAGGGTCCCTAAAACGAGCTGTTTTCTGATTATTTTGTTTAATCAAAAGACAGGTGACAAGTTGGCTTTGAAACGGATCAACCAAGTTCAATCCAATTCCTGATCCATTCAGTTCAAGCCCAATCATTCCAGTTCTTACCGAATCAATTACTAAACCTTTGAACCAAACCGGTTCAAGGTCCACTTTACTAGTTAAACCAGCTCGTCCAATCCGGCTCTAATAACTAAAGGTGGTATCCAAATTCTGGTTACAAGCCAACATGAAAATTATCAACCAGCATCACCTGTGTCAACCTCCTTGGGGCAAAAAATACGGGACAAGGGATTTTCCCGCATATTTACACATTGTATACTGTATGACTCGTCTCTGGGTAGCCATTCCTTTAGTCAAACTACCATTAATCTCCTCTCTCGTCATTTTTCTTTTATTTGGGATGATTTTGACACTGTTTCTGCTTGTTAGGCAGCATCCACATTAGACAGAAACAAAGATGCCCTGCAACAATGGAAAAAATAATAATGCAGGAAGCGGGAGCAAAAGTAGATGATGACAGAAAGTTCGCGTTTACAAAACAATGGGCTGCTCTCCTTCAAGCTCGGAGATAACGATTAGCGCGTCAGTCAAAGACAGGGAAAGAGGTTCTGATTTTACATTTGGATTGATAACCTGCAAAATTAAGGTTTGATGAGATGTCTAGACCAAAATGGTTGAAAACTAAACCAAATGCTAATATACTTTCTTAATCGTCTATACCTTTCTAGAATCTTTCACATAGCCTATAGCAACTTCTCGACGCAATAATGCCCTTTCAGAGAGCTCTGCGAATGAAGGATTCTCCCCCTCCTTCATGTAGAGGTTGATGTCCTGCCAAAGAAACACAGAATAACGCAGCTAAAATGTGTTAAATGGGTTGGTACTGAATAAACACCATACTAATTCTAGAATGTTTAGCCCATCATCCGCAACTCAAGGAAATAGAAAAGACCAGCCCCGAATCCCCTTCCACGACCGGGTCACCCTTTGACGAGAAATATGCCCAACTCACCTAAGGAGGCTTGACACCAAAATACAATACAAGGAAGATGATTTTACCTTCACATATATTTCATCACCCTCTGCATTCAAGATGTCTTTCCACACCTCATTCAATTCACTGTTCTCTGCAACTGTCATGTAAACAAAAAGTTACTCGAACATGGCAATAATGGAAGAGTGTAACAGCAAGTAGAGTACAATGATTCCAGACCTTGAGCTGTCACAAGGCTCATTACTTCCTCTGCTGCTATATAAGTCAAGGATGGCTTGATTCTTGAAATCTGAAGAGATAGCATGAGCTTAATAAATACCCACACAAAACAACAGTGTTCTTGACATAAAGCTGAACAAGGCTGTTATAGGATGTGTTACTTGTTTGCCTAATTTTGAGTCGACAATCTCTGCAACTAGATTTTGTACCTGCAGAACAGTATGTTACATTGATGAGTTGATTATCATTTCTCGAAAAGATAGATCAATTCATTATGGTAAACCTTTTTGGATTAAAAACTCTCAAAACTAATCTTCAGGAAAAAAAAAAAAAACAAGGATCCATATGATTAACTGAAATTAACAGGAATCATGTTCACCTTGACTCCAAGTTTGTTGCAGATATTTTCAGCAAGAAGAAGAGAGAAAGCAGATTGCTTGTCTGCCCTGGATGGATCTGAAGACAGATAAGAATTAGTGCGATGCCACATCAACCCAACAACATGTTGTTATCTCCAAGGCACGTATTTTTACCTCCTAGAAGCCATTCTCTATCAGATATTACCACGATTGAAAAGGAAATATCTTCATCTTTATTTAAAGAATTCTGAATATCCATTATGGTTTCCTGTAATGCATCAAAATTCATGGGGTTTCCAATCTGCAATATTTGAAAGATCGTAAAGCATTAGACTCAAATAAAAAAAGGTTTCCAAGAAAAACAAAAAAAAGAAAATGGTGCCAAATGGCTGTTCTTGGCTTGGATGAATTAGACAGTACCCTATGGGAAACCTGGATGTTTTTGAGTTTTCTATGATTAGCAACGCTGCTGGTCCTCTTCCTCTCATCTAATGGCACATCTGATAATATCTCCTGCATATATTTGTAGAGGAGGTGAAACTAAACTATAGATCAACACGTTTGATCTAGAAGCTGAAAGCACGTCATGTGTAAACATTAAGTTCTGCTCTATCAAGTTCCAAAAATTACGAGTCAAATCATGGGGGCGCCAGACTTGAATTGTCCAATAGCTAAACAGATACTGAATGCAAAAGGAGACTCAACAAGAAGAAGATGAAGAGGAGGAGAAACAAAGCATAGAAAGTTATGCTTTGAAATGAGAAGTTATCAACGGGACAGGAAACAAACAGGCAATTCAGTCTTATTCAGTAAGAAATGCAAATTGACAAAAAACTATTGGTAAAATCCTTTGTGGGCTGAAAACTGGAAAAGTGCAACAAAGAAACCCTCTTGGTAAGCATCTGGATACAACAACGCAAACAAACTGTCCATATGCAATTTCACGAAGTTAGAAGCTAAACAAAGGATATATATGATAATGGTACATTTCTACAGAAGCATTCTGCAAACAATAATTCTGAAACATTTAAATTCTCCAATACAGGCTACAGCTGACTAAATCATCTCTTTACTGTGTATATCCAATGCTACCTTCAACATGGTATTCCTCTATTCTCCAGAATAAATGTATCAATTTACTAATCAATTAATCCATGGGATATGTATCCTGGATCATTGACTGCATTAAGGTTAGCAATAATTTTTTATAGGCTGTTCCTAAACCATTTCTGATAAGTTGCACGTCTACATCATACATGTTCTCATTATAATTGCTTGTGTGTAATTTAATTTTAAATTTCTCGTAAGAAAAACCAAATTTGAGGAGCAATTATTATTTAAATTAAGAGGTAAGAAGATGAACTGCAGGAAAAATATTGAGAAAAGCTATAATTTAAACAAACAAGTTAAAAGCGATAAATTATATAGCAGCATACCAACACACTCCCAGGTCCAAGATAATTATCATACTCGTCTATCATTTCTACAACATCTGGGCGCCAGCCAAGAAGAAGAATGCGTTCTTTTGGTCCTAGACTCCAGTCTGATGCCTACATAGACAAGCAAAACAATCATACAAAGCAACAAATATAATCCAAAAGTAAACTATTGACTGAGTAATCATCTCTAGGAAAAGATACCTTTGACCCTGATCTGTTGGAGCGTTTTACTATATTTTCAAGTCGTGTTTTTCGCAATTCTATAGCAGAATTTAAATTGTCACTGTTATCTTCCGGAACTTCCAGATTTTGAAAAAAGGAAGCTCCTTCTTTGAAGACACTAGAATATGCAATTTGCGGGCTCCTATTACCATGAACTGGACCAATGAACAAGATCTATGTAGCAAAAGCGAACAAATTAGAGAACAAATAAATAAGATCAAGGGGGAACCATAATCAACCCAATAACATGAGTGAAGCAGACATATTTGAAACAATATACTGCGAACAAACATATCCTTCCATGTGAAGTAGTAGCCATCTAAAATTTATATAATGAAGTTGACAATGAGATAACATAAGGCAACACAATCGCATAGCATATAGGATATATACTGCGTGACATAAAACCATTGATATTCACAAAGTAAAACATGAAGAAAGTGGTGAACTAGGCAACCATACAATTATATGCAGCCAGTGATGGTTGGAAATGACAGATAGTGACCCTTCATGCACTGAAAATTGCTCTAATTTATAGTAATTCTAGAACCTAAAACTCAAAATATCTTTTCTAAGAAGATAGAAACTTAACTAATCCATTGAACTATACAGCATCATTGAGTTCCACTTAATAATACACGTTAATTTAGTTTATAGTTACCATCATTAACTGATCCAAACACAGTAAAATCCATTGAACTGCAGGCATTTGACTCTGAGTCTCAAGCATGCAATCATCAATTAGAGATAGAAGTAACACTATTTTGCAGCAACAATCAACTCATTGACATGCAAGGCCAAGGGTTCATATGCATGCCCGTTCTTGGTCAAATTTGGAACCATTAGATTTATACTGGCAGCAAACTAACTGCAGCAGCATGTTGTTACTTGAAACTAATCTGTTATCTTTATATTTTCCCAGGTAGATAATTGGATTTACAGGATTTAAAAATATTAAAATCAGCTACCATGGGCAGCATGTGATAAGACAATGAAACAATAAAAACAACAATGCACACCTAGAAATTAATAAACCATGAGGCTGATATATGATTGCCAATTTGCAACAATATCCAATAATCATTCTTAAGTTTTCTGAGTACAACCTCAGTATTTTTTAATCAGGTTCAGACTGAAAAGATAAAGCAGCTTCATGTGGCTAAATAGGTTGGCATTTCAGGTTCCACTCTTTGCTTTCATATAGAAATTAGAAGTTTCACTGGATTGCATCTTAAGGTTAAGATCCTAAATGCACAGATCATGCACGCTGGTTCAGAAATCCATAACATTCACATACTTTGTCAGCTTGCTGCACAACCTCATCATCATTTGGGTGGAAGAATACTTTCCCATTCCGGTAGAGACCACAAACCACTACCTGAAGAAGACAATATCAAACTTAGTGGACTGCATGTCAGTTATCCTCTAGATGAAACCATGTTCATCAGATGACATTACCTCTTGAAATCCACGTCTTAGTTGCCCATATTTAATTCCAGCTAGAGCAGGAAAACTGAAAAGATTAAATACATTTTCTGCAACGAGTAAACATGATACTGATTAGCGCTTTCTGTACAAATATAAAATTGGGCGATGGAAAAGATATTTCATACCATAGAAAAAGGAAAAAGCTCTGCTATTTAAACTGAATAACTTCTAGGGGTATTGTATGGGGATATGTTTTAACAGCCCAAGAATTTACCCAACTTGCACAGAACCATTCTAATTTAAACCAAAGCCAATTGTGTTTAGGCAGGAATTTTCTTTTTTGCTTCAGATAGTAGAGTTGGGAAGGTTCAATTAGTTTTTGGGTGGTGCTGCTTTCTTTCAGTAGGAAATAGCATATTAACCCAAAAGGAAACCTAAACTGTCTCTCTCTCACAGACAATACTGGTAGCCATATTTATGTAAGGGAAATTCACACCGTACTTTGATAATTAAGCAAGTGTCTGTAGATCTTTATAAGCCCCTTCTGTCGAGAACATTGAACAAATAATTTGGATGCAACATTTTCCACGGGCTCCACTTTCACTCCTGAAATTGATTTTAGAAGCTCGCATGTTTTGGTGTTTGAAACCTGTATATCAAAATGAACCCCATATTCAGTTAAATTTTGCACAATAAGCTTCATTAAGTGATCAGGAAAAACCTAACATACCTCAACAATGGTGGGAACAGAATCCATCCTTGCAATAGGTTGAAGGGCCAGCACGGATAGAAATGCATTGGTATCAATTTCATACCTAATCAATAGAAGATCAAAAACCAATATAATTCTAGTGTTTTTCTAGTCTTGCTTTTGCAAACAAATTCTTAGAACTGTACATTGCCAAAACATAGATGATCTGTTCACTAAGAAAAGAAGCAAGATTCAGATGCACAAAAGGCAAGACTTGTAATGGTCAGTTCCATCATTCTAACAAAATCAGAGGCCATTAGATCCAACATCCTTTTATCCTTTCCCATATTCCTGTAAACCCTATAAGAGCTACAGTATTTCTTGGTCAAGCAAAGTCCTATTGGCCAACACCTCAAGAAAGTCATCATGTTGATTATTTCAGGTGCATGAAAATTAAAATCATTGGTATCGCTAGCAAGCTGCCGAAGGCCAAAATTGAGATCAAAAGGCACAAAAGGAGACAGCAGGGAACACTTCAAGTTATGTCATGTACTTTGATCTGGAAGCAGTTGATCAATGGATTAAATTACAACAGTAATGATAACAACATGCAAAAGTACAGATAGTGATGAAAAAATTAACAAAAAGGTATTAAATGCAGTCAATTTAATGTGGCATCTTTGTAGTTTCTTTGTTGCTAATGACCATACTCTATGTAAGTTTCGTTGTTGCATATTGAACAAAATCCAGGGAAGTATCTTTGAAGGGTCTAATATATTTCCTACAAATCTTGAGTTCATCTACTACTGACTGGAAACATTATTTGATACAAATTCAATGCTGTGGAGAAAAGATTTGCCCGTATGGTAAGGGCCAATGACCACCATAGTGGACAAAAGACACTGAAGGACAGCACTCCTTCAGTCAATGTAATTAAGGTACAAACCTTATCAGTCATCATGATAAAGCATCAAGGAAACATGGCTCATTGATACAATTTGGACCCAGATCCAAATATATTACCCACAATATTTACAGGTTAACAGTTAAGCTTAAAAATGACATTTATCATGGTAAGAATATCTCTATCATTAACAAATCAACTCTGGTGCTTGTCCAAGTACTACAAGATGATTTCCACAAAATGAAAGGGAAGCAGTTTTGTGTGACATATTGCTAACATGTCAATGAATATGAGCAGATAGTCCTACAAATGTTGCTTTGAATTTCTTACCCATCTCCTTTTGTTGGCAGGATAATTATGGAACGTGCCTTATCAGCTGCAGCTCTTGCAAATGATTTTGTTAAGCTAAGGCTGCAACTGTACGAATAAGAAGCTGAACATGTGAAAACAGAACACTCACAGATAGGTTGTCAAAATTCAAATGTAATGTATATGTTCTGGTTGTTTGAATTTATAAAATAATTTTATTGATGGGTAATTCTTTAACGAGAAGAAAGTTGTTGAAAGAAAAGTCCTCAATGCTTGGTGTGCCTTATAGAGAGAAAAATTCATACGTAATGAAATATTTGCATCAAAATTAAATTATCGCCAAAATAAACAACTGTTACAACCAAAGGATGTTGATGACGAAAGAAGGAACTCTTGGCGAAGCCACAGGGAAAGAAAAGAACAAGGTTGAGGGATTTTGCAGAAGCCCTGGTTAGCAAGAGGATTTAATTATACCATACCTTTTGGTGAGGACATCAATGTGGCTAAGATCCTTGGCGATATTGTCGGCTAGCTTGTCCATCTGCTTCCTTGGGAGGTCAGACATAAGTAGAATTTTCTGCCTCCTGTAAAGACATACAAAACATAATCAAAGGTGCATAGAGCACACGATACTGCAACAGAACAGTCCTAGCAGATGAGAATTAATTACCTAGCTGTAGCAGTACCTAAGCGGACAGCAAACTCATGGTACTTGTTTAGCTGCTTTAATATGAAAGTAAGATGACTGTTTACTCCGCAAATGATGATATGATCAGTCTCAAGAACTTGCATTTGTGCCCCTTCCCTGAGTCTTTGCATGTTATGCTGTCCAAGTAACAGTCTTAAGAATGCAACTTAAATACAATTCAGCATCAGTAAGTAGTTCCAGTTCCAATAGCTTACCCTGAACTGTTCTGTCATTGTGCTCAGTAGCCGAGAGTAGAACAATATACCCCATATAGCAAGAACAAAGCCAATAACGCGTTCAACTCGTGTTCTTTGCTGCAGTTCCATATATAATGAAGTTCTTTAGAATAGAGAAATGCAAGTAAACAATTCTGAAAACGTACGAAAATCTTCTAATGAATGAACTTTAGAAATTCCAAAAGCCAAGTTCACTTGGAGGTAACTCCGTGCAAAATTACAAAGGCCACTATTAATCAAGTATGGTGGCATTTGGAAGAGGTAAACAACCCCCCAACAAAAATAAAACAAAATCCCACCCAAAACAAAATCATGCATTTTCTTATATATTAAACATTCCCTCAAAAAACACATCGAAATAGCTTTTAATCCCTACACCCTTACTAATCACTCCTGTAAGCATTCACCTCTTTAACGCACCCTTAAATGAGTAGAAGATGAACACAAACATGCCCAAGCTTCCCAGAAGCAGTCCTCCAGAGATTGGCTACCCCTGTATTGTTAAACATAGCACAATCCCAGATTAGCAAACAAGTGAGAGCACTAGATGCAGCCAGAGTTAATTAAGAGAAGAACCAAGCAAGCAACCAATCACAGCTAGAGCGAGTTCCTTGATGAAGAAAGAATGGTTGGCATTGATAAAGGGAAAATGATTTTACTAAAAAAGCTCACATAGAAGATTTTCAGCTTATAGAATGGAAACTTTACATCTGGTTAACGGAGATGAACTATAACCAGATCAAACCTGAAGAGATCCTCTCCAATGTCTGTTTCAAATAGTTAAGAGACAAAATACAGGATGGAGGCATCAATAGATGGAACTTCTTTATGCAATGTTTGCACATTTTTCTCCATTGATCAACTTGAAAATAGAGCACATAGAAGGAACAAACAAGAAGGCACTGAAAGTCCAATGTCAACCAAATGTTTAAAAATGTCATCATATCCACCAAAAAAAGGTGACAACATGAAGAGTGGAGGCAATGGCTGTGACTAAAATAAGCCTGAGGAAAATGAAACTTTTTTGACAAAAATGATAGCCTGCAAGATAGGCATATAGATGACATGTAAATTAAAAGTTTGTTGGTTTAAACTCTACAGCTTAATGCATGAAATGCACAAAGATCCTCAAATAAAAATATGGGCATAGCTTTATCCCCGCAATGCATTTTAATTTTCCACAGTCCCTCCAATCTGCATAAGCCAAAGGATTATGGCAAAATAATTGCATTGCAAACTTGCAAAAGTTCCAACCCAAGAGGTTTTGGAGAGAAAAATATCAAGGCATGGTGCAGGCATGCATAAAGCTAAACAGTTCCATTTTCCATCAGAAAGTAACAAAACTATCCTTTGTCATTGTATTCTCCAAAGGGAGCAGTTGTTCGTAGGTTACCTGAACTTGAAAAACAGGAAACCTCCAATGACAACAAATGAGAAGCAAGCCACAAGTAGCACCACAAAGGACCTACAACACATTTACAACAACAATGATCACTGAAAAACAACAAACAAAAAATAGGACCCTCATAAATTTTCACGTGCTGAAAAACATAATTTGCCAATATAACCCAATCACTGATGCTAAATTTTTTAGGTGCCTTATTTTTTGAGGGAATTTAAACTATGGAAGAGATTTAACAAATACCTTAAGCAGACCATGTCCTTTTCCAGTGAAGGTTTCATTGAAATACTCTGTTGCCCAAATGTTAACCCTTAGAGATTTAACAGATACCAGAACGTTATGCAGACTGTATAATTTTCAAGTTGAGGTTTCAATTAAGTACTTAGGTACCAAAATTCTAGCCCTAAAGATCAAGTTGTGCAAGTATATACAAAATTTTGCTAAATATTAATTTAAATATCCATCTCAGAAAGCTAGTAACCCATTATACACTCGAAAAGATTGCAATGCTTCCCAAGCAGCCAAGTTTACCACAAAACTCCTAATGCAGAATAACACAGTTAGACTTGAGAGTGAATAATTGACAGATAGAACTATAGAAAACCTTCCTGACATAATTGGTGATCAGTAGACCATTTGATTGTACAAACATGCCTGGGATTTATGCCATTAGAACTCTACTTATTTTGTTTTACAGGAGAAAAAATCCATGGTTTGTTTTCCCTTAACTGCAGCTACATCAACTTTGTATCATAATGTCTCGATGACATCTTATCTTCTGATCCCTCAAAACACAAGGGATTTCATTTCAAAAGGAACTATCAAGATTTCAAATCAATAACGTACAAAATGTATTGTGATCTAGCTGATTGAGAAACAAAAGGCACATGGACTAGAACAAGGAAATTTATTATTTCACTTACGTAGCAAAACAAAAGGCACATGGACTAGAACAAGGAACTTTATTATTTCACTTACGTAGCAACATTTCTTTCAAGTTGCATGTTGAACAAATAAAGTAGGCGTGATAAGCTCCACTTAATATCTTGAAATGAGGGTAAGGACACATCCAACCGCAGAGGTGTTGGTTTGTTCAAGGAATTAGATACACAAGCAAATGGGGAATTTGTAGCTCCAAAAGTCCCAGCCAAGGAGGGAAGCAAGTCTCGGACAATCTTTATTAATGTATTTGCAGAATTTAAGTGTGTCAATAAGCAACACATTGCAATTAATCCAATTGTAAGTTTAGCTTGGCAATCCTGCACAGACAGTAGATCACATCAACATAAATATGACAAATTACAACAAACACATTTAGTCATAAACTTGTCTACAACGAGATAAGCAGAAATATCGTATATCAATATAGATCACTTTTCTTTCAGTACCAGATATACAACAAAAGAAAACGCCATGAACCAAATATGTAAAATTGTACACATTAAGTAGAGTAAGAATCAATGCAACCAAAACATTCTTTTATTTCCTCGTTGTGGAAACATCACGAATGGAAAAGGAAGGTCCCATTACTCTATTACAGTGTATCCAGCTTTTAACTTGTTCCATATTCAGGTTCTTTCACTTAATGCTTACCTCAGAGCTACTATTTGGCTTCAAACTCAGGAACTCGGGATGTGAATTATCTGGAATATCTGTATACACCACACTATCGATCTTATACCATGTGCTTTGATTAATGGCTTTACAATTCCCTGAAAATATATTTTTTAAGATAAAATGTTATCACAGTTCATTTAAAAATGATTACGTAGTATCAGCAAAGCACCAAGATAGGAAGGATTATGCTAACAATTGACACAGAAATTAATGTCAAAACAGATTGATACAGCATTTTCTTTCATTTGAGGTGCTGAAATGGTTGCAAACTTATTGCCTCAGAAGTTATGGGCTCTAAGTAAAAATTTACATCCTTGTAAAACAAATAGATGAACTTGATACTACATTTAATTAGACAGAACCCCTATCTAGCTAACCTTGGTATCATACTTGAGCACTAATCGGGTGGTAAAGGGTTACGGCTTCAAACTCACCTCCACCGTTGCATAATCCAAACTTACATGCTCCAGGAGCAGGAGATTTTATCCACCAAAATCGGCATGGAAACGATTTCCTGTAAAAATACACTGTCAGTGTGAAGTTGTTGACGTCATCCTATAAAACAAAGTACCAACATCACATGAATTTAGGGAACTTTTCCATCTTTTCTGTTGAAAAAAAAGAAACATATTGAGTGCAGCCATCTTAAATGCTCGGACAGGAAACAAGAGCAGCAGAGAACAAAGAAGACCTCTATCGGGCTGATACTATAAAATATTCTTTAAGAAACTCCTATCTTACAGAGTATCTTGCATCCAAGAAATCAAACAAAGCCGAACAATTCTCGACTATGTGAGAAAATAATTCTTCAACATATTTTCCTGGAAAAATCTTTGTGTGAGCAACATTCACCATAAAAGGTCCACACACTGTCTTAACTATCTCAATTAATGAAGTCCACTTCTTGTTATTGTCAATGTTGTACTTGACTCCAGAAAACAAGTTTAAAATGCGACATACATCAACTCAAAAGAACGTGCGCGTACAGATACTGAAGATGGAGAAGTAACGACCTCTTGGGTGAAGAAGGAGTTAGATTCAGTCTGGGGATTCGAGGCGGTAAGATCCATGGGTGGGAGCTCTGCAAATGGCTGAGAAGCATCTCTCTTATTCGATGTTTTTATACTGTTATATCCAGTGTTTGAGGAAAGTACTGAGAGAGAGAGAAAGGGAAGAGAGCGGTGAGATGTGATGTAGCAGTAGAAAGTGTGATGTTTTTCTGTTGAGATGGAAAAGGGTAGGGGAACTTGAGAGACAAAGAGGAGAAAAGAGAAGTACCCTTTCCAGTCCTGGAGTGCCCGTGTTGCTGACTTGCAGGAGGACAAAGGTATCTTGTGGACCACTTGGTGCGAGTGGCCATCTGTGTTTTATCCTCGTTCGGGACTTTTGGATCTTGTCAATCCCATTGGCCCGCTTCGTTCAATTCTCAAAAAGCAGATATTTCTAGGCAAATTTTAATAGGAAATCCACGTGTGTATATGCGAGGATTAATGCTTGGGATCAGAGGGAACTAAACACGGCCTCCGAGTCCACTTTAATCCGTATTATTCCGGTTAATAAAAAAAAATCAGAAGATATTTTGAAAAAAATAAAATAAAATAATAATTTTCAACCGAGTTGTGGATTAACGCACAAGTTGACTAGGTTGACTTAAATTAATTTTATCATTTTATTTTATTAAAAAAATTAGAGATATTTGGGGTGATTTATTGATTGTTTTTTAAATATTTTTATTTAAAAATATATTAGAATAACTTTTATTTTATTTTTAAAAAATTATTTTTTATATTAATATATTAAAACAATTCAAATACATGCAAAAAATTAGTTTTAAGTAAAAAATAAATAAATTTTACTCTATCCCTTTTTAAAACAGAATGCCAAACAAGAACCTTGTCCAGGAGAAAGACTGGTCGGTAAGGTAGTTGGTGGACCTAACAAGTAGAGCCGTGCCAAGTTTAACAACGGATTGAAGTTGCTATGATTTCCACCTTCGAATTATAAACATCTTTGAGGCACTGGATAGCATGGTTGGTGAACCTTTGGCTACCATGTTCCATGGAAAGGCCATGGGAAAATAATTTATCATGGATTAATTTTTATAATCCTAGATGGTTTGTAGAGATTCTGAACAGCAGTTTTAATGCACAAGAAACTGCTCAAATCCATTCTAATTATTATAGATTAAAAAAAAAATCTTATTACCTTGTTTGAGGAAGTTGTTCGGTATTTAAAAAAATGGGAGTATACTTAACCATTAATAGTAAGTAATAAGTTAATGGTTGGAGAGAATTTATTGTTAACTCACATCTAATATATTGTAGATTAGAGTAATAATTTATAGTTTATTTATTTTTAAAATTTTTTTTGTTAATTTTACTTTTTTAATATTGATCTGGTTAAAAATTTTGCTTTATAATTTTTTTTTTTAAAATACTATGATTGCTGCGGTGTTTTTTTATATGGTTTCTCTATTTTATTTTTTAAAATTATATTTGTTGATTTTATTTTTTTATGTTAAACTGATTGAAAATTTAGTTTTATGATTTTAAAAAATATTTTTAATTGCTATAGTATTTATCCACATAGTTTTTTATGTTTTTTTAATGATTTTCTTTAAATTTATCCTTTTCAATTTTATTTTTTAATATTGAGCTGTATAAAAATTACAATTATAATATGTGAGGGGAATCTTGTAGTTTTCCTCTTAAATTACTATAAATTACTATAATTTTTTATATAGTTTTTTTATCTTTTTAAAATTGTATTTATCAATTTTATTTTTTATTTTTTAAAAAGTTATCCTTGTAATTTTTTTATTTTTTATTAATAAAAAAATTAAATTATATGTTAAACACGAAACATTGTAAATTACTACATATTATTTTATCAAGTTTTTAAAATTTTTTATCAACAATATAATTTGTTTATTAAATATTGATTTTATTATACTTTTAATTTTTATTACTTATCTTTTATAATTATAATATTATTAAATATATTTATTTTATAAACTCATCGCAGCACACTGTCATACCATCTCACGCGTACAAGAATAACTTATTTTTAATCCCACCAGATATAAATATATTCATGGCATCGAAGAAAAAAAAAAAGTCAACACCACGCTTCCCTTGTAATGATACCAGTGTCGTTGCAAGTGGGACACTGAGATGCTAATATTATAACGTAAGGTAGTGCTCCGTAACGTGGATGCCGCATATGGCTGTTCGGTAAAGAATTAAATATATTTTCTTAAGAAATTATTACTTTTTTAATTATTTTAATATGTTAATATTAAAAATAATTTTTAATATATTTCATAAAAAACATATTAAAATCATATTAAAAAATAATATAAATTATATTTTAAAATCTTATCTAATAATTTAAAATTTTGAGCTGTATTAATTTTTTTGATATAATGTTATAATTTTAATAATTAAACAATTATAAATTTAAATATTATTATATTTATTATTTGATAAAAATTAGATATAAAATAATATAAATTAATAAAAATGTCAAGTTAAAAACTATTTCACTAGAAAATATATATTAAAAATTAAGATAAATTAGCTCAATATCTTAGTTAGAATTCTCTGACAAAACAATCACAGTAACGCTACCTGAAATGGCCGTGGCCTTCTCCATCAGAAACGGGAGTAAAAAAGGGAAAGAGGGCAGACCACCGCAGGATAATGTGGCCGGACGGGAAAAGTGACAGGCAGACGGACAGACAGCCCCCTCAGCAACTCTATACCAAGCGAAGCATTCTCGAGATAAGAAACGTGAGCTCTTGTGTTCTCCTGACAACGTGTTCGTGGACCGCAACTTGATACTTACTTTTTTTTTTATTTATGCAGGGTATTCGGGCCAGCTTGTGCGCATCACGACTCACTAAATACCCTGTAAATCCAGTAGGCATGTAAGGCACAACGGGGGTGACAGGCGTGCACGCCAAGGCTCGAACCCAGGTGCAGTGGAAAGAAACAAGCTCTTTTCACCGCTAGGCCAAGCCCTAGAATGCATATACTTACTTATTTATTATTATTATTATTAGTGTTTTTTTAAGTACTAAAGTTACGCAACTGGATACTTACTTATTTATTATTATTATTTTTAGTGTTTTTTTAAGTCCTAGAGTTACGCAACTTGATACTTTCTTATTTATTATTATTTTTTAAATTCACCCCTAATTTAATTTAATTTTACATGTATAGTTTAGCCCATTTGCATTTTATCTTGATTGTAATTTTTTTAATTTAATTTAAATTTTTAATTTTCTTGTGATTTTATCTTTGATTAAAACTAATTAATTTGATAAAAATTAAATTAAATTATATAAAATTTTAATTTTTTAATTAAACTCTCAAAATTAATTTTTTACCTATCAATCCCTTAATAAAATTTATAACTAATCTTTTACACTTGCTTTCAATTCTCGACGTTGAATCAAACGTAACTTTCTTTCTTTTTTCCCACTTGAACCAAGTACAAGCTCAAGGATGTGGCCTCCAAATTGCTTAAAAGATAGTGTTTTAGGCAGAGGTGTGCCCAAAAACTGAAAAAATAATTAAATCAAGAAAATTAAAAAAATCAAATAGTTATAGTTTTTAAAAAACTAAATGGTTTGACTTTGATATTATATTAAACTAATTTGAACTAAAATTTAGAAAAAAACCTGAAAAAATTAATCAAAACCAGAAGTAGTTGGTTTAAACTAATTTTTATTTTAAAATAACTGAAACCGGTTAATTTAAATTAATTTTAATTTTTTCATAAATAAAACAGTTTTATTATTATTTTAATAAAAAATAAACTGAAGGGAAAATATCAACCTTGGTTCCAGGCAAATTGGCAACGCTTGTTTGAGAGATCAAAGTCAATTACCGTTTCCCACAGCTAGCATGCACCGGATACTACATGACCACGTTTTTCCAGTCTTTGGACGCATTGATTCAAGAAACACATTTCGCTCCTCAGCACAAGCAATCTCACTCACCCGTTCATCTAATTCCTTTGGACACGATAAATACTACTTGGAGGACTGGCTTTTTCTTTGTTCAATTCAAGGTCTTTTTAGGAGTGCTTCCTGCAATAGAGGCCACCGCCTTCTCGATAGTCTACTAAACTCTCTCAACTTGTAAATCACAGAATTTGCAGATGAAATGTGTTAATTAGGAAGTCCTAATTTGTATGAAATAATTTCCATTGTTATGATTCTAAATGGGAAAACATGTGAATATAATCCCTTTTCTTTTAATTAGGAGCTGAAATTCCTGTGGGATTATTGAGTCACTCTCCAGGAACGTTCCTGTTTGAAAGTTAAATGATATTTATCATTTGCTAGCCTCTTTGTGAACTAGCTTCCTATCTCTCTGAAAATATTGAGTCATCTATCGGCATTCCCTCGAAGAACTCTGCTAGTTGGTTTTTCTATTACGAATTTTCTAAATCAAAGTCTAATCCTAATAGAATTCAAAGAATTGAAAGTGGTTAACTGTTTGCTCTTTTCTCTATTCCTTTCATAGCCTACGGAAATTGTCAATAACTTGTTTTATTCATTCATAATCTGATGTGAAAACATATTATTCCAGTCTCCGTACCAGGTTATATTTCAAACTTCAACCCATGCCAAGTCATTTGGAAGAATCCAAGCATGTTCCGCGCAAGTCAATTGACCAATTAACAGGTGATTGAGCAAGCATAGCTCCTGCCTGGTACGTAAGACATGGACATGTTGTATGTCTATATATATGAACATAATTCCCCTGCTCAATCATACGCCTTATCTGCAACAGAGTCCTTAAGTTCATTTTTAAAAAATGGCCTTCAATGGAAATAGTCGTTTCACAATTGTTTTCACTGTGTTCTCCCTTTTGTTGACTTTAAGCACACTGCGATGTGGTGCAGCCATGAGGCCACTGCATGAAGAGCAATTGTTGAAAAAACGCTTTCCACTTATCGAGTCCCTTCAACGGGGTCCAGTGCCGCCATCTGCGGCTTCCCCTTGCATCCCCGGAAGAAGTGCCACCTGCGAGTTGAATGAAATGAACTTTGTTGGCCGTGCCAATCGTCAACCACCGCCTGCCTTTCCCAGCTCAGTTACTGAGCAATCCAAAGCCTCTAATTAGTCCATACGTAGTAAGACTGCAACCGGGACATGGCGGTAGGTTTCATGCCCTAAATAAACCGAAAGTACGGCTGGGACATTGTCTACTTATTAATCCTGTATTTTGTTCATTCGCATGCCAATTAAGTACTCTATTTCTTTTTCTTCTTCTTCTTCTGGAAAAAGGAAACGTATAAACAGCAGCTGTACGTATAGCTTGTGTGCATACAGTTGTTATACCTACAAATGTCATGGTGATGAGTATGATTCATACATGTAACGAATCTATCAACAACAATATTTAAGAATCAATCTGAGTTTTCCTATCCTTTTCTTTTTCTTTTTTTCAATTTTGCTAGTAAGTGAAATATTCTTGTTCTTTAATAAACACGGGGCTGATTTGCTGCCAAATTCCTCCAGCTCTGTGAGTTTTTTACGCAGGAGGGCACTTCGTACTCCATAGAAATAGTCGATCAATCATTTTCTTTTGTTTTTTTCTTTTTGGTTACAGATATTCAACATAGATATTTTCAAATGAAACCATAACGATGACTATTTCATGCTGTTAATGGATATAAGCTCTACATGCAAGGATTTATAATATTATCATATAAACTACTAATTAAATTCACCCTAATAAAGTCCGAACATGAATATAATTTGAAAGCTAATTAAGTTTCTATAATGATGAATTGATTTACTGAATCTGAGAGCTCAATCCATAATTTATTATCGATCTTTTAACTTCATCAACAAACCCTTTCATTCTCGGTCGGAAAAGGAAATTTATTCTTACTTTATATGATTAAAGTGATGAATCTAAAGAGTATCTGGACAAATGGCTGCATGTATTCATGTACGCATCCTTCATTTTTATTATTATTTAATTTAATTTCAATTAGGAAGAGCATAATTGGTGTTGCTTAAACACAAATTTCTTAATTCAATTTAATAAAATATTTAATCTGAATAATATTTTATTGGATTATCGGACTCACTTGCTTTTTTTAGTTTTGATATGCTTCTTAAATAATATTTTATTTGAATTTTAATGAATTATTTTTTAATAATTATATATCTAATCTGAAAATAATAATAGTAATAATAAAGTATCATTCAGATTGAAATTAGTTTTTTTATTATATTTTTTAGATTGATTTCTAACTTGATTTTATATATTTTTTTAAATATTTTATCTTTTAGTTACATAAAATATAAACTTGCTATTTTGAAATTGTTTATTGACTTCCTTCAACAATGCTGTCTGCCTTCGTTATATTTTGCATATTGAAATTTCCTTAGATTTAGGTTTTTTATATATATATAAATATTATGATTTTCTTATTAAGGTTTGATTTGAAGACCTAGAATTACTGGGTTCAATCCTAGGCAGTCAAATCAACCCATTTTTTTTTTTTAATTATAATAACATTCTTTTATTTTTCATACAATTACATGGAAACTATCCAGACATACTTTTTTGCTTTTCAGTTAAAATTTATTTCTTAAAAATATTTTTTTATTCAAAAACCATGATATGGATAAAAAAGACATGATTCTGTGAAAAAAAAGAAATCCACATAAAGAAGGCAAGAATAGTCTGCAAAACAGGCCTTGTTGTGCCTGATGAGCATGGAGACAGTTCTTATATTTTGTAAGATTTATCTATGAAAACGATGCAAGAATTTTTTTTCCATTTACTCCAGTTTGTATACATCAACATTCTCTCTTTCAACTCTGTTGATGGCAAAAGCTAGAAGGCATGTTTGAAGCTTACCCCACGTCAAGGTAAGAACATGCTGCAGTAACTGAGGGGACAGTTGAGAGTTTCAGGCCAATTTTCACTTTAATTTGTTTATGTGGAAAGTGGCACCGTATGTTGCAGTCTTAATATGTATATTACATCATATTATTAAGCTTAAATATCTAACCCTTTACTTTAATTACTCCCTAAATCTTATCACCAGCTCCCCAAAAACACAACTTATCTTGCCATTACCTGAGGGTTTGACAATCCGTCTTCTGAGATGTCATAAAACAAATCATCGCTCTTGCACAAGGCATAGACAATATCCACCATGTTAGGCCTCTTTGATGGATCTCTATGCAAGCAAGCAATTGCAACAGCCATTGTATTCATTACACTCTCCATTGAGCATGACTCCTCCAAAAGAACCTTGTCCATCCATGCTGTCAATCTCTTTACCTTCCTCTCTTCAACATTTCCTTCCAGAATTCCAATAGCTTCTGCCCACAAAACCTTGCCTTCATCAATTGCTTCTCTTCCTGAGATTAGCTCAAGCAAAACCACACCAAAAGAGAAAACATCCATTCTCGTTGACACCACACCATCAGCTAAATATTCAGGCGCAATGTAGCCTTGAGTGCCAACAATGTGCATTGTTATGGCGTTGCAGCCTGTTTTTGCTAGTCCAAAGTTGGCAATTTTGGCTCTCATGCTGGAGTCCAAGAGGATATTGCTGCTTTTAATGTCTTTGTGCACAACCCTTGGCCTAGTGTGCTCATGGATGTATTGGAGACCATTTGCAACATCAATTGCAATGCGCAATCTAGTCTTCCAGCTTAGTTTTTCTTTCTCGTTGCGATGCAACCACGAATGTAGAGAGCCATTGTCTACGAACTCATAGACCAGATAGCAATTTGCGTCCTCGGGGTCTATGCAAAAGCCCTCTAGCTTCACCAAGCTGCCATGGTTTACCTTCAACAGGGAACAGTGAGTTTGCCACACAGCCATACAGAAATGTAGTTTCATTGATGATTAAAATGAAAATCATTAAGCTTTTAAACATAATTTGGTGGGTACTAGACAAATTATATCACAGTTCTGCTTTGGATAAAGCATTTTATTCTACATATTTAACATAAACTGTCCAACCCATGGAGCTAAAAGAAATAGCTTAAAAAAATATGTACGCTAAGCTATTCCAGGAGCTTGATGGCTATGAAATCATTCACTTATATATATATATATTTATCATTATTTTTTTATAATAAAATCATCCACTTATTTCTATATGTTAGCATTTGATTTCGAATATTTTGCAGTTAGGTACATTCATTTATTGGCAGAATTTAGTAAGGCAAGGATATCAAGAAAACAAAAGGTTGACATTTCGGTATTTAGCTATGGCTTGAAAGTCCATGTTCTGATTATGGCAACATGACTTCTTTTAACTGGGAAATCGACAGCCTTTATTGATTTTGTTCGAAAGAACGGGGAAAAGATGGCATTTGACTACTGCCTTCATCTGATGAGGAATCTACATTCCGCATTAGCACGCCCTCAAATAAATGGGCCGATCTGACATGACATCCTAATCTCATTATGAAGCTGCGGAAAACAAGTTAAAATGCGTATACTTTTTAAAACCTTCAACCTGCTAAATAGACAGGTCACTTGACCTAACCATCATAAAAATTAGACACTTGCAAATTTTAATGGAAGGCAGACACTGGTGTCCTTGTCATGCCTCAATTTTTAATCCTGTGCTTTTCTGGATTCCTCATTATGGCCCCTCCGCATTTGGATTTAAGTAAAAATTTCCTATCGCCCAAAATATCCCAGCCCACAGAATCAAGCAGATGAGATTCATGAACTTAATCGTCTATGTTGCTACTTGGGAGTTCAGGTCAAGACTAGAGGTTTTTCATGCCGGCGATAAGGCTAGACCTCTGTTCTACTAGAACTCTGATCACTGGTATGCATTGAAAGCTTGTGAAATATGAAATGCCAAGTCGTCTTTAATTGGGTTATATGTGTTAAATTTTACGAGCTGTAAAAGCATGGAAACAGCAAAGTTTTATGCAACTGGGTCCCTGATCCTACTATCTCATTGGAAACCAAAACAAACAGTAAAGGCTGGAGTATATACCGTAATCAGTGAAAGGAAAAAGAACAAAAAAAAAAATTACCTTCTGCAGTATCTTGAGCTCATCACAGGCATTCCACTTCATCTTCTTGATGGCATAGCTCTCTCCATTTATGGACCCTTTAAACACAGATCCTTCAATCAAGCAATTTTCACTGAACCCATTAGTAGCTTCTTTCAGTTCATCAATCTTAAAGACCCTGTACTTATCCAAGCAATCTGAAACATCTGCCATCAAACCCACTTCTATATCCTTCAACCCTTTCCTTCCCCCATTCAACTGCATCCTACGCTTCTCCTCAACTTTCTCAGCATCTCTTCTCTTCTTCAACACACCCTCTCTATAAAACCAAACCCCACTTACCAAGACCAATAAAAGCCCAGCAATTCCTAGCCCAACTCCTAATCCTATAATCACACCTTTCCTCCCTGTCTTCTCAGGAGGCGGCGCCCCAGAAGGAACAGCTACTGGAGGTTGTGCAAGTTGTGGAAGTTGATTGACCGGAACGAATATGGTATCATAAGGCTGGGTGTTATTGCCATTAACATCAACAATAGATTGTGTTTCAACTCCAAATGTTGAAGCAACTGAAGATAGGTTATCAGAAGGCTGAAACACATAAGATACCAGATAATTCACCTTGTTTTGTAATTGGGTTTGATTAGGACACTTGCAAAATATTGGAAAGATCACCTCTACTCCTATGTCGAGTAGTTCGGGGATAAGTGTAGGGTTGAAAAGCTCAACAGACTGGTAGGTCGTAAGGTTTTGGAAGTATTCAGTCGAGACAATATAGAAAGTGTTGCCTTCCTTGATGGTATATGTGATGTTTGCAGAGGAAATGCTAGTGCCATTGATGGGGTTGCAAGAACATGATAAAGGGACAAAGAGGAGTTGATTGGGGATGAGAGGTGAGGTTGGAGAGGAGATGTTACTTGGTTTTGATATCATAAGGCGGCTAACCGAGAAAAGGTCACCGATTGAGGCAAGGTCAAGGAAGTTAGGAGCCGAGGCTCGGTAGAAGGCATAGGTTTGACATGGAAAGGAACTCTGGTTGGCTGGGCAGGTGAACCCTTGAGTGCTTGGCTGGGCTTGCAAATGGTGGAGGATATTACTGTAAGAGAGAAAGAAGAGGAGAGAAGAGACTAAACGGGATTTGGGTCTCATTTTGGCTCTTGATAGTTCTGCTTTTCTGCCCTGCAATGTTTTGTTTTAAAGAAGGTAAAGATATCTCTGGTTTCAAGGTCAAGGTGATAGCTAGTCAATAATATGGTCACGTTTTTCTCTTCTTCCATCAATGAAAGGGGTCCAACTACCTGCTGGATCCCACCTTCGTGGACTTTCAATCAGCTCCAATGGATGATGCATTATTTAAAATTAGATGAATAATGAATACTTCGTCGAATTTAAAAGAAATACAGTCACTAACTTTAATAAATAACAAGATTATAGTTAAAAAAACAAAACTCATCCGAATTATTCATTTTGATTTTGAATAAAACTCATCATACATATTCACGTAAACTCAACTAGTTTTACGATTAAAATAATATTCCATGGTCTTTATATATTTTTCTACCGGCGGCGTCAGATATCGTATCAGACTTTGAAATGTTCATGTTTCAGATTCGAACAGAAACTAGAAAGAAGGGAGCGCACAGGGAACAGAGTCACAGACTTGACGCTACTTTTCAATCGGTCTGGGTCCACAAACTCCAAAACATCCAGATACTTTTTCAAACAGCGAGGTGCACAGACGACGGCGTAAAATGGCCAAACTGTTTTCAAACGAGACATGGCATTATTACGAGGCTGCTGATGTTCAAGGTGTCGAAAGGACGAGGATCACGTGGTTGCTGTTTGGCCGGCTTTGAGTTTAAACCTTGGTAGCAGAAAAGTTGTTTTTTTAAAAGTTAATTTTTTTTAAAAATAAAATATTTTTTAATATTTAATATTGTTACGAAAAATAAATTAAAAAATACTTTTTAATATTTAGTTATAATATAAAAAATAAACTGAAAAATAATTTATTAATATTTTATTTTTTCAAGTTTATTAAAATTATAAGAAATAAATCTTACAAATTAAAAAGTTGAATAATAATGAAATTAAAAAAAATAATTTTATAAATTATCTCAAATAAAATAAATAATAATCAAAACAATAAATATCAAATCTTAAAAAAAATAAAGAAATTAAAATAATAATAATTAATATTTCATAAAATATTTCAAATAAAATAAATAACAATCAAAAGAATGAGGACCAAATTTGATAGAAAAAAATTTCAATAAAAATAATAAGAGAAAAGCAAATAACAATTATAAAAATGAGAACCAAAGTAAATATAAAAATAAAATTTTAAGAAATAAAATTGAAAAATAAATATTCAAAACAAAATATATATAGCAATCAAAAGTTTGAGGATCAAATTTGATATAATCAGTAAATAATGACATTTTTAAATTTTTCACAACTTCCGGAAAGTGTTTTCCTTCTAAATTTTTCAGGAAAACACTTTCCTAAAAATCAAGTCAAATTTTTCTTTAACTGGAAAGTATTTTTTATTTACTAACTTTTCTAACAGCAAACAAACATAAAAAAGTTTAGAAAATGATTTTTCTTTAATTACTTTCTGAAAAACAAATACAATAAAGTTTAAATAGTGTTTTTTTATAAACTACTTTTCGAAAAACAAACACAACTAAAAAGGAAAATACTTTTCTGAAAATCAAGTCAATTTTTTTTTTACTAAAAAATATTTTTGTTGACCAGAAAGTGTTTTTTATTAACCAGAAAAGTGTTTTTCATTGACTGGAAAGTGTTTTTTTTTACCGGAAAGTATTTTTTATTAACCAACTTTTTTAATAATAAATAAATATAAAAAAATTTAAAAAATAATTTTTTAAAAACTATTTTTCAAAATACAAACATTTCCTAAGAATATTTAAATTCTGAGACGATGCTAGCTTCTGCTGAAGATGTTGAAGTTATAATAACTCTTGCCGTGTGGGAGAGATGGCACAGGGTAGGAAGCACCAGCAGGCCAGCATCATTAGCTAGACATTAAAAACAACTACTATAGCTACCATCTAGTTTTTTTTATTAACCGGACATTCCATCTATATTCTTTTAAATATTTTTTAAAAATTAATTTTAATATAAAAATTTATTTATATTATTTCTCTATTTTGTTTTAACAAAATTTTTTTTATTGAAATTCCAACTATAAAAGAAAAGGTTACCATTTAAGTCTTTTTTATCACTAAAATAGTTTTTTTTTTACAAGTTTTATAAGATGAAAAGAGCTTGATGATAATGGTTTGATGCCTCAAAGTTTCTTGAAAAAAAAAAATACAAGTCGAGATAAATAAATCTAAATCGATTTAATTTCAAGATTTTTTTTATTTTTATTTTTTTTCCTTGTAATTTGTGAAGAGAGATGAAAGAGAAAACAAAATAAAATAAAAGGATCTTATAGACTCATCAAAATTCTAATGTCTACATCATTAATATAGTTGAAAAGGTATTAACAAAATAAATCTAATAACATTAAAGAAGATCACAAACAATTAACAAAGTGAATGACACTAGCCGCAAACAGTGACACTAACCATCCAAAAATATCAAGGATTACTTACATTTGAGCCACTCATATGACTTATTTTAATTATTATTTATGGTATTTTTTAATGTTATCAGGTTTATTTTATCAAGATTTTTTAAATAATATTAATGATATTATTATTAGAGTTTTACTATATCTTCAAGATTTTTTCTCTCTTTTTATTAAATTTATATCTAATCAAATTTGTAAATTACATATATAATTTGCGTCTGACTAAATATTTTGTAATTCATTAAATTATTTTATTTTTTAAAAATATTTTTTATTACTATAAAAGAAAAACACAATGCTAGACCAACCACAAAAACAATAACTTCATTAAAGACGAATGAGGACAAAGGTTACATTAAAAAAAAGCCCATAGCTGCAGTTAAAAATGAAAAATGGCGTTCAGGTTGAAGATCAGGTAATTTTCTAGAATGATACAAGTTTGTCTTCGCGTTTTTTCATTTTTTTTAAAATTTATTTAATTCCTTTAATGTATTAATATTAATACATTTTTAAAAATAAAAAACATTATTTTAATATATTTTAAAACAAAAAATATTTTAAAACACACATATATAATAATACAAAAAAAACTACCTAATCCACTGGCAGCATGACCGGGTGACAGGGATGCCCCTCCCGGGTGGTTTTAATGCCGCTCCACCATGGATGACAAAACGAGCAAATTATTCGTGATTCGCTAAATGCAAAAGACAAACCATGAAAATAATAATTAAAGATAGCATAAAATTGCCTGGTTAACTAGCCTTCCAGAGAAGATGGTGGCGGAATCTGAGTCATGAGACGCCAAAGTCACACTTCTTTGACTTCCTCTTCTTCTACTGCTCAAAACGCCGATGATCATCATGACCCCTTGAGAACTCTAACCAGATACCATGGAATCTCTTCCATGCAGAAACATCTCGAGCTACAACAACAGTAATCCAAAACCAATTTACGACATGCTTCTTTTTAATTCGACATCAGTGAATTCCAACTTGTATAGGCAGCGCAGAATTTTGAATTCTAGAAACGGGCTCCTTTTCAATCAACAGGATTTACCAAAAAGAAAATAAAGAGCCAAATCCAACAAAAGAAGAAACATGGGCGTGCAAAGCACAAGCTACAGAGAAGAGAAAAGGTGGAATAAATCGATAGGTATCTACCTTTCAACAATGTCACTTACTTGCCAAGGTGAAATCATGTCTCCCCTCTTCACGGTGGAATCCCAGAGGCCTCCATATTTCTCACTGAAGTCCCATATGCTCATGGTGTTGTAGTCATATATTAACCTGTCACGAGCTCCTCTCTCTCTATTGAATATCTGGGGCTCAAAGTTACGTGGTTTGTCGGGCTTATCCATCTCAATCACACTGAAAATAACGTAAATAGATCCGCTCCAATGAACTGATACCGCCCCTGAAATCTGAGCTGGAGTGAGACTTTGTAATCTGCGTTGGAGTGGGAATCTGTTGCCGTCCTTCAGTACATTTATTACACCTTGAAAACCTGTTGGGGGTTCTGCTGTTGTGTATTCCTCTTTCAGTATTTTCCAATATGGAATGAACATCCTGATAAGATTCAGGTTCTAGTAAAATGAGATTGCTTACATGCTTGTGTTATTGAAATAGAAGATGCTTAATCCGTTTCTCAAACAAGATTCTTGAGGGTTCTCTGGTTTAAAGCATCTAACAGCTGATTTTGGGTACTGGATTTGCCAAGAGCATTAAGAGTGATGAAGTCACCGCCATTAATTTTTTTTTTTTTCATTCCTACCTTTTATCCGATTTTATTACTGTAGCCATTGGCTGTAGCCCTGGGGAGCCAAGCTAACTACTAACTAGTTGAGCTTGAGCCTCTAAATTAAATGCCCGCCTTTTTCATCCTTATCTTCTTGTTTTTGTTCGGAAAAATGTTTGGGTTACCCAGCTTCGTAGGAGTTTGATTGTACAACCTCGGATTCTCTGCAACACGTGTTCCTGGAGTTTCTTTATGCGGGACTGCTTGGAATCGGTTCTGAACGACGTTTTTAAAATAAATTAGTTTTTTTTTATATATTTTTAAATTATTTTAATATAATAATATTTAAAATAATTTTTTTAAAAATAGAAAAATATTATTTCAATATATTTTTAAATAAAAATATTTTTAAAATAATAAGTTATAAGAAAGCAACAATGTACTTGCTGTCCTGTAACATAGGGTGGTTAGATTTTTATTATTATATATTTTTAGATTATTAACGGTAAAAATAAGCTTTTTAAAAATTATTTTAATATATTTTTAAATAAAAATTATTTTAAAAAATAATAATAAGTTACTCTCAAA
>SRLM01000571.1:511965-562991 GCA_015708895.1 Populus ilicifolia
ATAATAAAATTTAAAAAATATAATTTTATAAATTATCTCAAATAGATAAATAATAATTAAAATAATAAAGATCAAGTGCAACAAATAAAAAAATTAAAAAAAGAAGAATTTTAAAAAATAATAATTATTATTTAATAAATTATTTTAAATAAAATAAAAAAATAAAAAAAATCAAATTTGATAGATAAAAAATTTTAATTAAAAAATAATATAATAAATAATAATTATAAAACTAAAAATCAAAGTTAATATAAAAATTAAATTCTAAAATATTAAATTGAAAAAATATTTAAAATAAAAAATATATAAAAATTAAAAATTTGATAATCAAATTTGATATAATTAGCAAATAATATGATATTTCTAAATTTTTTATAATTTTCAAAAAATATTTTCTACTTAGCATAACAAGAAAATAATTTTTTAGAAACTAAACTAGATTTTTCTTAAATTGAAAAATATTTTTTATTAATCAGTTTTTTAATAATAAATAAATACAAAAATATTTTTAAAATATTTTTTTAAAATATATTTTTTATCAAATTAAATGATAATTAAAAATAAAATAATACTTGCTATGATATATTATTATTATTATTGTTGGTGTAAACGCTCTCTCATAATGGCAAACGAATCAAAATTGGAATCCGAAAATGGGAGTAGCGTTCCTGGTAAAGCTTAATTGGTTGTCGTGTCTCCCTCCTCGTCCTCCTTCTCATCTTCTTTATTTAACATCTCCTCACTCTCCCACTCCCACTCTCCTTCGCTCCTCTTTTTCCGCTCCTCGTTCGCTCTCTACGTAAGCGTCCCTTCTCTCTCTCTAGTCTCCTCGCCGATGCTTAGTTTATTTCATTAACGTGAGAACTCCGTTTTTCTTCCTCCTTTAAGAAGTGTGGATTCTTCGTTGCTTGTCCTTCTCAAGTTTGCTTGTTTTGTTTGATCATAATACGGCTAAATTAATGGTTGATCTTGTTTGATAATTGACGGGTTTGACCCCGATTGACCGAATTTGCTTTCTTTCTTGATGCTACTTGCTTGTTGTTGTTCGCTGCTGGCTTGTTCTTTCTTTTGATGATTTTTGTTTTCTCTTCAACCTGTAGTAAACGATCTTCTTCCATTCAAGCATTAATGGACGCCTCTGTATCTTCCTCGCCGAAGGATCTGCCAGTTGGGTTAGATGCTAAAACTGAGGAAGAGTATGCTTCCCTTTCCAGTTTACTTCAAGAATTCACTAGCATCCCTAACATTGACAAGGCATGGACTTTTAAGTCTAACACTGGTAAGTCTAGTTATTTATACGATTTCAACGTTTTTTCTTTCTTTTTCCTGTTTGTGTTTCTTGAAACAATGTTTGGTGCAGGAATTGGTTCCCAGGCAATGTTTTCGATTAGCCAAGCAAATCTTCTGGCTAATAAGAGGAGGAAGTATGCTCTGTCTGCTAATATCTTGAAAGGGAGTGGCAATTCTGTTAACTTTCAGTGGTCTCCATTTCCTGTTGAGATGACTGGTGTGTCCACAGTTGTTCCATCACCATCAGGTTCGAAGCTTCTTGTTGTTCGGAATCCGGAAAATGAATCTCCCACCCGTTTTGAGATTTGGAATCAAGGTCATGTGGAAAAGGAATTCAACATCCCCCAATCTGTACACGGTTCAGTGTATTGTGATGGATGGTCAGTGACTATATAAATGTAGCCTTTTCGCTGCGGGTGACATTATTTAATATTTATGATTTGCTAACCCAGGCTTCCATGCTTTCGACTTTGTACATTCATGTCTTTTAACAGTAGATTTGTTTGATTGTAAGTATCATTGTTCACTGCCATCCTCGAGCATCCAGAAATTTGAATGTTTTTAGATGTCATAGGTTTGAGGGGATCTCGTGGAACTCAAACGAAACTCTTATTGCTTATGTTGCCGAGGAGGCCTCACCCTCCAAGCCTACATTTAATGATTCGGGCTATAAAAAAGGTGGTTCAGCAGATAAGGACTGTGGTAGCTGGAAAGGTCAGGGGGAATGGGAGGAGGACTGGGGAGAAACCTATGCAGGGAAAAGGCAGTCTGCACTTTTTTTGATTGACATTAACAGGTTTTGTAAGAGGTTTTTGTTGTCATTGATACAGCTAAACTTAGTTTTTTATCAGACATTAAATCCTCCATTTGAACTTTCCCATGTTGTGCAGCGGACAAGTACAGCCTGTCAAAGGAATTTCAAAGTCCTTGAGCGTTGGCCAAGTTGTCTGGGCTCCATCAACCCAAGGCTTGCATCAGTATTTGGTGTTTGTGGGTTGGTCATCAAATCCAAGAAAGCTTGGCATAAAATACTGCTACAACAGGCCATGTGCATTATATGCAGTTAGAGCACCAGTTGATGCATCAGAAGCCAATGATTTAGAGCTCAAGTGGGTTACTTGTTCTCATAAAGCTCTTGTTGTTTTTTCTGTCTCTCTCAGTTGTTAATTAGTTGCTGTCGGAGATTGAATATGCTAACTCTGGTTTATGTAATTTGAATTTCATTTTGATCTTTCAGAGAGAGTCCAAACGAAGACTCACCCGTTCTTAACCTAACTCAGAGCATAAGTAGTGCCTTCTTTCCATCATTCAGGTATGCTATTTATACAGCCACCTTGGTTTTGAGCCTTCATATTGACCTAGAAACTTTATTTCTTCTCCTTTTCTGTGTGATAAGCGATAACTACTGCAGTGTGATTTCTCAAGTTTTGGATACATTTGCAAGACAATCAAGTCTGACGAAGAGTTAATCTCAGGGGAAATGAGTTTATCCTGAAGCCCTAGCGGGCCTAGCCTAAAAGAGGCGTGATGGCTTCTTTGCTGAGATTGCATGTCTCTTTTCCACTTTCCAATTTGACACGACTTTTTTTCTTTTTGTGTAAAAAAATATTACAAGATAAGGTGACCGGTTAATTTTTGCTAGTTTCCAGCCTCTGGATCCTCTTCACATCGATGACTTGTACGGGTTATGCACCGGCATAGTAAACTTGTTCCTACTTTTTTTTTATCACTATTTTCCATCTTTCTATTCTAAGTTAATGGATTCCCCTGCGGTTATGTGTTGATATTTAAATTTGCAAATTCGGTGTCCACATGTCTTTTTAGGTGTCACAGACACATCAAGTTTAATCTGTGCATCATTTCTTCCTCTGTTTACGTGTGTGAATGATTCCATGCATGTGCTTATGCACCATTTCTTGTTTTTTACTAGGTCGTTATATGCTTAAAAGTTAACTGGATAAATTTGTATGATGTCCCTTACCTTCTCTTTATAAGTTTAGCTATAATGATCAACAATTCTTCAGTTAACTGGAAACCATTGAAAATATTAAATTGTATAACTTGAAAAAAATTCCTTGCATGATAGTATTGATGTATTTAAAGCTGATTGCATGTGAAAATGTCTTTGTTATCCAGCCCAGATGGAAGGTTCCTTGTGTTTCTATCTGGAAGAAGTTCTGTAGATTCGGGTGCACATTCTGCAACAGATTCACTTCACAGAATTGATTGGCCATTGAATGGCCAATTGTCATCTTTAAAAATTATTGATGTGGTGAGCTCGTCATGTCTATCTGGATAATTTACATTTGGTGAATTCCACTGGCATGTATAGAATTGCTGATTTTGATTGCTATTGCTTTTTTCATTTACAAGAAGTTATGACGAACTTTGCCTTGTTCATCAACAGCTTTTATATAAGATACTAGAATTTGAATATTTAAAAGTAATGATTGAAAATATAATATGGTTTGCATTTTGTTCTGGGATCAATGTTGCTTTTAAAATAGCCATGCTTTTACTATGGGACCACTCGATCTTCCTGTGAACTCTCACCTTTTAGAATTTCAAATGAAGGGGAGTATACACTTGTTGGGAACCCAGGCTGGACGACTGCCAATCCCTTGTCCTGAGGCTATCCTTGGCATTTTCCTCTTATCCATATTTTCCTATGAAAGATGCATATATCAGTACGCACAGATGTGGAAGTTTTCCTTTCATGTGTATGATCTGTAACTAACAATTTTCTTCTATAAATCATTGCAGATTCCTATTGTGCAGAGCGCAGAGGATGGTTGCTTCCCAGGGCTTTACTGTTCTAGTTTTATTCCTAATCCATGGCTTTCAGATGGATGCACTATGATTGTATCTTCAGCATGGGGAAGCAGTCAAGTTATACTTTCTGTGAATGTGTTGAGGTGACTTTAAAAGTCATATGCGTACAGCTTTTCTTATGTGTACATGCCTTCTGCATTGTTTTTATAGTTGATTCATGGTATGATTATCAAATTACAGTGGGGATGTATCACGTATTAGTCCCACAGACTCCAATTTTTCATGGAATCTTCATACTCTAGATGGAGACAGCATTATTGCCGGTAAAGCCAAATGCTGAAAGCTATCCATAACCGACCATGTTAAAGTGAAGAGAATGGAAATATAATCTTTTTTTTCTTCCCTGTTCCAGTGTTTAGCAGTCCAGTAGATGTACCTCAAATCAAGTATGGTTATCTTGTTGATAAGGAAATTAAAAATGCTGCATGGAATTGGTCAGATGTATCGAGCCCAATATTCAGATGCTCTGCGAAGGTTTGTATGGTTGGCATTTTTAGAACATGAATTTTGTATCATTTATCCATTAAGTTCTGGTTTTGTGATGACAGTTTCTTCTTGGTACAGGTTAATTCTTTGCTCTCTTCTCGTCAGTTCACTATATTGAAGATTCCCGTCAAGGATGTTTCTGAATGCCTGACAAAAGGTATTATATCAATATGTTGTTGTATTAAAATTCTGAAGACTTTGATGCATTGGCATGGGTCTACTATCACATTTCAGATGCATCATAAAAACAGAGTGATTTCTACAGTTTTTTATCTTTTTTTTTTTTTTTTTGTGGAGGGGGTATGGTTTTCTGTATGTTTATTCATTGATTTACATGCATTAGCTCATTCATTGGAAATTTTGTTGGAATTTGATTGGTAAGGAAAGAAAGTAAGATATGAAGTATTCTTTCATTGAGTTTCCAGCATCAGCATATGGAGCTGAATTTTTATAGGGACTTTGTAGATGAAAAATGGGATGATTGAATTTTGTTTCTGGTTCTGTTGGGAAGTCTTTCCCTATTCATGAAAGTGTTGAATTATGATCACAGCAATGAATTTTGCTTCATTGTACCTTTGTTTCTTTCAGGTGCTTGCAAACCTTTCGAAGCTATTTTTGTGTCGCGCCAGTCTAAGAAGAATGATGTTTGTGATCCACTAATAGTTGTGCTTCATGGAGGCCCACATTCTGTCTCATTGTCAGGCTTTGCAAAGTCCTATGCATTTCTGTCTTCACTAGGTTACAGCTTGTTGATTGTAAATTACAGGTGTTTTAAAGTTTTTCTGTTTCTCTTTCCCTTGTCTTCTTAAGTTTAATCAGAAATTCAGATCAATGCACATTTCTCCATGCTCCACCAGACTGTTTTACCCATGGAAATATAATCTGCAAAAAAAAAAAAAAAAAAAAATTCTTCCANAAAAAAAAGCTCTCTCCAAGCTGATGTTTTATATTTTTTACATGGCATTGTAACGGGGAGCGAAGAAAGACAACAATGGGATGTATTGTTTGATTATTTAGGAATTTCAAAATTGGACTTTAGTTTACTTTAGTTTTACTATTGGATTAGAACTATCTAGTGGGTTTTCTAATTTTATTTGGTTACTGTCTATAAACAAAGACCCTACCCAGATATTCAAAAGAACATTGAATTTTGATTTTCACCTAGATGCAGTTTTTCCTCGGAGAATTAGTACTTTTGTATTCTTGTTGGTGGTTCTACACCAGTTTGAAATTCACGAAACTTTACCCTAAAATTCATTTGGTCCCTTGATAATTTTCATCTATGCATGCTCAAAAAGTTTGGTGCAGTCATTGAAATGGTATTAGGGTGTGGGACTGCTTCTGCTTTTGGGTGCTTTTTGGCTTGAAAAAGTATTAAATTGATGTTTTTTTTAATGTTTTATGATGATTTTGAAGTGTTGATGTCAAAAAAAAATCTGAAAAAAATTATTTTGATGCATTTTCAAGTGAAAAGCTTTTAAAAAGCACCATGCACCATAATCCCAAACACATAATTAGAGTGCCAGCATGTGACTGTCCATTTTGTTCTTTCCCAGATTTTTCTAACTATGTCTTTGATCACAGAGGTTCTCTAGGATTTGGCGAGGAAGCTTTGCAATCTCTTCCTGGGAAAGTTGGTTCACAGGTACTCATTCTTATTAAAGTTTAGAGGCAAAGGACAAATTTACTCCCAAAGTGTTACGTCTATCCCAATGGAGCCCCCCATATATGGATATCTCTAATGACTCCCTATCTTTTGAGAATTTTCTGAATTAGCCCCTGCAGGTGCAAGCTCTTTTAGCTTAATTTCGAGGACAAAAGTGAGCCAAAAATATTTCGGGGTTAAAAATCACACCCACATGTGCAAGACTCTTTAACACACAAATAGGCTATAACATCTTTTTATATTTGAGCATTGACATGTATCATTTGGGGTGACTTTTAGTGTCAAGATCCTTGTTAATGAATATATTTGGCACCACAATGTCTGAGGGAGCATCAGTTTTGTGTGAATACTTGCCTAAAATATTGGCTTAAACTGAAGGCTAGGGAGCCATGTTAAAAATGATTAAACCAACCCTACTAAATGGGGACTCAATTGATCAGTGGAGGATTCATTTGGGACGTGCGTAATAATTTGATAGCAAATCTGTCCTTTCTCCTAAATTTTGTTTGGCATGCTTTCTGTAAAATTCAAGGCTTTATGCATCAGGTTGGATTGTTTGTCTGAGTCCTTTTTTTTTCTATGAAGGGATTCTCTGATGTAGTTTGGGAACAAGAAAGTTACCTGAACTAAATAAGAAATAAATATCCTAATAACAACAACAATAAAATCCTATAAAGTTATCAAAATGATCTTTAAACTCTAAGCAGTACTAAACTACAAACAAATAAGTCAGCTTTCTTGTTCCTGTATTTCATATTTCTCTCTTACTTTCTCCACTACCCTATGTCCCAGTGTTGATTCGTCATTGTTGATAATGTTTTGCAAGTATTATGAGGACAAATTACCTGTATTTCCTGGTTTCTTGTTCCTTTTCCTCAATAGGAGAAAATCCATTTTCTCCCTGAAGACATACAGATATCTACTCAAGCATCTCAAACATTTGGAGAGTTTATGCAAATTCTAACCTTATAGCTTATTATGCACAGGATGTAATTACAGCAATAGATCGTGCGGAGTTTGTGCAAATTCTAACCTTATAGCTTACTATGCACAGGATGTTAATGATGTAATTACTGCAATAGATCATGTGATTGACACGGGTGTTGCTAGCCCCTCCAAAATAGCTGTGATTGGTGGTTCCCATGGTGGCTTTCTTACAACTCACTTAATTGGCCAGGTTTAGCATTTCCAGCTCCCTCCTTGTGATAGTCAGGTGTCTTTTGTAGATTGTATATCGATATTTTTGTTATTACATAGACTTCTAATATAGTGAACATATCTATATAACTTTCTGCAGGCACCAGATAAATTTGTTGCTGCAGCTGCTAGAAATCCCGTCTGTAACATTGCATCAATGGTTGGCATAACAGACATCCCTGATTGGTGCTATGTGGAAACCTATGGAGTTGAGGGGAAAACTAAATTTACAGAAGCACCCTCAGCTGAGGACCTGGCTCTCTTTCACAGCAAATCTCCCATATCACACATCTCAAAGGTACTTTCTAGAGAGACCTGTTTTGTATTAGGTGATATGTGATGGTGTCCACTGTCCAGTGGATAGGACAGAGGTCTTCAAAACCTTTGATAGTGGTTCAAATCCTATTGGACACTATTTTTCCAATTTTAAATATATATATTATTTCTTAGTAATTATTTCTATTTTTTTGGGACTTAAGACAGAAGCACTAAGAATATGAATAGAATGGTCTAAACCAAATAAAATTTACTGCAAAAAACTCCTAATGAACAGGCTGGTCTGCAGTCTCAACAGTTAAATGACAACTGGTAGTGCAGTTGCTTTTACAATGCTGGATGCCATCAACTTTAAAGCAACGGAAAAATCTAGTTTAGCTAGTTTCAGAAAACACAATGCGTTTCCATGCAACTTGCAATGGACAACTGTACCGGATTGGAAATTATACCTGCATGGAATGCATTGGCACTAGCAAGATGCATGGAATGCTATACAACAACAGCCAAGCTCTGCTTTTGGCATTTGTGCAATGGAAAGGAAAACAATATGTTGAGAATGAAGAATCTGAGCTTCATGGTAAAAAAATTTCTTTGGTTATTTACTAGAACATTAACTAAGTGTCGGTGTTTGCCTAAAGCAATGGTGGAGGAAACGGGAAACCTAAAACTTACAACCTTTTCCCTGTCTTTCAGTCATATTGGCCGGGTAGAGATAGTGATTGGCATTTCTTTTGGATATTTTATCTATGCTGAGTACCAAAACCCTCAAGTCATGGTATTGAATTTCTCAGTTTGATAACATTCGCAGGTCAAAACACCGATCATTTTAGTTCTAGGTGCTCAGGATCTTCGTGTTCCATTGTCTAATGGATTGCAAGTAAGTTTCGTTCCCTCTTCAAGTACAAGCTGGCTGTTTAAAATTTTATTCTAGTGTATGTTTTGAAAAAAGCAGCTGGAAGAGTGACAGACAAGATAAAAAATCGCAAACTGTTTTTCTTTCTTTCTTTCTATTCCTTGCATAATATGATGGTGCTGATGGTTTGATATTTGAAAAATTTGTAGTATGCACGGGCATTAAAAGAGAAAGGCGTTGAGGTCAAAATCCTCATGTTTCCCAATGATGTCCATGCGATTGAAAGGTAAAACATTTACTGGGGCACATTCTAGTGTAAACAGCTACAACGAAGCTCAAGTCGAATTCACTTTCACATAAAGTCTGATCCGCATTGCTTTTCTGCAGACCCCAATCCGACTACGAAGGCCTCCTTAACATTGCAGTATGGTTCAACAAGTATTGTAAATAAGCATGCCTGGCTCGCCAAATGTTGCTTATGAGGTACGAAGTCAAAATACAAAAAATAACCAGCAAACTAATTGCTCGCCTGGATGCGGGCAATTGATAAAGGGTGGATCATTATGCTTAACCCACCATGTAAAACAGTCATTCTAAAGAGTAACAAACGATTCACGGTCTTGTATTAGAAAGTTTATTAGCCCCATAAGACATGAGGTAAAGAAAAGGGATTGTCATGTCCGGTTGCATCAGCTATTCGTTAGGAAATTTGTTATCTTTCAATATCATTTTTGACTTTCGATAATCCTGCCTGCCGCATCAATTTTTTTATGGATATGGAATATGGATGCGATTTCCATTTTTCTATATATTTCCTTGTATTGTTTTTTTTTTAATTCATTAAAAAAACATTTAAAAAAAAAAAAAACAATGGTGCCTGCAATACCATTCCATCTTAGATGCGTTTCAGACCGTGGTTACACCCTGTGTGAACCTGTAAGAAGAAACAAGCACACCCAGATCTGTTGTGGAAGCATGGCAGTTGACAAGACCCGGTATAAGAAATTGAAAGGCTCTCAAACTGCGAGGGATGTTTAAGTTCAAACAATCTAACTAGCTACTTTAAAAGGATGAAGGAGACTAGCAGAAGATGGAGTTCCGATGCCCAACTGACACAAGGACATATAATATTCTCATTTCCCTTCGTGCTAAGCATGATAATATAACCATGGAAGATAGCTACTTTAAAAGGATGAAGGAGACTGGTTTGGTGCCGGATCGTGTCAGCTACCACACGCTCTCGTATGCATTCTCAACAAGGCATGTGGTCGGTGATGCAGAAGACCTGGTGCCTGAAGGTTGGGAAATTGATGGGGTATATTCAGTCTGCCCTGACCAGGGTGTACATTGAAGCTGGAATGCGGGAGTTTTCATGGCTATGGTTCGGGAGATTTCATCTCACATGAAATATGAGTTTTGAGTGCTATTCTGCCAGCATTGATGTGTTAAAATAATTAAGATCAAATATAAAGAGAAGGTTAGCTTTCTTAATAATCTATATATCATGAATGTTTAATCTTAACTTAAATATAAATAAAATATATATAGATTAAACTAAAAATATTATTTTATTTTTAATAAATAAAATTACATAAATATTATTTAACAATTTATCCATACGGGAAGCACTGCCATATTGTGGATGCTGACTGTCCTCATGTTTAATGTGATGATTAAAGCATACAGGTCAGCGCAGAATTATGGTAAAGCATGTCACTTGTTTGACATCATGGAGAGTCGTCGCGTAGTTCCAGATAAATGTACCTACAATTCTATCATACAGATTTTGGCTGGTGCTGACTTTCCAGACAAAGCAAAACATGATCTGAAGAAGATGCAAGAGGCAGGACTATTTACTGATTGCATTTGTATCGTGCTTTGATCTCGAGTGTTGTGAAAATAGGTAAACTGGAAATGGCTGAGGAGCTTTATAACGAGATGATAGGTCTTGATGTGAAGCCAGATGTTGTAGTTTATGGTGTACTGATAAATGCTTTTGCTGATGCTGAAAGTGTTAAAGAAGCTCTTGGTTATGTAGATGGAATGAAAAGAGCAGGCTTGCCTGGAAATACAGTTATATACAACTCCTTAATTGCTTTATACGGAAGTTTGGTACTCAAAAGAAGCAGACGAAACATACCAGCTGCTGCAGTCGTCGATTCTGGTTCTGATGCATTTTCTTCAAATTGAAAAGATAAGGAATGAAAATGATTACCTTTGCAATGATGCTGTGCACATGTAGAAAAGACTGGGGAGGTCTGAGGAAGCCATTCAAATTGCAAAACAGGCGAGAGAGTTCGGGCTTTTGACTGACTTCTTGTGCTATAACAATGTGCTTGGTTTGCATGCATTGGATGGCAGATGGAAAGAGGCTCTGGGAACGTTCAAGGAAATGATAGAAGCTTCCATTGAACCTGACGATTATATGTTCAATTATCTTGGAATTGCTCTGGTAAAATGTGGAATATCAAAGAAGGCTGTTGACAAGATTGAAGGAACTAAGAAAAATGATAACCAGAATGGCTTGCAGGCATGGATGTTAGACTCTCCATTGTAGCTGACGTAGATGATGATTATGACGAGTAAACTTAGGTTGTGGTTGTGGTCTGCAGTCCCTTTTCTCTTGCTCCTAGGGTAGCAGAAGTTGTTTGTCGTTGTAATCTGTAATGGATAGGATCAACAAAAGCGTAGAGTCAAATGTACAGTGTTCAATTTGAGTTCAATGACACCTCCATGGAGCGAATTTCTTCAAGTCAGTGCCTGTGACCTCATCTGGTTCTTAACTCAATTGACCCTTCCTCCTTCAGAGATGAGGTAAGGAAATGGGATTATCACATAAGCTGCCTCCGATATCATTTTTCAAACAATGAAATTATTTTTACTGGTTACTGCAGTTGAGGTTGATCAGCTGAGATCAATGAACCTCAAGGCGTAACCTTACTGAAAGTGTTGAAAAATTCTTGTATAATATTAGTCGTGACGCCAAAAATAAATTACTTTTTCATAAAAATCTTCTAAATATGCCAGCCCAAGTTTGAAAACAAAATCAAACGTGTCACCGCAAATTTCTGGTGGCTCACACCGTCATTGTTGAGCTCATCTTAGGTGGCTCCTTTGGTTCCCAGTTTCCAATTACTCCCTTAACTTTCTCCATTAAAAATGCATGAAATGTCGTCAGAAAGAAAAGAGAATCTCCGAGATGAGTCCAACACTTCCCAAAAAAAAACAAAACAAAACATGTTATTTACTCCTCTTTTCCCCTCAAATGGCAAGCAATTTTGGATACAGTTCTCACTCATCACTGGAGCTGGATAAAAGTACAAAATTTGAATGCTATTAAAATCAAACAAATCCAGAATATGAGTTCGCAGAAACTACATTTTAAAAGTAAATTCTGAAACACTCCCAAATCTCTGGAAAAGATTCTGTATTACAAAACCGTTTTTGATCATTCAGTTTTCCAGCTAGGATTGCTCTGGCTATCATTAACAAACAGTCGTAAGAATATATACCATCACCACGTCAATTACAGCGGTACTGTTTAGTATTAGCGAAATTGGTTGGCTCATTTCTGTCAAGGTTGGCAATTCATGATCATGATCAACAGCTACTACCGTTGACAAAAATCTAAGCAAAACAACATCATGATTCGTATCAGCAAACATCTGCATAAATTCTTAACAATCCTTTTAGTTTGATTTGTGCATAAGTTCTTCAGAAGAATTGTCAGAATTCCAGAGTGTTTCGGCTCATTCTCAACTGATTTCATTTTTTGTCTTCATTTCTACTAAAACATTTTCATTTTCAGTCAATAGGGGGGAGAGCAAAAAAGAAATCTTCAATTTCAGTTTCCGTTTCCGTTTCATGCAGGGAATTAATCATAATTGTCCCCTGGATGTTGACCTTGAAATGTTAGCTATTGCCATGAAGACAAGATTGTCACTGCATAAACTTGAATGTGTAGTTAAGAACCATTCCCACAAGTTAATGCCAATCGAATGTGCAGTTAAGAATCATTCTCATTCACTATTTCCTTTTCAAAGATACACGACCATTGTGTTGAATAGAAAAGCTGGAAACTTCTCCAGACTTCACAATAATAAAGTACACCATAACTTAATGAATACAATACCGCTCATACCATGAGGAGCCATACAATAAAATTCATCACCATTATTTACTAACTTGACTCTTGATAGAACTCACCAGAACGCAATAACTTTATACTTTGGCTGGTGGGAAGCAACCAAGGAGATGATAATTGATGAGCAACTAACATCTCTGAAGAACTTCGGTGGAAATATTACGCTGCAGTCATAGGCTGTACCATTCCTTCCTTCTGATATTGCATGTTATTGCGTCATGCATTGGATCAACAAACGATTAGGGTGTATAATACCTGTATTGTTTTGTGCTTCATAATTTTTTTTTAAAAGGAGGTTTAAAATTCAATAGCGTGAATAACTTTTTAAAGTTCTATTTCTTGACTTCACAGGGGTTTCATCTGTGTTCATTTATTCTTTTTTTCTTGTTCTCTGTGCATATTTCTTCACAATTGGCCGGCTGTGACTATGGCTTCTAAGTCAACGGATGAATGACTAACGAGCAATCAGTTGTATCTACAGCCAGAAATCTCGGGTCTCATCAAACCAAAACCAAAAGTTGACAAAGCTGTAAACTGGAAAGAAACTTGGAACTGAAATTAGAGGTGAAATGAATTATCAGGCATAGTCTACGCAGCTCCAGATAAAAAAAAAAAATCTTGCAAGTGCTTCTTTGCATATCGTGAAGTGCAGGTCTTGTGTCATGCCAAATCAAAGAACACAAGTATAGATCAGAAAGTAACAAGGCAAACAAAAAGAATTTAATTATTCCAACTTGAGTGAGATTATCACCTTTACAAGTTAACTAGCTTAAACCAAGAGGTTAAGATCACAAACCAAGCTAACACAAGTAAATAGTGAAAAATATACTACAACTGAACACATTCTTTCATGAACAAAGATCAGCTCAGGTTGTCCATCCCCGATTAGAACAGTAACCATATACGCATCCATCCGAGAACAAGTAATTAGGTTAACTTTGTTACTAACATCCTCGAACCTCCTCAAACTGTTCCATTGAAGGACAACATGAACACTATTCATATGACATCATTATGCCATTGAAGCACAACGTCCTCAAGCTCATCTTTCAGTTCTCCCCAATGAACCTCCTCAAATTCCGCCCCACCACCCTCCACCACCTCCACTTCCACCACCAACAGCTTCTCCACTATTTCGAAAACCTCAAAAAACACTCCCACCCTCCCTTTCCCCAACCCAATAGCACTCCCACCCTTTCCTTCCACTACCCTATACCCCAATCTCCCTCCAACCTCTCTCACTCTCTCTGTGACTCTTTCCACCGTTTCGCTTGATGTAAATCTTCTCTCTTTCCGATTCTTAACCTCAAATAACCGTGACAAATCCAACCCTGAAGATAGAGATATTATATCAAACGCAGTAATGCTAGCAACCGCACTCTTTTGATCAAATTTACAATATTTTTTATAATCCAACTCGAACACATTACTTTGAGTTGGCAATTCAAACTTCTTCAAAAACCAAGAATGCTTCATTAAAGCTTCCATGCTCATTCTTGTATTAGGATTTGGGTCTAGAAGCTGGTTTATAATCGATTTAACCGGCTTTGATATACAAGAAGGCACTTGATATTCTCTTTTATGAGCTCTCTTGTACAAGAATGCAAGATTACTGTCATCAAATGGCAAATAAGCCGACAATAAAAAGAACAAAATGACTCCACAAGACCAAGCATCCGCTTTAGCTCCGTCGTAACCCTGCCGCGACATAACTTCCGGTGCTGTGAATGCTGGAGTCCCACAAGCAGTCTGAAGCAAACACACACCATCACCACCACCATTCTTCAAAGCCGAGAGTCCAAAATCAGATATTTTTAAATTACCTTTACCGTCTAGGAGTAAATTATGAGGCTTGATATCGCGGTGAGAGACACCATTTTGGTGGCAGAAGTGGAGGGCAGAAACAAGTTGTTGAAAGTAACGACGTGCGGCTGATTCTTTGAGTTTCCCAAGCTTGCGGATCTTAGAGTAAAGATCACCTCCTGAGGCAAGTTCCATGACGAGGTAGATTTTGGTTTTTGTTGCCATAACTTCGTGAATTTTGAGAATGGTTGGGTGGTGTTGTAGGCGGTGCATGGCTGAAATCTCGGAGATGATACGAGGTTCCATTGCAGCATCGGTTTTTGTTTTGTCTATGATCTTGATCGCGGCCAGCTGTGTCTTGTCGGATAAAGAGCGGGCTGCATAGACTTTTGCAAAGCTGCCACGGCCTAGTAATCGGCCTAATTCGTATTTGTTGAGAAGCGTGGTCGGTATCGAGGTGGTCGTTTGTAGTTTTGATGGTGGCGGGGGCTCCATGGCTCGTGGAGGGTAGGGGGTTGTGGGGAGGAAATTAGCAAGCAACACCTGGGCGTGCACGGGACAGGTTTCTAATGGAGGGAAGGGTTGCTTTTATAAGTGGGTGAGCGTGTGCCGGCTGGAGTTGTCGGTTTCATTTAGAATTCAGGTGTCTTCTTATTTTTAATTTTTCCCCTTATTTCTATTGCTTTCCATATCCCCACTCCTTGCATGTTTTTTAAAGAAGACCTAATACAGCACACAGGAAAACAAACACCCTTTGGGGCACAATTAAGGATGTTAATTTAATTCGAATATAATTTACCGATCTAAATTGATAAAAAAAAATTAATTATTTTATTTTATAAATGATAAATAAATATTGTCAGATATAATTTAATCTAAAATATTTATTTGTATTATATATTTATATGGTACCATTTTATTTTAGGATGAATAATAAATATTTATATAGACATCTAAAACTCCATTACTAGGATATTAATATCTAAATTTCTTACTTTTCAGCTCATGGATGCCCTTTGACATCCCAGCCACAATGCACGGCGCAATCCATGCTAATTTTGGATTAATAATTGTTAAGTGTGGGGTTTTATTAATTAGTAGAACTAAATAGGTATGGATAAGCTTTCTGCTCAGATATTGCATCCTTCATGATCATACATTTATATCAAAAGTAGATGAGAAAAAATTAGTACTGCAGTGTTTGACATTATATTTTGAAAACATTTTTCAAAAAATCTAAAGTTTTTTTTAATTTAAATTAATACGTTTTTTATGTTTTCGAATTATATCAAAAATAATTTTTAAAAAAATAAAAAATATATTATTTTAATATATTTTAAAATAAATAATATTTTAAAAAATAACCACCATGTACCTTCAAATATCCTATTAAACACCTGAAGCATTTTATCGATCAGCGAGCTGTCATGCACTGACGTTTTTATATTATAAAAAATATATAAAATTTTCCTCTGTTTTCTAATAATATTTGTTTATTGTCATGGCTGGAATTTTAACAAGAATATTAGCAATCAGCTGTGATTTTTGTGTAATCATGCTAGCTTGATCAAATTCAGTTGTTGCATATATTTTTATTTTCTAGGAAACTATAGAGGGCCGGCCAATTTTATTTTATTTTTTGAGTACCGGCGATTTCATTGATGCACATTAAAGAGTCGAGTTGATTCAAAGAAAAAAAATGAAAGTTTATGTTGATCATGTGTAAACAATGGAATTATTATGTATCTCATTGATGTGCCTCTACACCAATTTACATTAAAATCTTTTTTTTTTTAGGAATATTTTCACAGAATAACAGCGATGGTACTTCTAAGGATTCGTAAAATTTTCAAATTAAAGTTTTCCTTTTTTCGGTAATTAAATCTATTGTTGTTGTGGTTCTAACTGCAAGTAAATCCATATATATAGAATGAATGGGGATCGATAGTTTTCCTTTTAATATAGCTTTTTAGAACTCGTTTACCTATATCTTTCAAAGAAAATTTTGAAAATAATTATTTTTTATTTTTTATTTTAAATTGATTTTTTTTTGTTTTTACGTGGATGTATCAATATAAAAACAATAAAAAGTAATACTAATTTCTATTTATTTCTAAACATAAAAAAAACCTTAAAAAATCCATCGCTACAATATTAATTGTTTTGGTTATTTTTAAAAATATTTTTTTATTAAAAAATATATTAAAATAATTTTTTATTTTGATATTAGTGTATCTAAATAATTTAAAATTAAAATTAAATTTTTTTAATAAATAACTTTAAAATATAAAGATAACCACAGCTGATAAGCAGCAAGTGGGGGTGAAAAGACTAGAGAAGGAAACCTAAGCTAGATAGTAATTTTCTATTAATATGCAAGATATGAAGCAGGTGATGTATCCAAGAATCCAACTATTACTTGGACATTCTGGTCGAGGAATATTATTTCTTTTCGAAGCTTTTGCTCTCGAGATGAGGGCCTCGACGCCCCGAAATGAAAGATCACTGCGATCGAAAAGGACTTCACCACTTTGAGCAATTAAAATACTTTAATTTAATGACGATGAGACGCGAAGAGTTATGTGCCGACGTTTATCATGCATAAAAATAACCTATCATCTCACTGTCAGAGAAGACGACGAGTCCAGCTAGCCACCGATCAACTTCATGCCATCGGAGTGTTAAATTTCTTGAATCTCTGTCAACCTTTTCTCCAAGTGGAGGGCGGACGACTGGAATGTTCAAAGCTTCCAATCATCAGCAACACCTAACTGGCCCTCCCTGACAAAAGCAAAGGAAATATCAATCTTGCGATATTATTTCAATGGAGTAGAGCCCCCCCTTTTCTGCAGCCCACAATTTCTCTTAGGATGTACATGGTATTGGGATTGTTGCTGAGGTTATAATTTTTAAAAAATTATTTTAGAAAAGGTATTTTAAAATAAAATTAGTTTAAAAAATATATATTTATTTAAAATTATAATTGAATATATTAAATTAAAATTGTAGTTGAAATTGAGATAGAATAAAAAAATAATTTTAATGTGTTTAATTAATAATATTTTTGAAATTAAAATTATAAAATTATTTTAAAAAATACATATTAATATTTTATAAAAAATATTTTTAGATAAAATTGGTTTGAAAAAATATAGATTTCATTGAAATTGCAGTTGACATTGAAATTGAGCAAAAAATAGTTTTAATATATTTAGTTAATAATACTTTTAAAATTAATGTTATAAAATTATTTTAAAAAATATATAATAATATTTATAATTTTTAATTTAAATATTATAGATTTAACTATTATTATTATATCATTAAAAAAATAATATTTTATGTAAAATATGTTTTATTTTTTTATTAAAAAATCTCCAATTTTATTATGGATAAAATACATATTATAAAAATAATAGTTTCCATGATTTTTTAAGCGTGTAATAAAATTAAGTAAAATATTATTAAAAATAAAATTGAGATTGTAATACGAGTAAATTTAATTTATTTTAAATTAATATTTTTTTAAAAAATTATTATTCATACTTACATGAATAATATGCATAACATTAATTAACTATATTAATTTTTTAAAAAAAATTATTTATTTTAATAAACAGTGAAATAGTAAAGCATGATTCATTGTTCAGTAATTCTCTCTCACGAGAAGTAATAAAATACTAGTTCTATAAAACCTACAACAAAGCTATAAAATTCACGAATTCTAACATTATAAATTATTTTTTTAATTAAATGATGATACATGCGGAAGCGGGTTAACCTCGTTCGTGACCACATGAGGTGGTGTTTTTCATTGATTTCTAGCTGTATTTTTAAAATGTATTTAATTTTTTTTAGATTCAAATTGTTCTTTTTAATATGTTTTTAAAAAAAATTCAAAAATTAATTTTAACACCCCTCTGAAACAGTAGCCTGTTATATAATCAGAAAAGATCCTCGAGGAAACCGGCTTCAAATATTCCAAGAAACCGCAATTGCACAGTTTGTCTAGCTTTTTTTTAAAAAAAAAATGTTTTTTAATGCGTGAAGATCATGGGCCCAACTGGTCAGATTTCACGAGCCATGTAGTGTAGCCTCCTGGTGATAACTACACAATTGACTTCCTTCAGAAGCAGCAGCTGCAGGCAGGTGGATTCGCCGTGTTTGGTGGTGTGGGCTAGCAGGTCACTCTCCACCTTTGTGTGTTTTGGCAGTTGCTGGCATCATTGCTACGTTGAGTTGGACGGTTTCTAACGTGCCACGTGGGAAAACTCATGACCTGTGTGTTCCGGGTCAGGGTTGTGGGACCGTACGTCAGAAACACGAGCCAGAAACGAATTAATTAAGCAGGATAGAAGCAGTAATAATAATAATAATAAACGAAAACCAACCAGGCACGCTTTCTCTTGACAAGACGAAAATAATTCTCAGTGATTAAATATTAATATCTAGGTCTTGATTTTTAGTTTATTTATCATATTTATCGTCGGTGTTCAACCATGATTTTTAAAAGTTTTGTTAGCTGGACATCGACGAGCCACTGCAAGTGAATTTTTTAAGATAAGTTCAAAGGGGGGGCAAACTGTTCTTTAGCTAATTAATCCTTTCACCGAGGGCCAATTAGCTAGCGTAAGAAAAATCAATTTATGGTTCGAGGTGTTGAGTCACTTGTTTACTTGTAATTCATTATGTTTTTTATTGTTCTTTAAATGTGTATTTATCTTGAAAAAAATATTTAAATACTTTTTAAGTTTTTTTAATAATCTTGGTATACTTATGTAAAAAAATTAAAATATATATATTTATACAAAAATCACTTTTAAACATGCATCAAGATACCAAACACAGCATCTACAGATAATGCTGTGAATAAATAACAACATAGAAATTTTGCAAACATGCTGCCATGCCACTGTCGGAGGATATACCGAGGATAACAAATAAAAAGCGACCCCACAAATTTAGTGGTTTTTGACAACAAGTGAATTTTAAAGGATAGTTTAAAAAAGGGAGCAGAAATTGTTTTTTAGCTAATTAATCCTTTCACCAAGGGCCACTTAGCTAGCGTAAGAAAAATCAATTGATGATTGGAGATGCCTCCTTACGTGGCACGCGTTTGCCGTAAGTTGTTTTTTTAATAAAAAATTATTACAAAAAAATTTAAAATTTAAATATATTATATTTTTTTATAAAATTATATTCAATAAACATAACCTAGAATAATATTTATAATATTAATAATAGAACTAAACAAGTATAATATAAAATTAAATAAATCTGGCTATAACATTGGATAACCAAGAAGTTTTGGATGTTGGTCTGGTTATAAAATCGTATCATAAAAATATAATAACTAGATAGAAAAAAATAATAATATTACATGATAAAATTAAATAAAAAAATAATTAAAAAACAACAAACCATAGTATATTTTAATGAATGTTGCTTTATGAGGAGAGGTATAATAAAATCTCTTTATGAGATTACAATAATCTAACAAAAAACAAACTAAATAAATCATGAAATTTAATTCTTGATTAAATTAACATTAAAAGAAAAAACTAATTACAAAAAAATTGAATTAACCTATTGAACTTGTTTAATCCGTTAAACTTGGGATCTGTGTCCTGAAATTGTAATAATTAAATAAAAATTAATATTAACAAACTACATCAAGAAAAAAATATTAATTAAAAAGAGTGTATACATATAAGATCTGTATGGTGTAGTTTATAGTGAAAAGTTGATTCTTTTTAGGTTACAATTATAATATTAAAAGAAAAAACATAATCAACCTGGTTAACTTAACCCATGAGATTTAAAATTTATATTACAAGAGTGTATAATAACTAAATAAAAAAATTAATATTAATAAATTAAATTAAAAAAAAAGTTAAAGAAAAAGTTTATAAAAAAAATTAACGAAGAAAAATAAAAAAAAGTCTACATTAAATAAGTTAACTTAATAAATCTGATATTCATGCTATAAAAGTTTAATAACTAAATAGAAAAAATTTAATACTAACAAATTAAATTAAATAAAAATATAATTAAAAAATAAAAATAAATAAAAAATCATTTTTTTAATATGAATTAATTCACAATAAAAAGCTAATAACCTTTAATTATAGATAATTGGAGGTGTTAAATCATTTATTTAAACGTGAATAATTTTTATTTTTAGAAATGTATGTTTATCTTGAAAAATTTTTAAAATAATTTTCAAAAAATCTAATATATTATTTTTAAAAATTAAAAAAATAAAAAAATCACTTTTAAAATCACATAAAAATACCAAACACAGCACCTAAAAGTAATGCTTCGAATAAGTAACAGCTTTGGAAATTTTGTAATCATATTTTATATTTAATAAAAGTAGGTGGGACGATTTGGATCCATTGTCCACGTGGACCAACAGTAACCCGTCTTTAGATGCTAAAGATCCTCGCTGATATTGACACGCACTGGCGGAGAAGAAAAAAACAGTGTAGAATGATAGATTTATAGTGTACTTGTCTTGTATTTTAAACTTATTTCTGGAAAAAATAATTTATATTTATTTCCAATTAATTTTTTTATATTTTCATATTATTATATTGTTTTGACATATTAATATAAAAAATAAATCAAAATAATGATTTCAATATACGAAATAAAATTTTTAAAACAAGAGGACAGGAGCTGTGGTCTGGATTGTGTAGACTGTAGAGAGTAGATCCACAGTTTTCTGGCGCCAATAGCTTGAGAATACATGGTTAAAACAGTCCTTTTCGCTCTACAGGGTGGCATGGATTTCCTTCTACGATATACATCCTTTTTCATTGACCATTGAAATTATTTTTGATTGAAATTATTAAAGTTAATATAAAATCATTTTTAGTAAAAAATAATAATTGAAAAACCCATTTTATCCCTAATAAATAAAACAGCAACATGGCAGGCCATTCTTTGGTGCGTGCATCTTCCATTTGGTGTCTTCATGTTGGATTCTCCGAATATCTATTAATTAATGTTGGTACTAAAATACTTGACCATAGCATTAGCCAACGACAAGAGGAATTCATTCTCACTTTACCCGTGAATCACTATTTATTTTAACAATATTTAAAATAAATATATTTTTTAAATTTTATTATTCAATATTAATTTTTTTTTATTTTTAATCTCTTTATTTAAATAACCTGTTTCATAAATTAATTTGAGTTTTTTTCTCAATCTTATCCTTCAATATCTAGTTTATTTGTAATTGAGTTTTACAAATTTTTTTAAAATTATTCTAATCTCATTATCTAGACCACGTGTTTAAAAAATTAATTTGAGTTGATTCATGTTTTTTTTAATTAATTTTTTTATTTTATTATAAATTAATTAAAAATTAAGTTTTATAATTTATTTTAATTTATTTTTTATAATATTATTTCAATCATATAATTCAAGCTACTAAATAAGTTTACTCAAGTTATTTATTTTTAATTTTTTATAATTTTATTTTTTGATATTAAATTAATAAAAAAATAAATTTTATAATTTGATTTGATTTATTTAACAAGCTAATCCAAGATGATATATATAAAAACCTCAATTAAAATTTTCCAAGTATTAAAATATATGAGTTAATTTAAATCGAAGATACATACACACACCATGCTGCCGGGAAAATAAAATGATGGAACAAAAAAAAAAAAACCTAAACTAAAAGGGCTAATGTGTAATTACCTAGAGTTAAGACTACAAAAGGCCTTAATCTTTCTATTTTAGAGCCGGCTGTATAAAGAAGGAAAGAGAAGGGAGGGTTTCAAATCTTTTTCACCAAAAATTGAGAGAAAATGCATAAAATTAAACGGGATTTGAGAGAGATTGGTCTAGGTACTGGGGGAAACAACATAACAACAACAACAAAAAAAAAAAAGTGGAAGAATTTAGAAAATAAAAGGGGTTTAGAGCCAGCTAAGAGAGAAATAAGAGGGGAAATGAGGAATTTATCTTGATGAAATTATATCAGAAAATAATAAGAACTACTTGAAATATTGAGTAATTAAACAAAAATAATCCTAGTGTTGTAAAGGGTTTGGCACCAACCATCATGAGAAGAGAAAATTGAGATTTTTTTTTTAAATGCATGAATATTGTTTAATCATGATTATTGTAACTTGTACCAAAACACGAAGAACAAATTAAAAAGAAATAGGAATTTTATGTTTAATGGTAATGAAAAAACTTGAATTATGAATGTTTAAGTTGTGAGAATTATGGAATTTTGCAACAAAAACAAAAAAAAAACTTGCAATATTATGATGAAGGAATATTATGAAATTTGGGTATAAAAAAATAATTGAACTGGATTGTAAGAAAAATGAATAAAAAAAACACTTCGTTGTCTAACTTTCAGTCGAGTTTAGGACTCCATTGTGATTGAAAATTGGAATAAGTTTTATATTAAAGTCAAAGTGATGGATAATATCTTTCCAATAAAATTGATTTTACTTAAATTAGAGCTATAAACTCTGGATATAAATTAATAAATTAAAGGAAAGTTGGACTAAAATTGACTACATAATTTTGACATTGCAATCAATAACAGTCTTGGACGTGTCAATAAAAAAAACTTTCTGTGGATCTATAACCTATATCCCAGTTTTCTGAGGAAACAAACGATACATGAAACTAAAATTTAAGTCTTTGTTGTGTTTTAAATAAGGGTTAATTTGAAGATATGGAATAATACTACATTATATTAAATCAAGAAATAAAATAATAGTCTACTGAGTTAGAATGTGAAGTAATCAAGGATAAAATAATAAATAATATTGATCCTGTTATTACGAAAGACATTGCAGGATCAACTTAGCAGGATATTGGTTCACTCTCCCAGACTTGTAGGTTTCCGACATCTCACAGGCAGAGCTTTATTTAATAGTGTTCTTAATTCTTCCTTGAATGAAAAGCAATCCTAACTGGTAAGTAATAAATCATCGAAGAAACTAATTATTCCAGACTTGTGCCATGATTAATAAAACTAGTGTATTAATTAATAGACAAATAAGAAACTAGTTGTCCTGATAAATAAAACTAATGTCTTAATTAATGGACAACTGAGAAGCTAACACTCGGTTAACAAAACTAGTGTCTTAGTTAATGGATATGTAAAGATAATAATTTTAATGAGCATATTAGAATTGGATTTCCTGATTAATAGAATGATTCATTAATTAACCAGTTGTTTGAGAAACTAATTCCTAGAATTATTAGGACCAGGGCCCTAATTAATGAACAACTAGAAAAAAATCATCAATGCATAATTGAAATAAATACTGGTTTCACAAGAGAAGATATTGTGTTCTTGATTGGCATGTTACTATTTTTAGCGCAACATCTTCTATTTAAAATAGTTGAACTTTAGGAGATCTCACCTGTATTTTTGAATTTTTAGAGCTTAGTGATTATTTTTTAAGTTGTTTATTGCTTAAAAATATATTAAAATAATATTTTTTTTATTTTTTAAAATTTATTTTTAATATCAATACATAAAAATAATTTAAAAATATATAAAAAAATATTTGAAACAAAGAAGAAAATAAAAAAATATTTTAAAACACAAAAATAAAATCAGCTTTGAATATTTTGTTTTCCTTTTCTTTTTCTTTTTTTCCCCTTCAATCTATCCAACTTCAATTATGTTACTGGATTAATTACTCCCAAGCCCCCTACCTCTTGCCATACCTGGAAGGACATTTAAGCTTGAAGGCCGCTGAACAATCTTCGCTGACAGAATCGATTTCAAGTTTAGTGCAGACAAAGGAACAAAATAATGGAGATTGGGTAATAGAAGAAAGGTGAAGTGATTGTTTGGAAATATACGCTATATTTACAGAAAAATTATTTTTTTTAGAAAGTAAATTTTTTAAAAAATTATTTTTTGATATTTGATAGTATTATAAAAAATAATTTGAAAAATATTTTCTAGTGTTTATTTATGTTATGAAAAATGAACTGAAAAATAATTTATTAATATTTTATTTTTCTCAAGTTCATTAAAATAATAAGAAACAAATCTTAAAAATTAAAAAGTTGAATAATAATAAAATTTTAAAAAAATTTCATAAATTATTTCAAATGAAATAAATAATAATTAAAATAATGAAGATCAAATCTAAAAAAAAAAGATGAATAAATTAAAATAATAATAATCAACATTTCATAAAATATTTTAAATAAAATAATTAACAATTAAAAGAATAAGAGCCGAATTTGATAGATAAAAATTTTTAATAAAAAATTAATAGGAGAAAAGCAAATAACAATTATAAAAATAAGGATCAAAATTAATATAAAAATTAAATTTTAAGAAATAAAATTGAAAAATAAATATTCAAAATAAAATATATATAGCAACCAAAAGTTTGAGGATCAAATTTGATATAATCAGCAAATAATGATATTTTTAAATTTTTCACAACTATCAAAAAGTATTTTCCTCCCAAATTTTTCAGAAAAACACTTCCCTGAAAATGAAGGTAAATTTTTCTTTGACTGGAAAGTATTTTTTATTTATCAACTTTTCTAACAACAAACAAACACAAGAAAGTTTGAAAAGTAATTTCTCATAAACCACTTTCTAGAAAACAAATACAAGAAAATTTGGAAGGTGTTTTTTGAAAAACTACTTTCTGGAAAACAAATATAGCTAAAAAAAAAATATTTTTCTGAAAACCAAGTCAAATTTTTTTTTGACTGAAAAATATTTTTCGTTGATCAGAAAATATTTTTCATTAACTGGAAATTACTTTTCATTGACTGAAAAATATTTTTTATTGACTAATTTTTTTAATAATAAACAAATATAAAAAAATTAAAAAATTAATTTTCAAGAAACAATCATAACAATACTGATACTTTAATTATTTAGAAAGCCAGCATTAAAATGTTTTTGTGAAAATTGCATCAAGATGGCCACTGGGCCATTTCCAGCCCACAACTAGCCCATTTCCACATGAAATGAGCGACCGAAGCCACTCGCACTCTCCAGTCCTTTGACGTATACCCTCCGCTGTTCCTTTCATACATCTAGTATCCATAAGCCCTTTATTTACCCTCCTCCGTCTCACCTGTTGGCCAAGTCCTTTCATGAGCATGGCCATCTTTCTTAAGTGTTTGTCTAAGGTGTGGCTCTGTTTTTTCCGAAACGCAATTTTGATCAATTCTTGTAACCGTCATATTTTGTTTTTTCTTTTGTGTGAAGCGTTCATACATAGTGTTCCCATCAAATACAGTAAGGTCTCCATCACCAGAAGAAATGAGGGAAAGGGCTCGAGCATTGTGTCGCAGGAAGGATATCCATCGACGCTGACTGTAAGTCAACATTGTAGCCTCTCAGTTGTGTTTATTTCACCCATCGTTCGTACTGTTGGACATCAACATCCACATAGATTGAGGTACTCCTACGTGCTGCGTGGACCTTTTGTTTATCATCTCAAATTTCAACTTGGTAATGGCGGGAATTCATCCTCCACTTCTAAACACGGTCTTGAAGAACCAACTATATGTGCCTGGGACGTGACTTACAAACATCTTATTTTGATGGAGATATTTAAGAATCTTAGGTCCCAGAAAGAATTTGAGGGCTTCATTATGGTGGGTTCTAAATCTCAGGGCTCAATTATGAGGTGGTCGATTGGTTTTATCTCCTAACCAGAATTGTTTGACAGTTTGGATATCGGCCCGAGTATGTAATAATGATGCCAGGGCCCAGTGACTGGGCACGGCATCCCGCCTTTTCAGATGAAAAATGAATGCGTGTACGCGACCTCCTCGGGAGTTCCTGCTAATCTTATGCTTGGCAAGTGCACAAGTCCGAAATTTGACCCGCTTCAACTTGTTATGGGCCAAAGCGTTGCCCGAGGCCAGTTTGTAGCCCCAGCCCATATTAGAGTAAAGAGGGGCCGGGTTTTCAAGTGTATTTTCCGGGTAAAATCTTGGGTTAAAATTATGAAGACTTTCAACTTTCAACTTTTCCTTTATTTGTTGGACGCTTGTCACCTAATAAAAACAAATAAAATGTGGGTAGGGGTTTCGTGCATGGAGAATTTCTTGCCTACCATGCCCTACAAGCTGGTGCCTGTGTCCATGCAGGGTGATAAATACGCTAGAACGGTATAAATATCAAAGGTGGTTGGTGGGTGCAAATCGGCTGGACGTTCAATCAATTAAAGAAGTTGTTTTGTAAATGGAAAGATGCCTCAACCTTGGACACGCAATTTCAAGGCAGAAAACAGACGGCTATCATGGTCAAAGGGCAGCTTAGTAAACCCGACTATTCATAATCAATGTCGACCTAACTCTCCCAGAAAGTTTGGGACCACTGCTTATATATATATAAATAATTTTAAAAAATATATAATTTTTAATATATTTTCAATTAAAAAAAATTTAAAAAACAACATTTATAACTTTGAAAATATTATTTTTTTTTATATTTTTTATATTATTATATTAAAACTATTAAATAATACTAAAAATATTAATTTAGTATATTTTTAATTGAACGTATCCAAGAAGAACAAAATGCTGCAAAAGACATTCTCCCACTAATTATAGCGGCCACAAACCCTTCCCAAAACCTGCCACGCCAAAACCTCGATCGCTAGATTATTGTTCAATTTGGAAGCTGTGTGTTTTTTATTTTAATCAAGGTAGCCGGTTCGCTCTATGTTTTGACCTCCCAGAAACACAACTAAAGAGCTGAATTGGAGGGCAAATAAGAAAATAACTGATTTTTATAAATACAAAACATAAAAAAATTGAAGAGCGTGGTTAAGATTTTCAAAACTTAAGAATTAAATTATGAACTGGATTCACTAATGTAAGACATTAAAAAAAATGATACTTTAAATCATGTGGGAACATCTCACACTATTATTTCTCCTAAACAAAAGCAAGCTACTGTACAAAAAATTAGTCTCTTAATTTTAACATGTTTTTTATTAAAATTAAAATTTTTTATTTTATTTTCTAATATTTTTATATTATTTTGATTTATCAATGTTTAAAATAATTTTCATAAAAAAATATCCTTCTAATCACGCATATTCCAATTGCCATCTGATTGGACTTTTTTTAAAAAATTATTTTATTTAAAATTAATATTTTTTGATTATTTTTATGTATTGATATAAAAAATAATTTAAAAAAATATATTTTTAAATAAAAATACTTTAAAAATAACTATTATTTTACTTTAATTTCCCCTCCCTGTCTCGACCATGCCCTCCGTGAAGCTTCTGATGTGGTTTCTTCTGGGTGGCATGGTCGAGACAGAGAGGGGAAATTGAAGTGCCCAAATTTCACGCTCTAGCTAGCAAGCCAGGCAAGGCTCGTCACTTCGGGCCGCAGATCATGGTTCGCGCTATTTATGACACCGCCCTTGGGCTTCGTGTCGGGACCCGCTATGTTAGATCCGTGTGTCCTAGATATAGAACGACCTTCTGTGAAATCTTGGTAGCACCGCGGGTTGACTTTTTTTTCTCTATTGAAAAAACCAGGAGGCCTTTATGACATGTTTAATATCTCCGGAATTCAAAACGTTTAGGCATGCTTTTAATTAAATAAAATAAAAATTATTTACATAACAAAAAAACTATTATTACGCTCGATCCTCGCACAGCAAAAATTAATAAGTTCAACATGTAACTTGAGTGATGAAATCAGTTGGTTTTAATTTTTTTATATATAATTTTTATTAAATAAATAAAAAATTATCTATATAAAAAAATTATTATCAAGCTTAAACCTCACCTATTCAAAGTAAATAAATAAATAAATAAATCAAAATATATGACTCAACTTAATTAAGTTTAATTTTTTTAATATATATATATTTAAAATAAATACTTACAAAATTAAGAATCAATAAAATATCAAAGTAATTACAAAAAATAACCAAATCAAAACAAATTATGTTACTTAATTAATAATCAATCAAATCAAATATTAAGTAATGACATTAAAAAAAACAAATGCAATTATAATTGATAAAACTAAAAAAAAAAAAAAAATCTCTCGAGCAACGCGGGCTTAGAGTAGCTCATGCTTCTGAACATTAGTTTTTAGAAAGTTTCTTAAAGGGCGGGTACACCTGCTAATGGGTTGAAAAAAAAATAGACGACACGACGCTAGCACTGCCCAAATTCTAGCAACCCTAAAAATCTTGTAAGACATATATATGACCTCTAACAAGTAAGAAATTTGTTCCCAAAACCATAATTAATCCAAATAAAAATTTACCAATTCATGTTAGTTTAAAGTGAAAAAAACACTCTGAATGAATTTTTCCCATTAAAAAAAGTTTATTAACACCAAAACCACTTGTTTTGATTATCAACATCAATTTCAATCAATAATTTCTTTTTTCATTACTAAAATTAAGCTATTTTCTCTCTCTTCTATAAATTTATTGACTTAAAAAAAAATAAAGTTTGGGATCAAAATTAAATTTCATAAATTTTTAAGGATNTTGACTTAAAAAAAAAATAAAGTTTGGGATCAAAATTAAATTTCATAAATTTTTAAGGATTAAAAGTTTATAATTTTAAAAGTTGGAAGACTAGAGTATATGTTTAGGCTCTCATTTAAAAAAATCATTTTTTTTGTCTTTTTTTATATTTAATTCTTTTATCTTTGAATTTTGTTTTTTTTAATCCTACCCTGGACCATGCTAGCCTCTCCCAAATGTTCTTGTACGATCCACATGTTTGAAGTGTTAGCTTGTTATTCATGATTATTTTGATTTGGTTTTTTTTTGTTTTAATTTTTTTTTAAGAAGAAAATGACTATTATTTTTTTAAATTTTTTTTAGTATTTTCAAAATATTTTCACTTGCTGATATAAAAAATAATATTTTAAAAAAATATTATTTCAATATATTTTTAAATAAAAAATAATTATCATCACAATATCAAACAAACTCTTTATTTACCCCCATTACATTCTAACTAGTTACTTTTAACAATCACACGATTTTATTAAGGCGTCTAAAAGCTTCGAAATTTGTTAATATAAATGTGTTTTAATCGACAATTAATTCGTTTCCATAAGAGTATGATAGGAAATAAAAAAAAAATGGGACCAAATCACTAAGACAATCCATAATAATTTATTCTTTAATAAACAGTGCCTTTAGAGTGTTTCATGATTCTGAATGAGAACACTGATGAACACTTCGGCAGATGGCCAACAGGGGACGTGTTGAATGTATTGCCATCATAGGAGAGGCGAGGTACAAAAGTAGATGCGTACTAGTAGACCTAATTGTATAAACACAAAAGGGAAAAATACGAATAAACAAATCTAATACCTGTATTTTCCTGGTTGGCAAATTGAATTCCATGGCGGGTTAACAATTAAAAGTTCGCTGGGGTGGTTGCATCCTCCCGAGTCCAACTCTCCCTTCTTTATCTATGCCCATACCCTTTAAATCCCAACTCATCTCTTCCCTCTTTGCAAGCCATTTTTCTTTCTTCTCAATTATCATACAACAAAGCAAGCACACCTTCAAGTTTTCTTTTTATGTGCTCATTTCACAGAATCCGGCCCTCTTAGCTATAATTTCCACATTGATCAGAGATCTTTCCATTCCTTCTCTATAGCTTTGTGGGTTCTCTTCTTTTTTGTTTAACCACATAAAAAGAGTAAGAACTTCAATTTAATTTGTTAGGCTATACATTGAAGTTCCAACAAAATGGCAGAGGATCAGAGCAAACAAAAACCGAGACCAGAATCAGTCACAGTTGATGCCGAGGCGAAGAGAAACAGCCTCCCACACTTTCTCTTATCTGTTAGACTCAAATATGTGAAACTTGGTTATCATTATTTAGTCTCTAGTGCCATGTATCTCTTGCTTGTTCCACTCATATTCATTGCATCAGCTCATCTTTCAACACTCACTATCCGAGATTTGGTCCAGCTATGGAACCACCTCAAGTTCAATTTTGTCTCAGTGACTCTGTGCTCAGGTCTTCTAGTTTTCTTGGCTACTCTCTACTTCATGAGCCGTCCTAGAAAAATATTCTTGGTGGATTTTGCATGTTACAAGCCTGAACCTGCTCGAATGTGCACCAGAGAAACTTTCATGGAGAAATCAGGAGTAGCAGGCTGCTTCAGTGAAGAGAACCTGGCCTTTCAAAAGAAGATCCTCGAGAGGTCTGGTTTAGGACAAAACACTTACTTTCCCGAGGCTGTGATGCGGGTCACGCCGAGGCCGTGCATGGAGGACGCAAGGAAGGAGGCTGAGATGGTGATGTTTGGAGCCATTGATGAGCTCCTGGCCAAAACTGGGGTTAAAGCTAAGGATATAGGTATTCTTATAGTGAACTGCAGTTTGTTCAACCCAACCCCTTCTCTCTCTGCTATGGTAATCAATCATTACAAGCTTAGAGGGAACATATTGAGCTACAATCTTGGTGGAATGGGTTGCAGTGCTGGGCTTATTTCCATCGATCTCGCCAAGCAGCTTTTGCAGGTATGAAATATCAAGTATCGTCCCTTCGTTTTGGACTAGAAAAAAAGGGGGTGATGCAATTTAATGAAACGGCTCAGTAATTAATTTGGTGACATCCACAAGCTGATGTCCAGCTGTTATTAGGCGATCGAACCATACCATGCTGACTTTCATTGAACTTCGAATTAAAGACAGGAGATGTAATCTGAATAAAAAAGAAAAGGTAGCAAGGAGTGTTCCAACAAGATAAATGTTAGTCCCATGCACACAACCATCTTGGGTCAGAAAATAGTTTCCCTTTCAAACTCTGTCTTGTCGTTCACAGTACTGCATTTATAGCTTTGGAAACAGTTCATACGTCCTTAATAAATAGGAAAAGAGATAGTACTACACAAAAACAAGAAAGTCCAATATTGCAATGAATCAACTTCCATATATTTGCTGGCTGTGTTATTTGCAAGAAAGTCCAATTTGCTGGCTGTGTTGGATAAACGTTACACTGATGATCCAGCTGTATGCTATGCTCTTTTTCCGAAATTGAAGCGCGCAAGGTGGGTTCTGCACATACAATGCTCCTATGTACAAGTTAACTGATGGATTTTATCTTAATTAATTACAGGTGCTTCCCAATTCCTATGCCCTGGTGATCAGCATGGAGAACATCACTCTTAATTGGTACTTCGGCAATGACCGCTCCATGCTTGTCTCCAACTGCTTATTCCGTATGGGTGGTGCCGCAATCCTTCTCTCCAACCGACCATCCGATCGCCGCCGCTCAAAGTATCAACTAATCCACACTGTTCGCACACACAAAGGTGCCGATGACAAGTGTTACAATTGTGTCTTCCAAAAGGAGGATGACACCAAAAGAATTGGTGTCTCACTTTCTAAAGACCTTATGGCTGTTGCGGGGGAAGCTCTGAAAACCAATATTACAACACTAGGGCCATTGGTACTTCCCATGTCAGAACAGCTCCTATTTTTTGCAACTTTAGTAGGAAGAAAGATCTTTAAACTGAACATAAAACCATACATTCCTGATTTCAAGTTGGCTTTTGAACACTTCTGCATTCATGCTGGAGGGAGAGCTGTGTTAGATGAACTAGAGAAAAACCTTGAGCTCTCTGATTGGCATATGGAGCCTTCAAGAATGACACTTTATAGGTTTGGTAACACCTCTAGTAGTTCGCTGTGGTATGAATTGGCTTACACTGAGGCCAAAGGAAGAATTAGGAAGGGTAATAGAACTTGGCAGATTGCTTTTGGTTCAGGATTCAAGTGTAACAGTGCGGTGTGGCATGCATTGAGGACGATCAATCCGGCAAAAGAGAAGAATCCCTGGATTGATGAGATTGATGAATTCCCTGTTCATGTGCCTAAAGTGGTGTCCATTGCTTCTTGAAGCTCGACAATTTCCCCTTTTCGGAGGGAGATAGTTATAATGTCAATTGCTTACAACTCTTTTCTTTTCTTTTGGTTTTTCTTTTTTTGAGAACGGATTATCAATTGTTTTATGTAAGTGCAATTTATGTGCAAGTGAAGACAATTAATTGTTTTTATGGTTAAATTCTGATTCTCTTCGTATTTTTATCATGTTGTTAATCAACGAATGTCATTCATGTTCAAGATGGCTGAAAACTGAACATTCTTTAATCTACCTGTTTTTTTTTTTTTCTCGAATTTATCAAGCCTCTCAGCCTCTGTTGGATCATTGATGTAGGAGAAAAGGAGACCGAAAAATAAAGAAAAGGACCCTCTTGGATCATAACAACAATCCAAGAAGATGGTTCCATTTTTTTTTAACCTTTTCCTTTTGATAATTACAAGCAATTCTCAGATCCATTTGGGCTATCTCAAAATCGAGCCATACCATTAATCCCATCCATGGTTGTCAATTCCCAAATGCATCCTCGAGAATGCCAGAGCATCAATTTGGTCGATTATCCTGTTTTCATATGTATGATATACATTCCCGATTGAGGCATTATTTACATGTATATTTCGTAGAAGGAAGTGCCAGGGCATCAGTTGGATTGTTTACTCGCACAGCTATGGTGCACTGAAATTCGTTTTAATAAGAGGTTGGTGGGCCTCGTTAACTTGGCTCCTATACACCTCCACCGCCGGAGGCTAGAGTCAATTGAGCTGGAGGTAGGGCATGCGGTAAACCAAGCAGAGTGTCTTGTCACATAAGTTAGCGGTTGGGTGCAAGTATATCGATTTCCATCATAATTTAACTCTAAATGCTCGTGGTTTAACAATCTAAATTGATGGCGACAGGCACACCCTATTCGCTTAAGATTACTTGCTTTATGTTCGTTTCGGGATTGAAAATTAAAGACTAACATATGGGTTAGGTGTTGAGTGGTAAAATATTAATAGTATATATATATATATAAAATATTTGTAGAATGAAGTGTGAAGGATCTCTAGTATATGTGTAAAACCATATGCAATGACGAGTTCATTAAATTTAAATTAAATACAATAAAAAAAATAGGGGGTTCAATGCTTTGCAAAGAGAGTAAAATGAGTGGGAGGTTTGAAAAAATAAAGAATAAAATAAAAACACAAGGTTAAAACTTGAGGCAATTATGAGGGCAAGCTTCTCCTTTCTAAATAAGACTTCCAAACAACGTTAATAAACATCTATATATTTAGGGTTTCAATAAGCATATTAAACTCGGAAAAATCAGATCAATTAAACATAAGGCATCAAGAATCACTTCATTATTATTATGATGAATTAAGAGCATGAATTTATTTAATATTGATAAAAAGAGTGATTCTACCATAACAAACGAGATCGATATTTTTTTTCTTCTAAAATGAATAACAAGCGTGTAATATTTTGCTAAGTCTATTTCATAATCCAAACCTTTTATGACCTAACAAATCAAACTCAGAGTATTTGGACTCTAAACAATCCAAATGTATTTTATGGTCTTACTCTTACATTATTTCAATTAAAGATTTTAAACAAAACCCTATTAAAGAAAACAAGACCGAGGTTCAAACTCGTGGCCTGCCGTCCGAGATTTAACACTCTATGGGCTGGACTATTTAGAAAACAAAACGAAAGCTCGATCGGTCTTGGCACAAGAGCTCACGTTTAAATGTAAAACTATGTTCATTATTCGAGATGCATCGCTGTATTCTTTCTTCTTTATGGAGAATGGTAGGGAAAGGGAGAAGGAAGAAAGTCCTGGATTGGGGAAGGATATCTTCACTTATGCAAGAAGATTGTTGGATTAATTTTAATCAGTTTTTTTTATTTGAAATGTACAAACATCGGGGACCAACCTTGTATTTTCTATCAAATATAATGACAAGGCTTTCACTCGAGGACTTATTTGCCAAAAAAAAAAAACATAGAGACCAAAGTAAATTTTCTGGAGATAAAAACATAAACCAACAAAAATTAATATAAATAACGCATGGGTACACGGAATGTGCAAGTTGATACTAAGACAAAATAGCCGAAATACTTTTAAATACAAAATAAAGACTACAAGGACGTGAAGGCATCAGTCCGATTAAAAAGTGAACCTAAATGCAAGCAGGCAACCACAAAATCTAAGTCTTAATCAAGTCCCAACATAACATTCTGGCAGCTCGGAGCTGGATCAGCTATAAATGATGCCGGTTTCCAATCACATGCCCCAAACACCACGAGCTGCTGTGAATTTGTTACTTGGTCTGGACGTCAGTTCATACAATATTCTAGCAAATGTATCAGAATATCTTGTATCTGAGAAGAGAATCTCAGCAAATGCGTTCTCGTAAGCTAGTAGCAAGACCTTGTTTTGTGGCTCGGAGACCAGACTCTCCAATATCATCGCCGCTTTCCGACAAACTTCTGGCACATGATGTGGCACCCGAATCACTCTAAGCAATCGATCAACTGCCCTGAATTTTTTAAATTGTACACACCAAAAATGTCATGTCTGCAACCCAGTAAACCCGTTGACAATAAAATTTCTTGTCACAGCCTTCTTTCTTCGTATCATTCTAATTTATGAAACCAAAATCAAAAATAAAAGAAAAGTTACCATCGCTCACTAGCAAGCTTCAATCTGCAGTCCATGTTAACTTCTGCAAGGTTATAAAGAGCGCCAACAGCAGCTGCCTGGGCATCAAGTGCAGGTGAGCTCATAAGATCTACTAAACGCTTGTGTATCTGCAATGGTCATTTGCCCCATCGTTATAAATTTATGCAAAGACATTATATAACTTGCGCCATCAACAGATAAAGATCAACCTGTGGGAAAAAGGGAAGAAGGAAAGGTTCATTGTCAGGATTTATAATCAAACGCCCTAGTAATTCAGCAGCTGCACAGTGCCAGGCTTTAACTGCGGATCCCAGCATCCCCATGATAGCTTGTACTGCACGTTTTTCTCTGCTCAATAAAGAAATTAACAAACTTATCAACCACAAGTAGAAATAAAAAAAATTAATATTTGAGGCAATAATAAATAAGATTTCTCACGTTATTTTGATGTAAGATGGCTTTGAGGAGCTAAAAATTCGGAGATCAAGCAACGGAGCCAAATTTACAATTGTCTCGAGGGCATTCGTAACAAGTTCCTCATCCTCTGTAATTGTCAAGAACTTTTAGAAGCATTTACAACAACATGTGAAACATGATCTAATTTCTGCATCAGCATTGTATGGTGCAAGGAAAAGAAGGCTAGAATATCACAAGTCCTCAAATTATTGAAAGCCTCATTACAAATGAGAAAAGATAGAACTACAAACTCAACATAATGAAAGAGCTCCACACGAGGAAGTCCAATTAAACTGTCAATAACAAAACAAGCAAGCAAAGAGAATCTACAAGCTTAAATTATTTGCACTTTAGGAAAAAAGATTATTCACAAAAAAAATCAGAGAGACAAAATGGGAGTGGCAGGTTGATGAAATAACGCAAGGGAGCTTCTAGGGGGGAAGACCAGGGTTATAGACAATTTGCAATTTGACAAGAATATCCACACTGACATCCTCTCCATTAACATAAAGCAATCTTACGGTGTTTCTTGAGGATAAAAGAAAATGAAAGTGTTGCTATAGTCTGCGATGATGCTAAATGAGTAAAAAACAAAACCCTTCTTTTCTGAGATCAGATCCTAAACCAGTAATGGTGAAGCTAGAATCTAATATCATCACATTAATGGTAACTTGAGCCTTTCAACTATTAGGATAATGACCTCTTCAAACGACTCAGAGGTCCAAACTCATCTCATATCTTATCAGATTCAATGGATTATCTAAACTATAAGGGAATTATGAGCAATAAGAAAAAGTGATGTCCTTTGTGTTGCTTCAGGATTCAGTGTTTCTTAATACTGTCTAGACTTGTATGAAAAATATTTAATGGAACAATAAGTACAAAGGGAGCATTGCAACTCTACACAATTAAGATAAGTCTAATGAAACATGGGCACGGTATATAGTTGGTTAAACATAGTGACATACCTCAAAAATAACCTATGCATGATGATGATTTACAAATTTCACGGAGGACCCTAATATGGTTACCTTTAGAGAGGCTGGTCCTAAATCTGTCCCAACTTCCCAAAGCCACAAAATGATGATCATTAAGGGCCTTGAGCCCCGGAGAACATCGCTAGTCACTCCATAACTTAGTCCCCTCCACATTCCCAACTAATAATGTTGTATCAACCTTCTTTCTTCTAAATGCTATAGCAACACAGGATCCTTTGGAGACCTAATAGAACTTTCCTTCATTACATAGTAATATCCTATAGACATTCTATTTGCCCCTAAACTTTCACAGCCAATATCAAAGAAACGAGGGACAGGACAACCATTTTATATACTCAAGCTGCTATGTAAGGAATATAATCAGTGACTTAACTCCACCTAGAAGGTCAACATTTACCTGCCGCAATTTCTTTTCTGCCCTCGGGAAATGTCTAATCACAGCTATATCAAAATCCAAAATTCTTTAACAATATTAAGCTATGTAGGAGACAACGGCATTCTATCAACAGGGAAAATAAGAGCAACACAAGAATAGTGAAAACGCAACTGACTTTGCACAACCTCAAACAAAGAACAAATGTAAGTCAACCCTTTAAGAATCATAAGACAGAATTGACAAGCTCAGCATCCTCTCTCAAGTCTTCAAAAGCATAACATGTGCAATTACCTTTCTAATCATCTTCCTACTTACATCACCAAAAATAAGTTCAATTTCACAGGGTATACTTGTGTATTTGAGAAGCACTTTGTCAAAACAACCTTTTTTTTCTCTGCTATGTGCAAGGGAAGTGGCTAATAAAAGCAACATCAAAATCCAAATTTCTCTAACAATATTAAACCATGTAGGAGACAATGGGATTCTAACAACATGAAAATAAGAGCAACACAAGAATAGTGATAACAGAAATGACTTTGCACAACGTCATACAAAGAACAAATGTAACTGTACCCTTTAAGAATCATGAGACAGAATCTACAAGCTCAGCATCCTCTCTCATGTCTTCAAAAGCATAAAATGTGAAATCTCCTTTCTAAACATCTTCCTACTTCACCAAAAATAAGTTTGATTTCATAGACTATACTTGTGTATTTGTGAAGCATTTCAGCAAATCAATTTCTTTTGCTGTGATCAAGGGACAGATGGCAGACAGAAAAGGGCAAAAAAGATTTTGTTTAGCATGGCAACAATCAGTAATTATCAGACCACCTTTGATGATTCAATGTGAACCAATATGCTAAAATTCCAGTAGGTGCAGTGTTTGCATTGTATCACTATCCCAATCCAGTTTATTAGGCTTTGAAGATATCTTCAACTCATAAAAGAATTTTTTCTCTGACTGGTAAACTCACATCAGAAAAATCACTCCATTAGAATCAACAATGAGAAACTAAAAGGAATAGCCAGCCCTAATATCATAAAACAGAATCAAGAGAAGTAAGCCAACTGAAAAAAATCTAACTCTTTCCTTCTGTTATGTACAGGTAAATATATATGTAGAGTTCTCTGGTTCTATTCTTCAAGGACATTTGCTGATTCAGTGAGCGCAGTTGATATTTCTATATTTCTCAACCAAATTCTAAGATCACGTACTCAAGGCTAAATCACATATTTATACACTCCCAATCCCTGCAAACTCCAATATACCAAAGCATGAACACGCTGGTTGCACTAAGAGAAGAACTAGATCACTGTTTCAGAACCTCCCATGTGCACATGACATGTAAAGGAGGCATGGGTGTTTCTCTTTTCATTCAGGGATCCCAAACCTAAAATTTCATGCATGTACCTTGGCAGCAATGGCCCTTATCATTATAGTACATTTTGGTAGAAGGTGAAACAAAATAATAAGATCACGGAAGAAATGTAAAACTAATAAAAAAAAGAGAAGAAAAGAAAATGGAAACAGGAAAAATAATTCACATCAATATCAACTCCTGAATTCTAGGTCATACAACACAATCTTCACTTTACACATTCACATGAGCAACTACACGTCCATCAAGTTTTCAGCCCTCAAAGTTAGCTCTAAAGCACAAGGATATCCCATAAGGCTTCTCATCAATCGGAGCATCAGCTTAATGACCATAGATGACCTAAATTTTAGTGTCCTGGTCTCCCATATTCTGCAGTTTTTTGCTAGATATAGTTCAAACAATCTTTATTTGCAACTAGCTGTATGAAATCTCAAATTTTCCCGTGATTGCTTCAGAGAAACAATTGTAAATTTTCCAAAATTTTTGATGAGGATGATGATATTCAACTTGGATGATAAATAACAAAAATAGCATTTTGCTTTATTAAGTCCTCACCAGTACTGTGATCCTCTATGCACTGGAACACCGTTTCCAAGCAATGCCGATTTCCAGCCATAATAACTTCATTCTCTGGCATGAAAGAGAAATTGCGTATGATATTTGAAGCAGCCACAGCACACTGCTGCTTCTCTGCCCTCCCTTCATCATCTAAATTAAACAAACCATCCTCTTCATACCACCACTCTGAAGGACGAAATTTGGCTACATTCTTCTGCACTGAAGCATCCGTCAATCTGCCACAAAGACATCACCCCACTTTTACATCCCACTTTTACCAAGACCAGATTTTAATAAAAATCCTACTTACCCAGATTGCTTGACATTGTCGTTTGATCCCAATGCCTCGTACTCGTAACCAAATCCTGTAACAAGCGAATTAGAACCTAATGTTCTTACTCTACGAGTCTTCTGGAGTTCTCTGGGAAGCGCAATATCACGCCAGTCATCAATCTGTTTTGTTTTAACACATCATCACGAGCATCAAATTGCTAAATATAAAACAATCATACACCTAATTAAGTTTTGCTAAATTATAAACAAAATAATTCAACAAACCATGAGATTTTAAGAGAGAGAGAGAGAGAGAGAGTAAAGCGAGATGCATACGACTTGAAGAAGAGCATCAAGCAAGCCAGATATTTTAGCTAGAGAGTCTTTGCGCATGTCTTCTTTTTCTTTGAAAGAAAGCAATGTGAGAGTGTTGAGTGCCCATGTTAACTCGCTCTTCAATCCACTTTGAAGTGCCAGTACTATTCTTTTATTATTCTGATCTGAAGCTAACAAATTAATCAAAGATATGTTAATTTTAACACTAAAAGTTAGGGTTTTTTCTTTTTTCTTGGAAAACTGACCGGCGAATGAGGTGTGAACTTGAAGTGAAGGACCGAGGAGAGTGGACGGTGCTACAGAATCTGCAGCAGATGAGCCGGCTGCGCTGCCGCTTGTGCTGCCGAAGGGGCGCCCTCTCTTAGGTGCTGGGGCTGCTGATCCGCCCCCTGAACCACCGGACTTGTTCAGGTCCCGCTTCTGCATTGTTTTGTTTGCGTGTCGGTCTTGTTTGGCTCTCGCGATGAGGTTGGCGACCGCGGGATCTATTTTTCAGGGGCAGTCGGGCAGGGAGTGGTTTGACCCGAATCCGATTTGATTATGATGGTTTGGGCTTTTGCTTTTGCTGGATCATCAGACGTTGCGGCCTACATACACAAATGGGTTTTAAAGATCAACATAATAATCATGTTAGAATGTCAATAATTTACACCAAAAAAATTGAGATAATTACCAAAACCCCTTCTAAAATAATATTAAATCCAAAAATATATGTTAAAATATTTTCGTATCTAAAAATCTATATATCAAACTCTTGGTTAATATCTTTAATCCATTTGATTTTTTAATTATGGAAAACCTTACTTTAAGACTTTTTAGATATAAAAATATTTCAATGGATAAGAATCTTTTATAGATTTTATTTCACAATATAAAAATTTCATGTCAAAAAATTTACATTAGATTTTTTTAAAAAAAAATAGATAATTGTAATTAAATTTACTCAAATCTCAAGAGGAAGTACATATATAATATCCACACAATATTTATCCATCGAGCTTTTTTATAAAAAAAACATCAATACCTTAGATAATTTATTTTTGTTAAAATTAACAGTCACGGCAAGCATGTGAATAATTTCAACGTCGACGTGAATTGTCCGAAATAACTTCATAAATAGTTCATAGGTGACTTCGAGAGCCTCCACGATCAACATCACCAAAGGGCAAGGATTTCCAGCGAGATAGACCCTGCAGACCAATCTATTCATGGTCGATTGATCCATGGAGGATTGCCATTCCTTGCTTGCTGGTCGTTTCTTACAAACTTCATCGCATTCTTCTCTTCGTGTTTTTACCATGATTGGGCTAGGCAGCTTCTTGGCTGATGGAGGCCGCTTATTTTAGGGGTAAGCGCAGCTGTGAAAAGGGAACATTGTACTACTGAGATTGGGGTGTCACCCTTCGGCATCTGTATGCTATTCAGGTCATTTAATTCCTGAAAAAGGCCGGTCAGGTGGTGAAGCATGGGAGCAGGAGGGACTGTTTGATTTTGGAATTTAGTAAGCAACTCTTTATGAATGATTAGGATGGGCTTGATTCTGTACTGGACTACAAACCAAGAAAAGCAGTTTCGAAATCATTTTACAGGCCTGGCTTTATAAAAGTTCCGACAGCCCACATGTTGGTGGGAGGTGAGTACGTTAAAATCTTTAAATCGACCTCTCTTCCCATCACTCCTCCGTCGCAGCTTTGCTAATATCACAGGAACATTCAGGGACGCGTTCTTTGTTGTAGCGAGATTCTTTTTATCTTGTCACTACCAGATAGAATTAGCTGGGGTTCATAGACCGCAATATGAATTTGGAATGAAGATTTAGACCGAAATATGAATTTGGAATGAAGATTTCCTCTAGCTACTGGGTACCAAACGATGTGTCTGGGGTTTCGTCTTTGGGAGAATGATATTATACAAGTACTATCATGTACACAAGTTGCAGTAAGCATCGCGCATTAGAAATACCTGTTATACAAAATGGACCAGGGTCTCACTGGGTTTTCTTTCATTCTTGTTTGCTTCCTCAAAAAGATGATTGTGGCCGTTGTTTTTTTGGCTTCCACCTTCGATGTCTCTCAGAAGAGGCGGTTCGTGGATCTGTTGATTCTGAGATATAGTTACTAGTCGAATCAAATATTTTTATAATATTTTCATACCAGGGCTGATTTTCTTGCAAGAAAGGGTGATGCTCAATCAACCAGAGATAAGATTATCATTATCTTTACAATTTTTCGTATCGCTAATGACAATTTCCAACCCACATTGGCTGGTGGGTCTGGAACTTTACATGGAGTGTTTTCTTATAATAGACAATATTAAAAGGTTCTTGCTCGATTCGCCCTGATCTTGAGACTGGCTACCCATTATAATAGCCTCTCTGGAATCTAGCTAGTTGGTTTATTTTGTGTTTCAAGATTATTATCGAATCCCTCGCCTTTTTTATAAATAAATGAATCTGTGTCAAGCTCATAGTTTTCCCATCACTTCTGATGACTATTATGCGGATAAACAAAGAGGCTCGTTGCGTGGGTTGGGAAGAAGAGAGTGGCTAACCCTTTAAATTATCTATATTTTATTCATATATTATATTGAAAGCAGGGAAGCCAACGGAATCAGCAAGGTGGTTAAGAAACTAATACTGTACGCCACAGTTCAATGACCTTTCTGCCCCTGTGCGCGGTAGATAGGGCCAGCCAAATATTGATGATTCCATTGGCTGGTTCTTTTTTCAAATCCTCTTCTGATTCCATCTATATGTAAAGCCATTAGCTAACAATCGCTCTAACTCCATGAGACCAGTGAAAGAGATTTATTTTTTTCTAACATAGAAATGTAAACATTAGAAAATTGCTACCATCTAAACTACTTTTGTAATATAATTTTCTTTTAAAATCCTAGCTACAGTAGAACTTCAAATATCTCAAGATCATCAACATCCTTATACCCTAAAATTCAAGTATCCTATAAACAGTATTATTAGATTATTTAATTTTTTAATTTTCATATTTTCATTCATTCTTTTTAGTTAGGGTGATTGATAGCTTATACTTTTTTATATTTAATAAACCAAAGTAATTTATCACTGATATTTATAAAAGATATATTTTTGTGAAAATATGGACTTTTCAATACTTAAATAAGTATCTTTTTAAATAAAAAATATAATGATATTTAAAAAAAATACTTTCAAAATATACATGCAATAAAGAATAAAAATTATGAATCTTTATTCTAAAGATCTCATAATGTATATATTTATAACTTATAAATCTTATTTTTTTATAAAAAAATAATTTAAATGTAATATAATATTTATGATATTTTAAGTTGTATTATAAGTTGTATTCTATTTATTTTATCCTGCTAAAAAATAATAACATGACTTGCGATGAAAGACTTTAACACACTTAATGTTCTCAATGAAATATTAACTTATTTAATTAAATCTATTCATTGAAAAATAATTTTTTTATAATTTTATATAAAAATTTATAGAATTAATAACATCAACCTAATCATTTATTAGATGTGGCTTTGATAAAAGACCTAAGATGTCTATACTGTATTTATACCAGTGCATTACAACCTAACATACCTGAAATCAAAAAAATTATACATGTATTTTTTTTAATTTAATAGTTTTTAATAAACATACACCGAAAAATTTTTTATTCACGACAGCCCTTGAAAATTGCCACCCCACACCTTGACTACATTTGTGATGAACGGTTAAAATTTATGTGTTCTTCCATGTATATACGCAAGGTATTAAAGTCTTCGATCTCAAGTTAGGAATAACACGATCCATTGCGTTTATATGATCCATACCCATATCATTTGTGTATTAATGTCTTTCTATGTTTCAATCCTTCTTGATCGGTATCTTATCCTTTCACCGTCATCTTTGCAAAAGAATACTGAGAGTTTAGAAACTCTAACTGAGATCTGATCAACACATGTACATGTATGTGAAGAGCAATATTTGTATAGTTTAAATTACTATTCTATATTACTTAGCCGTAATACAAGGGTCCTCTGACATCATTTGCATCGACAAGTGATCTGCTTTGATTCTGAAGTTTAGAACAAATCTGTCATAAATCTCAAGGTCAAACATTCATATTAACAAATAATTATAAGTTATTAATTGCAAATGATTACATCACTCGGTACAGTGATACTACCTTTCTAGTTTCTTAGGGGGAAAAGGGTGTCTAATCATACTGTTCGGATTAAATTTTAATGTAAAAAGTCTCCGTGAGACTTGCTTCAAGAAATTTAATAGAGCATAGCAATTCAACGCTAAAAAATTTGTCCCGAGTCTTGCGCTTCATCTCTCATATTTGCCTAGCTTCGCACGGCAGTGTAAAAATATAGCTTAATGATCAGTGAATATAAATAGTTGATGCCTTGCTTACAAATCACGTTTAGCCAAACGCGTATCGATCTTCTTGTGTTGTGTGTTGTGTGTTGTGTGATGCTTGTTTCGTAGCATCTTGAGCCATTGCAAATATTAGAGAAATTAAAGGACCTCTTTGTTCATCGCAAAGCTGGCCCAACTGGGAATCCATTTGCATGGTTGCCATAGCTAGCTCCGCTTTGGCATATTCTACTGGGATAATGAATATTCCTTAATCTTCATGAACTGCATTATTGGAAAATGCTTTCTAGATAGCATTGATTGAGTCCATTTCGAAATTATAGCTGCAGAAATAACAGTAAATGCTTGCCAGTTGTGAGATTTGTAAGGAAAAAAAATGAAAGGGGAAAATATCAAAGATAAACAAGACCATGAAGCAATTTCGTGTCATATAGCGCTGTCTAAGTACTAATAATGGGAATGCTAATCACCCATGCTTTTTATGCACTGACTTCGTGGTAACTGATACAAATATCGAAGTTCTCTTGCATTTTATTGCTGGTTTTGCTATTAGTATTTCGCTAGCTGGTTCATTTTCTTTGAGCTGTTCTCTTTTCTTTTTTATGCATAAGGATTCAATGAGATGCTGCGAAATCATTTATTTTGGTGCCCTTTGCTACTTCTTCAGCTACATACAGTAGCTGGAAGACTGGAACTCAAGGCTGGTAAATGCAGCAGCAGCAGCATCTCATACATATTAATTGACATCTGATGTGAATTTTATTCCCCATTTCTATTGCTGGTCTCCAAAATGTCCATATATGGTGTATTTAATTCGGATTGTGGCATTTTTGTTCATAGTAACATTAACTAACTGGGTTAAATATCAAGAGTACTGCAGGATAGCAACTGGCAAGTTCGTTGTAATGGCGCATTTGAAAGAAGCTCATATTAATGAAGTAAAAACTGCCATAACAGAACATCGACTAGTCGAATTGTAAATGCACATCTGCAGAGGAAATTGCTCGTTTAAAGAATTGAAATTTATTTCACGAACCAAACCCCCCAGGTTGCTTTACCACCTTTACAGTCCGATACACATCGAATCTGATATCTGGAAAACAAAAAGAAAAACTTCGGTGGCCGGTGTATCCTTTCATTATTTTTTGGTTTATAGCTTATAGCTGGATAGACTACCAAACCTCGGGAGTTTTGTCAACTTTCTTACTAAACAAAAATTTCGTTAAACATACACTTGGGCTGGGGTGAGGTTTCAGTTTAGCTTTTACTTTATCAATTAGCAAGAATAGAATACTTTAATTTATTTTCTTTGGGTGATAATTGGAAAAGGTTCACAAATCTCATGGAGGATATTGCAATGGTTAAGTGATCGTTATAAAGTTGTCAAGGAATATGTTATGCAGCATAAACCAAAAATATGAAGAAATTGAAAACGAACAAAAGTGAAATTTGACGGAAGCGATTAAAAAAGGTTTATCAGTGTAAAGGGAAAAGTGAGGGAACCCCCGAAGATCAGAGAAGGGCTTTGTGATTTACCCATTACAGGTTAATGTTGACCCAGGAAACTTTTAACCTGCTCTGTTGATTCGACGAGGTGAGCTATAGCAGAGCGAGTCAGAGGCACAAACTATATCAACACAAAGTAAAACTTCTATGCTTCTCGAGATATAAATTTGGTAAATCGAAGTAACACTATCGATCACAAGTATGGTTGCCTTGTGTATAATCATGTGGCTGTTATACGTTTTTTTGAGTCTTAGTTCATTCAAGATTTGACTATAAGAAAAACAGTGCAAGATTCCGGGGGGAAAAAAAACAGTGACATGTGAGGAAAAGCAATCAAGCGGGGAGAAAGGGCAAGGCTGAAGCACACGCACAAGGACCACATGCCACCTAATATCGAGTCCATGTCATAACGGATAAATGCCATTGAAAAAAGGAGGGACTGTAGGCTCTGTGGGCAACATGTTAAATCTTGATTGGATGGAGGAGAGGCTAAGGTGTCTAGACTTTCCATGAGCTCCCACACCGTTTTGGATTGAGACATCTCTCAACATTTGTGATTAAAGTAAAGCACCAAATCGTGTACCAGTGTCAAAAGAATATTTACTCTTCTTTATTTCTATACATGAATAATCGCTTTTTTATATAAATATAAAAGTACATAGCAAAAGGGAGTGTCTCTCACTCTCTTGTATTGGTTTCCAATTCCATGTTGTAGCAATTTAAATGTCGCCTTGATTTCTTCAGTCATTGTTTTCGGAAGCCCGGCAATTTGCCCAGCGTTCTTGCCATCAGCAACTGCGCTTCCAAGTTCCTTTGCAGTTGTGCGCTATGAATGCTCTGATTTCGTGAAGCCTAGGCAAACTCAGTTAATCAAAGGCACACCTCACAAGCAATCTCCATACCATCGAGAGGAGGAGATAGGGGGAGTAGGTGAAGGGTTGCTTTCACAAAAGCATTATTATTGTCAAACTTGGGGCAAATTTGCTTTTATTATTTTGCTTTGTATAGGGAAAAGAGAGCCCGCCCCACCATGGTCCTATCATCCAAAAAAAAATAAGAAGAGGAAACAGACCCCACATCCCCACATTAGCTCAGAGAGCTCTGTAACGGACCCTACCCACTTCGTGAATAAGATAATACTTATTGTGGAAGTATTTTCTCCAAATTATGAAAGATACGCAGATTATTACAAACAGGACTGCCCAAGAACAATGATTGTGGAAGTGTTTTCCCCAAATAAAATCATCAGAAAGTGATAATTAACACACCATAGGAAAATGGAGTTCTGTGCTGAAATATGCTAGCAGACCAGGCTATTTGCGAAACTCTTTAGTTGCCATGATGGAAAAGGTCTCAAGGTGGGACTCTTGCGATCCTTGAGAGTTAAGTTTAAAACAGTTTCCCTAAAGTTGAGCTGAAGAAAAGAACCCCATCCCTGCTCCTGTTAGTCCCATAACTCTACAATCAATGCCTGCTGGGAAATGACTGCTCGCTTCCCCCTGTCTTTACACCTTCTGGTGTTAAAAATGTGCATCCAAGCTCACACATTCAATTGGCGATGTCCTTTTTACTCCACCCACTGCATCCAACTTCTTGTTAAACATGCCGAGTTTTCAAGTTGTTTAGATAATGTAACGGTGCGCTCGTCCAAGGAAAGGGAAAGGGCACGGGACAGGTGTTCACCTTCAACATGTTAATGGGATTTAAATAATATGAGTGGCCTGAAGGAGCTGATTTCTTTAAGGAGTGGTTGGTAACAGATGAAAAAAAGCAAAAGATTTCAAATTATGACATGTTATGTTGGCCCTCTTATCCTCCACAATAAAATATAGAGGGAGCCTGGATTCAATCCCATGAGCTCCAGGTCCATTTTGACCCAGATGCCTCTCGGATAGCAAGGAACAGGACGGGATTCGCTTTCAGTTTTACAGATTGCTCCACTAACATCTAGCCAAGGTTAAAATATCAGAGTTTATGCTGTCAAAACCTGTTCACCAATTATCAACTCAGAAATCTGAAGTGCTTCCCGAGAGGGTCAAAGTGCCTCCTCCCTCTTTAACCTCAACCAGTGCTTATCTTGCACGTGTGACGGCATCTCCCTAGATTATACCCTTATTTCCAGTACCAAACTCACAAACCTTGACCGACGGTAGAATGAAAGGAGAAATTTCCCTGAAGGCTGGGAAACCCATTGAAATGAAGAGCTGCATTGAAGTAAAAGAGGTGTTTTATAGGTCTCCCGAGAGAAAGAAGAAAACGAAATAAAAATAAAAACCCAGGTGGACTAGTGCTAGACCAATAAAAAAGCTTTAAACATGGAAAGCTAAAGAGAATATCACGCCATTCTAGTGAAGATTTATTTTTGCCTCCTCCCTCAGGGAGTCCGAGACTCCACGAGCCATTGCCGTCATCATCGACAACAATAGCAACACCCCCCCAGGCATCTCCACTCCTGCAATATTACTTAAAGAAAATTTATAAAATAAATACATTTTAAAAAGTAATTTGCCTAGAAAGACGAGTTCTTTTAAAAAAAAAAACCCTAAAGGAAAGCTTCATCCTCCTTTGTGCCCTTTTTGGAAACAGTACCTAATGGAAATGGATATGCCACCCCCAAACTTCTAATTGTGCCTGACACTTAGAGTAACGAGGTTCCTCAGGTGCTTTAATATTTTTAGTATTTTTTTCTGATTTCTAGTATTTACATAATTGTTTTTTTATTACATCGACGGTGGATTCACCTGCCTCAGATATTACACAACCGATCACCTCGAGAAAAAAAAAAGATATATTCATATTTATATATAGCACTGATTTTTTTTCCTATTTTTAATGCCTCGGAAAAATAAAAAAATCCAAAATTTTTTATGGTTTCTCCTTAAGGAGAGAAGCTAATCCAGTCACCATCCTGGATCCTCTCTCTACGCCTTTCGGTTTCACCGCCGGTGGCTGCCACGCCACTGTCTCCACCTTTTTTTCATCCTCGTCCGAAATTTTATTCGGCGAAGAAATCAACGACTCGGAATCCAACGTCGGGGTATCTTCTCCAAAAATCAGCTCAAACTCTCCACAGCAATCGTCACTGATGTCCAAGGACTTCTCGTTTTGCCCTTCAGTTTTGTCGCTGTTGTTATTCAAAACGTTTTCGTTTAGTCTGGTATAAGGTGAGAGCCATTTAGCACGCATGTACTCGGCTTTTCTCCAAGGAGGAAAATGCATGCCTTTCTTCTTCAAGCTCTGTTTGGCTGCCTCCGATACGACCGACACGATCTGTCCAAGCCGATCTGATTTTCCGACGAAGATATACGGCAACGATTGCAGGATGGCCTTGTAGGCCCCAGTCGATCTCGCTATTTCAAATTCCGATTTGAAATCAATATCGATTATCAGTCTCTCTTCTTCAATTATCACATCCACGTACTTGTATTCACCTGATCAAAGAACAAAATTAAAATAAAATCAACAGTTTTCTTTTTGAGTTTTAGACTGGGAAAAAAAAACAGGGAAGGAATTGTATACGTACCGGCAGGGAAAGAGGGGGATTTGTCCCATTTAGACTTGCAAATTGAGGAGTGGTAGCCGAGAGATGTTAATCCATCGGCTACCATCTTCCTCAAAAAATCATCTTTCTGTTTGTGGTTCTTGTTCTTCTCCAAAATCATTGCAGTGTCTGCTAGAAGATTTCTCTCGGCAACGCTCGCACAAGGAATCAAACTCTGCCATTTTTAAAAACCAAACGAAGACATCACCATTTTAGCTCTCTCTGAAGATTTATTTCAGAAAATTGAAAGAAATGATCTTATTATGTTAGCTAATTACCTTGAGAAAATCACAAGCGTCGCCAGAAGGAGCTGTACCCATAGATTCTCCGAAACCATTACCAAATACATCAAATTCATCATCGGAGCTGTCGTTGCCATTTCCGTTGAAGCAATTGCAGCGGTGGCGGCCACGAAATGGCTTGTCGTTGGATTCCTCCATGTAACTCTGCACCATTTTAGCCAAACAAACCGAGCTTGGCTCGAACTGCTCATCTTTACTGTTAACCCCATACTGAACTTCAATACTGCTAGGTGGTTTGTCCACAGAGGAAATCCTCAGCACGCTTGGTAACTGCCGGTCAAAGAGTCTCTTCAGACGGGATTTCAGAACCGGTTTAGCCGGTTCAGCTCGAACTGGTGCCTGAGAATCGATATCTATTGGTTGGATCTTCATAGGGAAAGGCATAACAGAGAATGAAGATTAATAAGTATTGATTGCTATGGAGTTTTAAACACTTTCTCCTGGTCAGTTCTGCAGCTGCTCCATATTCAGAGCTACCTAGCCGCTCTCATAGATTTGCTTCCTTAGACAGTGACCGCCTAATCATCAATGATTCATTCTGATCCTGATAAACCTTGCTTTGTACGTTTTCACGAAAAATCAATGCGTGCTGGTTAAAATTAAACCTCCTCTGCTAAGCTACCAATATTATCTCCCTTTTCAAGAAAAAAGAACCCCACTCAAAGCCCTGAGCAAATGAGTTAATCTACCAAAATTTGATCAAAAGAAAAATCTAGAAGAACAAAAGTAAAACTTAGAGACTATGCAAGAGAGGACGATGGGTTTTAGCTTTGGGTCTTTTCATGTAAGACATGACGGCGATGGTCGGAAACAGGGACATTGCGTATAGAGTTAGAATAAGTCATCGCCGGAATATTCATTTCTCCGGCGAGATACAAATCGACTGCTACGGTTAGAAATTTGAAGGAGATTAAAGGAGACTTGTGGAGACAGTTCTTTCAAGGAGGAGTGTGGAGACTGATGGACTGGCTCAAATGGATGGGGTTTTTACAATTTATAGGGGAAAATGGTGTTGCTGACGTGGATTTCTCAAGCCATGTAGACTCTCTGAAATGGCAGGTTTCCTCCTGATTTTGCAGGTAGTTTTTTTATGTGGACCTGGTTCAATAATTCCACCTGCAACTGTTTAAACAAAAAAAAAATCAAAGCAGCCTGTGATTGGCTTGTAATTTTCGTAATTACAAGATTGACCTTCCGTGGTGCTGGGGTTGCGGGGGTACGTGCAATGGTGGTGTTTGTGATTAGTGAGGTAAATTTGAAATTTGAATAGTAGTGGGAAATGGATGCCTGACATTGTGTAACACGTAAGGAGCATCAAACGTGCATATTAAATATAATTAAAACTTAATATTGCTGTGTTGTAGCGCGGAATATTATTTATTCTAAATGAATTTATGGTATATTGTATTGTACTGTAGATACACTGTAAATTTATTATAAATTGTATTTTATGATAGATACACTGTGAGTGATTTTATTATATATTGTTAGAGTTTTTATTATGAGAGCTTTTATTGTATATTATATTACTTGGCAGGAGGTGATTGTGTTGGGGCAATGGCGCCAGCCTGAAAGCAAGCCTCCTGATACTCGGTCAGTCCAGCCTTGAAAATAGGGGCAAACCAGGGAGACCGGCCGCCTGGAACTTGAGCAGCATCACCCTACACTTGGAGCACAACACCGCCCAGTACTTGATATACTTTCTCTTGGGTGATGCTGGAGCTATTTATATTTTTAATGTAATTAGAAGTATTATTATTAAAAATATTTTTATTTTTTTTAGTATAATTAATTTTTAGAGTATTAACAGTAAAAATATTATTATTTTTTTT
>SRLM01000571.1:563415-686218 GCA_015708895.1 Populus ilicifolia
GACCTAAAATACAATTGGGTTTTGGCTATGGGCAGGCGCTTGGATAGTCAAACCTACAACACAGTTCCACTTCAGCTTTATTATTGGTCTAGTTGCTTTTAGGTATAACCGAAGCGTTATATGGCACTTAGACTATCTATATTTTTAGTATAATTACAAAAATAAAAATATTATTATTGATTTTCTTATTATTTTTTTACATATAATTAATTTTTAGAGTATTAATAGTAAAAATATTTTTTTTTGTTGATATTAATTTTTTGTGTAATTAATATTAAAAGAATTATTATAGTTTTTCTTGATATAAAAAAATATTATTATTATTTTAGTTTAATTAATAGTGTTGATCTCAAAAATATTATTATTTGTTCTCTCGATATTATTTTTTAGCATGATTAACAGTATTAATTTCTAAAATATTATTATGTTTGATGTTATAAATAATATGATTTCTATAATAATTCACATTATTGCTGCTAAAAAAATTATTATCTGTATTGTAAAACTTTTAGTATTTTCATTAAAATTCATAAGAACATAACTATTATTAATATTTAAAAAAAAATACTATAATTATAAAAAAAGTTATGTTGAAACACGTGGTGTTTGGATTCCTTGCCGAGGACGAACGGGCCAAACACCACGTGGCGCTTGCTCTGTGTCCTTTTGGCTACAGTTCAGATGCCAAATGGTGCTCTGGCTTGAGTATTAACAGGCATAACTAAAGGTTAGTCTTGACCTAGCAATGCATGACCCAGGGATAACCTTGCCCTAACGAGGCATGACCCAAAATACAATTAGGTCCTGGTTGCAGCCAAACCAAACGCACGCGAGGTTTGGGCACCGCCACCGTAAACCTGCAGCACAATGCTAGGTGACACTTAGTCTATTTCCTTTCAGGTGGAGTTGGAGTTGTCTAAACTTTTAACATAGTTACAGGTATTCATATTGAAAATGTTATCACTGGTTATCTTATTATTCACTTCTCATGTGGTTAATTTTTAGAGTACTAATAGTAATAATATTATTGTTTATTTTGTTGATATTTTTTATAATTAATATTAAAATAATTATTATATTTTTTCTTACTGTAAAAAACATTATAATTATTTTAGTCTAATTAATGGTGTTGATCTCAAAAATATTATTATTTATTCTATTAATAGTACTTTATAGTATAATTAATAGTGGTAATTTCTAAAATATTATTATACTTGGTGTCGTAAATAATATGATTTTTATAATAATTCATGTTATTGCTACTATAAATATTTTTATCTGTATTATAAAAATATTAGTATTTTCATTAAAATTTACAAGAATATAAATATTATTATCGTCATGGATAAATTTTAAAAAACTGTTAATATCATTAAAAAAAATATACTGGGACACAAGGCGCTTGGTTTATCTTATGAAAAAAGACAGCCTAAGCCTACATGCTTGACCTACTTTCTTTTAAATATAGCTTAAGCGTCATGTGGTAGTTTGGTTTTGCCATTCATAAACATGACTTAAAACTACTAGAATATGATCTAAAATAAAATGAGGTTCTGGCCATAAGCAGACCAAGTGTCACATGATGCTTTGACAGTGCCACTCCAAGCATATAACACAACGCTACCTGATGCTTAGTAATTTTTTTTAGAGTGAAGGACTAGTTCACGGTATAGCGTGAGTCACCTAACTATTATATTATTAAAACTTGATTTTTATTAAATAGTATGGTATAGTAATTGTAATTTTATTATTTTTTAATTATAACATTAAGAAAATATACGAGTATATATATATATATATGTATGTATGTACGTATAAAGAAGAGTAATTTTTTTTTAAAAATCACAAGGATAGCTCACGAGACTAAAAAAACTGGACCTGATTTTTTAAAGTTTGATAAAGAGAAGGTCCTTTTTTTCAAAAGAAAAAAAACTTCAAGAGATCAAAAAAGAGATGAAATAATATTGTTTAAGGTTATGGGCTAAATACCATAGCTATAAAAAACATATAAACCTTATAGGTTGATTCTCAGCTTGGCTGACTCAAAAATTAATCTAAGTTGAATTTAAAAAAAATAAAAGAATTAATTAATCTGACATAATCCACTCAAAAGTTATTAAGTCTTTTCAATCTAGTCAGTTTTACTTGGCATAACCGTTTAAAAGTTGTTAATTTTTCTTAATCTATTAAGTTTTTCAAAAAACACTAAAATGTCATTTTAATTTTTATAAAAAAAATACTATTTATTTATCACTGCAAGTTAAAGTGAACGCTTCTAACTTATTCTCAAGTTTTGTCGTGTGTTGATTTCAATGTCCATGAATAACACACGTAACAAATAAAAACAAAAGGACGGGAACGCAAGTCATCCCATGCCCCTGTCCTGTACAAATGGTCTGCCCGTGTATAGAGGTTTGGCTCACGCATCAGGCCTCTATTTTTTTCCAAATATTAGAGGGTGAATAGCATGTCGTTCGTTCTTTTTTTTTTTTTTAAAAAAAAAGGAAACAACGCAGACGACTCGCCTTCTGAGTAAGTGGGATCTGCGTCGACTAAAAATGCATGTGATGCGTTATACGCAGGCTCAAAATTATTTGATCTGAGTGTCACTGAAAATTCAGGATGGTGCGTTTTTTACCAAAAAAATCATTTCAACTATTTTTTTACCCAATAACAATCAGAAAAGACAAACAATTTATGGGCATGGAGGAGCTTATTCATGCTTTCGAGCATCCCAAGAATCAGTTTAAAAATTAAAAAAATCAATTTAAAATCCAAAATCTTATCATTGTTACATACATGTTCTGTCAAATTTATAGCACGTAGAATATACTATGGTATTTTTCTATAAATGGAAGTGAAACAAAAATACATGCGAGTTGCAGATATTATATCAAGTAAATAAATAAATAAATAAAGCATTAAGATGAACAAATGGCCTGTGGTCTAGTGAAGGAGTACTTGATATGTTGTTTTTTAAAAATTAATTAAAGGCCTAACTCCAACAATTGACATTAATGCTAGATTATTTAAGAATGATGATACGAAAGAAGAGAGGTGCATATGTTAACTTGTAAATAAAATAAATGTTGCTGGCAATCGACGGAGTGTCTCTAGAAAGTCCCCCCAGGGACCTGGAAAGATGAGAGCAGGAAGATCTTGTAAATTTAACATTACCATCTCTAGTTCATTAAAGTTAAAAATAAAATCCTCGTTCAGGAACCGAACAATTGTCCTAATTTTTTTAATATATTTTTTCCTATTTAGTCTGAATTTGTAGCAGCCAGTGCCCATGTGTCTGCTGCATATAATGGAAGCCAGAATCTAGACGATCACGATAAATCTTTATTAAAGCAACATTTGCATCATATATACATGGAAAAAAGGAATTAATATAGTATTTTCTGTGAGAGTTTTCTTCGGTGTAATCGATTTCTGGGTGGTGAGGTAATCCTATCTCTATTAATTAATTACTGTTGTCTTCGATTTTTTACAGTGAAGTTTTCCAAAATGTTTGGGTACGGTGTTTTTTTTAATTATTTTCTTATAAAAAATTAGTTTTTTTTTATCATTTTAATGATCTGATTTAATATAAAAATATTATTTCAACATAAAGAATTCTTAAAAAAGTAAGCATAATCATAATTGGCATGACCGTGCTGAACCATTACAAATCTTATATCATTTTCGTTTTGTATTTTTACCGGGCCTGAGGAAGTTGTGCACAAAGATCAAGCAGTGGAGCTATGTTCAAGATAGATTGCAGGTTTGTGTGAAGAAACTGAATGCGTATACGAAATACGAGATTGATAAATTCGAACATAATTGTATCGTTGGATTACTACGCCGAGAGAAAATGAACGTTATTCGGACACAATAAAGACTGCATATAGCATCGATGGCGTGGAGAAGATGCATGCAGGGATGATGTTATTTTCACGGTGAGGATGTTCTTCGTGTTTAAAAATATATTAAAATAATATTTTTTTTTATTTTTAATACGAGAATATCAAAATAATCTAAAAATATAAAAATATTATTTAAAATAAAAAATAAATAGAAGAAGATAAGATAACTTTGTTGCTTGTATAAAAAAAATTACCCAGGACATTAATGATGGTGGTAGAAAAAAATAATTTTGTTTATTTTTGAATTATATTATATTGGTATTGAAAATAAATTTTTAAAATTAAAATAAAATAACTATTTTATTATATTCTAAAATAAAACAATATTTTAAAAAACCACTTCAACCACCGTAACAAATGATTTCGTAAAATAATTGAAGCAAAGGCCGGAGATGTTGCGATTGCCAAGAAAAGAAAGGTCTCATCCACCTTCCATTAAAGAAAGCTTCACAGAACAAATATACCTTGTTATATATTGTATATAATACATAACAAGGTATATTTATTCTGTGGAGCTTTCTTTTATCGAGACGCTTGTGCACATAAGATTTTTTTATGGAATAGATTTTCCCCAATTATACTATTTTTTTATGTCCCTTTTATTTTATTTAATTGCTTGATTAGTGTCGTCTATGCGCGGGTTTTCAGCTGCGCAGGAGCTAGCAGAATACACTTGATTAGTGTCGTCTATACAAAGCAAAATGCTCCAACATGTCACCTGGTAAGTACAGTCAGAAACAATAATTTCCACCGTGGTGGGGTTTTTTTTATATTTTATTTAGATCGAAGGCTCCACGCCACATGAATGATGACACTGACCTCTTAATTTTTTTTATTGCGAAAGGTTACTTGCCAGGACACCCGCAGGACTAGATAAATTTTGTTGATGTTTTTAAATTATTTTAATATATTATTATTAATTTTTTTTAAAAATTACTTATTTTCAAATATACTCTAACTCATAGTTACTGTACAATTTTAATTCTAATCACACCATGATGATCAACAAGTGCAGATTGTGGGATAAAAAACTATCTTTTTAACTTTAATTGTACTTTTTTTNAAGGTTACTTGCCAGGACACCCGCAGGACTGGATAAATTTTGTTGATGTTTTAAATAAAAAATGAATGATTTCATTTCCACGTTACCTGGTGATAGACCTATAAGGAATAAAAAAATCTTATAGAGTTTGGCAGTGTTTGTGTAAATGATATCTCATTTTCACAATTTGTTTCGGAGACCCTTTCATCATCTGACTTGACTCTTGGAGTATGTGCTGTGGTTTTAATTGGAGAATACGCTTTAATATTCAATTACTTGTCAAGTTTTCGTATTTCAAGATCAATTCATGTTCTTGTAATTTTGACATTTTCATAATAAACCACTTAAATAATATTAATTTAACGAATTTCATTCAATTTTTTTTAAGAGCTATGTAACGAACATCTGAAATGTGAAGCCAAACATTGCTTTAGTCACCTATGATTCGATCAAAGAAGTTGTATGTGTGTGCGTGTATACATATATTTGTTATCTTCATAATATTTTACTTGTTTATTAAATTTATAGGATATTCAATTAACTAAAAAATTAATTATTATATACATAAATTAATCTAAATATTTCTATTTATTAAAAAAAAGCTATGCACCCATGTAAAATTTCTAGCTTATTAATATTTTATGCTAAAATATAAGATGATAATTTTTTATTTATTAAAAGTTATTCTTGATATCAGTATATTAAAATACATTGAAAGCATAAAAAATTTATTAATTTTTTTAAAATATTTTTGAAATATAAAAACAATAATAATAGTTTCGAATAACAAAATTTCACCGTATGGCCGCCTTCATTAGGCAAATGTACTATTATTAATAAAACGTAGTTTTGAGTTCAAAAATGGTGCCCACAAATATATAGGGTATTTTTACGACAGGGATTTTGGTTTTGTGAAAAAGAACAATAGCATTTTTTTCTCCCATTTTTCTTTGAATTAAAAGAAGGGTCACTTGAAATAATACAGGGATGACATGATGTATAGAAAAAAGAAAAAGGATGGCAATGATAGCCAAAACCGATGGCTAGCCCACCGGAATCAAATCAAATGATTAAAAAATAGCTCGACTTTAGTTATAGTTAATGATTGAACTGGCTCTGATCATGGCTATAATTTTTATAATAATCGAATCGAGAGAATGGTATTGAGGTTTCTTGCCAGTATAATTCTTTAAAATGTCCTCAATGCAAAAGAATATTTTGGAAAACAAGGTGTGAACCTGCCATGGATACATATAAAATTAACGTCGTCTTGTTAAGCTATGATTAGGCAGCTGTTCCAACTCCAAACCATTGGATAGTACGGTCTCGGCCTGGCGGAGTGAAGGAGGAAACGAGGGCGGAAAACGATCAAGCATGACTCTTCATCTACAAGCATGTCTGGCCATTCTCAACACAGTCAAAGCTACAAGAACACCAAGATAATGATTTCATGCACATCCCCTAAGAAAGCGGTGATTGTGTATCTGGGTACTGAGAGCTGGGAGGGGGGGAATAAACAGAGAAAGCTAAAATCAATGGCTGAGGGTGGGGCACTCCATTAATTTCCTGGCTGTGCATGATGGAAAATCTTTTACAAAGCACTAGCCCAAATGGGATTGATTCAAGGCACAGATCTTTGAATCAACTAGAGAGAATCCATGATTAAGTGAAAGCATATTAGACTGTTCTTGTTCATTGATAAATCCGGGACACAGCGATTTCCCACAAAGTTTGTGCACAATCATTATGTTTATATTAGGGATTCTGAGTACTTATGGACACTTACACATGGCATTGTAAGATTTGGCTCGCCTGCGATGAAAGTGTTATCCGCAATCCAAAATATAACTTGTTCTTTACTTTTTATCATCTAGATGTTTTATTTTTACATGGCTTAATTAATAAACTGTATACTTCTACATTATCGATCATCTAAACCGTCTAAAAATAATTCCTACAAAAGTTATTAATTCCACTTCGAGTGATCTAAATCAAGACTATATCAGAGAAAAATATAGTCTCAGTACAGTCCAAAAATTATTCTGCCCTAGATAAAAAAAATCATTTTGAAAAGTTGATCTACCAGCACCCTATATTCTTGTGCAAGTAAAGGGTCACCGAGGTATTTAAATAACCAGTATTCTGTATCAACTTTCTCCAAACACCGAGTGGGGCCTTGCTACGCCCATTTAAGAATTTCCCATTGTCGACTAGTGTTTGTATCTTTCTCTTATTTAATGAAAAGACAAAGCTTGACAATCCGAGAGGAAAAACCAGGTTCCATGAATCGGAGATCTGTCGCCAATCCGCTGGGTTTATAGCTTGAATGTGCTGCAACTTTAACGTGGCAAAACTGTTGATGCCACCTTGATGAACTTCTTTTCATGATGTCTATTGATATTATTGAATCTCTTTTAAGAACTTAATGATTTTCTCTTTAAAACCCTTTTTCGTTTTCTTTTCTTTTCCTTTTTCTTTATTTATTTATTTTTTGGGGCATGGGCTTGTTAAGTTGTTATTGGCTTTTGGAGGCTCGGATTCTTTTCACTTGCAATGGATTACTTTGGGTGACTTCAGAAAAAGTTCCATACTTTAGGAATTTTTATGTACAGTGAAGGACTCTAGACAATCGTATTAGGAGGAGGCCCTCCTTTCATAATTCCGGATTTAGTGCCTCGAAACCCTAATCTACCCCTTTTTAAAAAAGTTTAATTACCTTGATATTCCCAGGAACTTACCTCCTGCCCAGATCCTTGCATTCAATTAACCAAACGGCCTGATTGCGTGCTATTTTGTCGGCACTTGAAAGTTTCCCTTGGATTTAGTGCAGTTACAGACATCGGAACTCATATAATATTTGACAAAAGTTCATGCGTTGAAAGCATTCCAATAACACAGGACATGGTACAGCCATGATGTCCCCGGAACCCTAACATAAGTACAGTTACTTTTATATATATATATATCAAATATTCCTTTGCATTAACTGTAGCATATCAAGAGTAAATCCATCTTGTTAATCAGCCTATTTTTAAAGTTTTATTTTCTTTTATTCACTATGGAGAATTGGATTAATGTATTGCGTTAAAGAGTGCACATAAAGAGAAGGGTTGTCTTTTCCTTGAACACAAGGAGCATGGTTATACTTTTTTTACACACAGAGAAGATAATTAAGATAAACATTGGCTTTATTTTGGCATAAAGGAAATAATGAAATAAAGAGGGAAAGAGCGGAGCATTAATCTAGAGCCAATGAGTGCCCTTATCCATCAAGTCTTTAATATTTTACAGCTGAAAGGGATAAATTTAAACAAGTCATGATGATGAAGTTGGGCCTTCCTCCCTTTATATTCATTGGTAGATGGGGGGGCCTAATCCACATGGTGAGACCACCTGAAAACGACACTGCTCCCAAATACATTAGCCCCACTGCCGGAGCTGCTGGTATTCACAGATTCATGACGAGGAAAGCCACAGAGGTGGTGTGGCTGTGACCATTTCTTGACCCTCGACTGGATAACAGTGATTTCTCGACGCTGGAGATCACTTGGATATGATCGGTAGTTACATAAAGTTTGTTATCCAATCCTCCACCATTAATTGCTTGGACCTAACCACAGAACAGGAGGTTGCGCAGTCACTTAGTAGACTGTGATGTATGGCACAAGGGTCCTCCACAAATTATTGAGGCGTCAACACAAATAGTTGGCATATAATCGTGCGCAGACGTTGCTGTCTTCTGGTGGGAGTTTAGCTCTGGTTTTCGATTTTGACCGCATTCATGTATATACTGACCATAAATACTTGGATTTAGGTGCAGAATAACTAGTTTGTTTTCAACCGGTTCCAATGCGAGAGATCTATAGAAAATAATTCTGGCCGAGAAGAAACAAAGAAAAATATTCGATGCATTTATAAAATCTCAATAATTTTTTCTAAGCGCTTACGCTAGAATTCTAATCTGGATTTTTTTCTTTTAAAAGAATTAACCTCATTCGCAAATGATACAGTCTTTTTTTCAAAAATTGTTTGTAATTCAGATTCCTCGGAAGCATTACGGGTAGTGCATGAATGATGATCATACTCAGTTCCATTGTCTTGAGGTTGTTATTCTGGAGATCAAGGGTATTTTAGCCAGGCATTGAGAGGTTTATATCAAACACGCGCTAAGAAAAACCAACTCCTGTGCTTATTTCTTAGCCAAGATAAGACTTGAACAGGTGATCGAGTTTTTTATTTGTAAATCCTCTCTTTCAGGGATTATTTCTAGTGGATCAGGCTAGTTTTTTCTTCTTCTTTCATCCCACTATACCAACAAGAATGATACAATCTTTCGGAATTAATATAAATTCTTCCAACATAAACGAGGATGGTCCTGTACTCGGCTATGGTATGGTCCAGGTATGAAAAAAGGCGTACCTTGCCTTTGATTACCAGGCTTGCTGCCCAAAAACATCATCGTGGTCCCTTAGATGAGGATGATTCATCCTGTTAGATATTTCGTCCCATTTTTTCAGGCCACCACACTAATATACATGGGCAAAATTAGACAACAAATAGCCTGATTTTTTTTTCAAAAAAGATAGGACGAATGACATGTCAATCGTCCCATCTGCATTGAAAAAATATGAAGTGTCTAAGTGCACTGCCCTTATAAAATGAGTCGTATGAGTTGGGCCACCAACGCTTGGTTTTTTCTTTTTTTTTAAAAAAAAAAATTATTTTTTTAATTATTGGTGATTTTTTATATAAATTTCTTTAAAAAAAATTAATACTCATTCGCTTGTTTATTTTGTTTAGATAGCCTATTTTAAATGGTGGTTATTTTTTTGTTATTTTGTATGCATTTTATTTTTAAGGAGATTTCTGATTCTATATTTTTTTATGTTTTATATAAGTAAAAAGCATTTATTTTATATAATCTGTATAATATATGTAATCTTAAATAATATTTTCTCTCTCTTATTTTATTCATTAAATTTCATACATAAATAAAAAATTAATTTTATTAGACTAAATCATTTAGTATAGTTGGGTCAAAGACTTGTGTTGTAATTTAAAATATTTTGATTTATCTACGTTTTTTTGTTTTTTTATTGTTAATAATTTTTTATTTTTTTAATTATATATTTAGCGTAAAATCTTAATTCACACTTATAATTTCTTATATGCAATTACACTTCATAGAAGCCCGCATAAATAATTTCTATGACGCTCGCCGAGCACTTTGATGACCAGCCCAGAGAAAGAAGCTACATACGTACTCGAATACTATAGAACAAAAAATGCTATCTACTTGACCAATAAAGGAGCAAACGTCACAAGTAATCATCAGGTGGTGACCAAGTGGTAAGGTTTTAGGATCAAGAGATTTGTTCTCTCTGTGGTCTCAGGTTCAAGTCCTTGGTTGCTCATATGATGGCCACTGGAGACTTACATGGTCGTTAACTTCAGGGCCCGTGGGATTAGTCGTGGTGCGCGAAAACTGACCCGAACACCCAAGGTTAATCTAAAAAAATTGCAATGTCTAATCCCAAATTTGTTGGCCTACCAAATTCTCTAATCCCACATGAAACCTAGCCAGTCATCTCTACCTTACCTAAAAAATAGAGACTAGGCATTGGGACCCGAACAATGTTTGCTTGCATCAGAGCACACATGCTTTGTTTATTTTCCGCATAGATTTTTTATTCTTTGCTTTGCTTGTTAATGTCTACTTTTCTCGAGCACGGATAATGTCTCGAAGATAATCTTTTTATTAAACCCTTAATATAATCCGTGTTGTTGCTATGTAAATTTAAATTAATGGCACGTACGTAAGCCGAAGTTATATGAGATTCCATTATTGTTGATGAAGTTCAACCTTCCTCCACACACTCAACTATCACTCGATAAATCAATTTAATTTCTAATCAAACATCAACGTCTATCGAAGTGATTAAAGTTTTACCTGTAGGTTCTATAGAGTAGCTCACTGTGCAGGTTTTGCCCACCGTTTTTCAACCTTATATATGACTCGGGGGATCAAAACAGAGATGTTCATATCAAATATTTGAAAAGTTCGGGGTGGCCCAGCCCCACGCAGGACCGACCATGGACACGCGCCATCGCTGGCCTCACATTCTGCGTTCTTGTCTAAATTGCGAATAATGCTTATACAGTTTTATTATTATTCACAGAAAACGTCCAGGATGTTATGCTAAGCGTAATAACATCAAATTAAGGTTTGATTTTCCTCTATAATATCACCAATTCTCAAATAAATAGTTCTTAATACCCAATCCAAGACCCTTCACTTTCCCCTCCTGCAACCTTAATTTTTTTCTGGGGGATGGTTTGAACCTGAGACGCGTATTCCAGGACAAGGTTTTCACCTGCATTGCCTGCACAGTTGAATTTATATCAAGTGGCTAGGTCTAGTTAAATCGGATGTGATTAAAAGGTTGTTAACATGTTTATAATTGGATATATATTTGTATGGTTTGTTGAATAACTTACTGAGCTTTCACTGCGAATTACAATATAGAAGTTAGCCATCTTCCTCCTTTTATCCTCTCTTTTCAAGCGTGAACAAGTTTATCCATAAACCAGTCGAAACAACAAAATCATTTTACAAACTATATATATATATATAGACTACCAGAGGTATTTATGCTATATTGTGTTGACTTTATAAGCAAGTTAATCCAAATCCATGGCCTCAGATATCTCGTCCACGATAAAGATCTACTTCATCGGCTGTTTTTTCTATTAAGAAACTCAACAAAACCTTTGTTATTCTCAGAAATAGCAACAATAATAATTACGCCTTTGTCTGTATCAACCAGAACAAATTAAGTTGGTGCCACAAAAATAAAATTTAGGTTTATAATTTAGAACAGAGATAATGACTGATGAAGACATAAAGGTTTTTGACAAGGAAAGCTGAAAAAGAAATGATGGGTATTTCTTTGTCTCCAGCACCAAAACCCACTCTCTCCCGCGGGATTGTTGTGGTTGGATTCTTGTAAGTTCAGGTTTTCTTCTTTTCTTCAGACAGCCAAATCAGGTATCGTTCTACCATTGTTCCCTTTATTTGTTCCTTAGCAATAGCAATATGGTTTAGGTCACTGTGCAAAAATAATTTGCCTGCTCCCATCAGTTTCGTGATGGTGGTAGGGATACCGTTTTCACATCTTCTGGATTGAACGAGCCTCAAGTTGATAGAGAACTGGGCCACTTCAGGGTGATGGGCCCATCTACGATGACGTGAAGATGGGAACCGTTATTGGAGGGAAAAAAATCTCACTTGGCGATATGACTTTTTTTACATGAATATTTTTTTTGGATAATATAAATTATATTTTAAATTGAATTGATTTTTTTAATATAATATTAAAATTTTGATAACCATTTATGATTTTAAATTCCAGTATCTTTATTTATTTAATTAATAAAAATTAAATATAAGATAAAATAAATTTACATAAATTTGAAGCTTTAAAAGCTTTTAATTATAAATATATAAAAAATAATATAAATTATATTTTAAAATCCCACCAAAACTTTCAGTATATTAAATTGAGATGCTGTTTAAAACTATTTATCTGACATTATTATCGCTGATGGAAGCCATTAAAAAGTAGAATTGGATGTTTGTTTAATAAATCAACGGTGAAATAGTGAAAGCTATCAAAGTCACTCCCTAGTCTATGATTTCAAGGGAAGCAGGTGATGTACAGTAGCCTCACAGGTTGAAGTCACCTCCATAACTTTATTTCTTTTAATTACCTGGATTGAGAATGGAGAATCATAAAGTGGGCCCATTAAATTATGTCGTTTTTGTGATAGCAGGAGCCCACACCGTGGACAAAACTACTCGACAGTGGTTTCAGGCCAATCCATCTTCCATGAAACGTTAACCTCTGCCTCTTCTCGCCACCGGCAGCGGCGAGGCACAACTGCATCTTGTATCCGACGTCTCTCTCTTTTTTCTCAAGAAATGAAGAAGAGAGATCAGATATAGATTTCTAGTGGGTGGATTATGGACACCGTTCTTCAAAAAATCTCCCTCTTAAAACTAATCCTCTCAAATAAATAAATAAAACACACTTTAATACACCTGTTATGAATAAGAGAAGAGGGACGAACGGGCACAGGTAAAATTGTAAATTATAACATCAACAACGAGAAGCAGACAAGGAGAGAGTAGAGAGTAGCTAGTTCAATTGACGTCGGAGCGGTGGAGCATTTATGGTGACGTGAAGACAGGAACTCATAAAATCTCACACAGAGATAAGAGAAGCGGTGGACCACCACCGCCACCGTGACTATATTGCCGTGATATTGATTTCACTATTGATAAATTTTTTACCAACCACTAATTATATAAACCAATATCCCCATGGCGGAATAAGTTGTGAGATATGAATCGATTTGCCTGGAATATGTGAAATATTTTCTCCTTGCTTTCAGGCGACCCGGAATGTGGCCATTAAACTAAACGGCATATTTTTCCTTCGCTCCAAGCACAAAATCCCGTCTTCCATTAAATAAATTAAAAAAAAAAAAAAGACCAGTCAGTCTCAAGTCCATGACACCACGTCTTTCTGTCGGTCTGTTAAATTTTCTATTGCACAGATTTACAGTTTTTTTTTTTTTTAATATGATGTTTTATGGACCTTTAATATGATTTCCCAGTCAATCTTGTTTTTCAGAATGATAAAACACTAGAATCCCAAATGGGCTCCCAGCTACCCAGGCCCAGAAGTTCTTCCTGTCGAGACAGATGATTGCCAGCCACTTTCTCCGATCCCGAACTTCTAAATCCACCTTTGTTCCCATTTTCTGAAACTGAATTGCAAAGAAGCAGCTTTAAGGTATCTTTGGCCAAAAGTAGCTTTTCAGGTTTACATGGAGAGGATGGTAAACGACATTTTAACAGAGGGACGGAAATAAGGGATTGTTAAGCACACCAAATGCTTGGACAATACAAGCAAGCAAGCTGGAAACCCTAGTAATGAAATGGAACGATGATGAGCATGTACGAACAAATACAGGCAATAACTGAGTAACACTAACAAATCCGCTAATAACTTGAATTGATTTTGCTTTCTCTTGGCATTTAACGGAATTACAACAATACGGATTCAAGCAATAACTGGAAATACTACTTGAAACAATCTGGAATACGCTGGTTATATAAAACCACATGAAAATACATAAGAAAATACAGTTCTGCATTCCGTTGGTACCCTTAGCAACATGTCAAAACAAAGTCACTTGGGTAAAATTGTGATCACCTGCCAAAGAATTACAGCTGCTCAAGTGGAATGATCTGTCAAACCTTATATAGTTGAATGGGTGGATTTCCGTCAAGTATCGGGCACGAGGCCCAGTGAAAGCAGGATGAACTCAAGACTACCCTCACGATGAGTTCATCCTATAGCAACGAGAATTTTCTAGCAGCAACCAAATTGTTGAACCGGTAACAATGGACATAGAAAAGAAGGTTCCAAGTAGCGATGACAATCTAACCCAAAATCTAAGGAACATTCATGACTTGGATGGACTGTAACATGTCCGATACAGCAATGACAAGGTCACCTGATTTGATCATTCCCCTAGCCTTGAGCAATGAGAAGGTTTTATTGAGGTTGCTCTCCATATCATCAGAGAAGCTCACACGGAAAGGTATCAGGCCCCACTGAAGGTTCAGGCGTCTCCTTACGGATTTTGTGCTTGTAAAGGCAAAGATTGGGCAATCAGGTCTGCAACGTGACAAGAGAGAAGCCATGTGGCCTGTCTTGGTGTAGACAAAAAGTGCATCTACTCCCAAATTGTTAGCTGCAAATTCACAAATCATAACTTACAATCCATGTAAAATTTAATGAACACACAAAACATGCAGGTACACAAACAAAAATAAAGTGGTCTAGAATCTAATCACCAGAGAGGTTTGAGAACTCTGATAACCACCAACAATAAAGTAAGCAAGTCATGAGAGCCAGAGCAGGGGAAACAAAAAGAAGGTGCTTAGTTGAACCAGCATAATACATTTAGATGACTCGATCCAATTTACAATGGAATCATGACAGTGTTTGGAGAGAAAAAGGCAACTCAGTTTATGGCAATAAATGAGAGAAGAAAGGGAAAAAAAGGAAACAATAACAATAGGTGATCATGCAGTAAAACATGGAAGAAAGATTGAAAATGATATTGAAAACATAATTATCCAAAATTACCCATCAAACATCCTTAAATTTGGAGTTTAGAACAACAGCAAGTTCTAAACTACTGGTGTAATTTTGCAATCAAAATATAATGAAATGAATGCATTTTCTTCATTTTCCACTTTTCTTTAACTTTGGTATTCATGTTCCCTGAAAAATGGTTTCTCGATGAAATTTTTTTGTTTTCAGAATTGAAAAACTGAAAATGTGTTGACCAACTATTTTATCCACTTATCCATGAATTGATAAGTGGAAAACTGGCTTTTCAAACTTGAAAGAGAAGAAAAGAGAAACCCTTAAGTATTTTAAAACATGGTTTCTGTGAAGTGCTTCATTTTTTCAATAGTTGAATCAGAGAATTTTGGCTGAGTAAAGCCTCTGATTCTGAAAATAGCACAGTTAATTGTAAAAGGTCCATAAATTCAAGATATCTAAAGATAGGAATAACGTGCACATACCCATCTTGGCAGCAGAAATGCAGATCTCTTCTGAAATACTGTCAGAAAATGAGGATCCTACAGCAGGGAGTTCCATAGCTTCATAGCGTTTCTCTTCTCTCCACCACTTCTCAATTCTCACACTGACACTTCTCAGAACAGCCAGTGCCTTGTCAGGATATTGGCCCATGGCTGACTCACCAGATAACATCAAAGCATCTGCCCTTTGCCTAACTGCTTCAGAAACATCAGCTACCTCTGCCCTGGTAGGTGTAGGGTATTCAATCATAGATTCAAGTAACTGGGAGGCAACAATAACTGGCTTATTTAGCTGCCTACAAATCTGAACAATCTTTTGTTGGGCGGATGGGACCTGTTCTAATGGTATCTGAGCACCTAGATCTCCTCTGGCAACCATTGCTCCATCGGATGCTTGAATGATCTCTTCCAAGTTCCTCAATGAGTCAATACTCTCTATTTTTGCAATGACAGCTATGTCACTACATCAGAATTAGAAATCACTTCAGCAGATTGTTTTAAGATGAGATTCAATCATGAGAGTGGAGAGCATTGCATTTATCAATTCAATAGGCTTACCTGTCACGAGACCGAGCAGCTATGTAGCTTTTAAGATGATTAATCACTTCAGCGGACTTGACAAATGATATCGCAATGAAGTCAACACCCTCTGCAATCCCAAAATCAATGTCCAACCAATCCTGAAAAGAAAACAATATATATAAGGAATTAAAACAAATGAACATTTTTATAATTTGCAGATAGAAAGGTGCAGTGGAGATGGGTGATGAGCAATAACTGGTGAATTGATGTACACAAATCACTAAAGATTTATGCAAACATAATTTTTGCTACACGAGGTAGTCGCATTTGCATGCAACAGCAGCAATTGAATTTTTTTACATTCAGGAGACCTGCAATTGGTTTATCAGAATGAACTCTACAACCCCTACTTATCAGGGAGCTTTCAACTCCAATTGTGAAAAATTGATCAGACTGCCGTTCTTCCAGGTGTCAAGGTCAAGACAGACTTCTGGAATGAGTTGACCTAGAAATGAATCCAACTCCCAACCCAAGGTTTTACTTAGATTATATATTATTTTTTTGTAATGCAAGTTATTTCAATAATATATGTGCAACAATTATTTTCCAAAGATGATGGCATCCTCTCCAACAAAGAAAGTACAAATATAAAGCGGATGGTGGGGGCATGACAGAAAAGGATATTTCAGTATGAAAATTCATTCACTCAATGAATCATATAATGGATAGGCCAAGAAAGTTATGTATAAACCGAAAACATAAACACTGATGATTGACCATTTCCATTCAAAACCATATGGATTAGTTGACATGCCCCCCATTTGTGAAGTAATAGAATTTCTATCTTGAGAATCCATGAAAATGAACAAGCTTTAGTTATCAAGAAATTACTTGCAGCTTGAGGAAATGAACTAGCCATTTGACTGTGAGAAACAATAAGCCGGTATAGAGAGACAAATTAATAATAGCAACAATGTTATTAATTCAAATTAATAAAAGCATATCTAGAATTCTAGTTCATAATTCAATAAGTGAGATAGGTGATTGAACATTTAAATCAATTAACTATGAAAGAAATTGAACTATTATGAAAATTCTCAGCTCCTCTTTTTTGTATCTTGTTAACATTTTTATGAAATTGAGTGAATTTCAAATTCAAAAGAGAAAAAAGAACACCCTTGAATCCCGAAAACTTGAGCTGGATAACTAGTTAATCACCTGGACACCTTTGAATCCTGAAAACTTGATCTGGATAACTAGTTAAGCACCACCCCCCAAAAGAAAAACAAAAGAAAAAAACCCGCAACGATTTAAAGAATCTAGAATTTGGTAACTGTCTTATAGATCCAACCTTAATGAAAGGCAAACTCTCAGAGATAGTGAAAGGCAACTTTCGCACTTGAAATAAAAAAAGATACTAATTTCTATAACAGAGAAAAGATCGAAGGCGCCAACCTTTGAGGAAATTGTTGGAAGCATGGCATTACGTTCTCGTACTAGGCTTCCATCCCTCCAGAAAGTCAAGTTAGCCCGTGGTAGCATCAATCCAGGATCGGTACACCTACACTTGACATCTGGACCAATTTTCTCTATCACCTCGAACCGCACCATTCCACCATCAACAAGAAGTTCATCCCCAACTTTCACGTCTGTATCAAATCAATTGTAGGTTTGAATTAGGCTAAAGATTTATAGTTCCTTGCAAAACAAAGTAGGAATAATATTTTCCTTCAAATAAGGATAGCATTACCCTCAGCAAAACCATCATAATTCACATTGATGGTGCGTTCTGGTCGGGGCAAATCGAACGCTCGCACACTGAAAGTCCATATTTCACCATCCTGCACACAAACATCCAACAACTCAACGAATAGCTACCGAATTTTGATCTGAGCGCACATTTAAATAACACTAATAAGCAAATCATTTTGCAGAACATATAATAATTTAATGAATTAATGCTTTAATTGAATTCACAAAACATCCATAACAACAACATAATGTTAGTGAATTAGCCAAAATTGCAATGTTACCTCAGCTTTAGCAGAGGAAGCACCACCAAGATCGCCCATATGAATCTCACTGCCTTCAGTATCCATCATAATAGCAACAGCAAAACCTTTCTCTTCATTCAATCTCCTCACTCGCTCAATTACTCTCTTGTGCCACTCACGCGTCCCATGACACATGTTAATTCGTGCAACATTCATGCCTCCAACAGCCAACGCCTGCAATTCCTCAAATCCACACGTCGCTGGTCCGATCGTGCACACCAGTTTCGTCCTCCTTGTGCTCCTGAACCCATTCTCCTTCAACTCCACCTCCGTCACTGCATCAACATCGATCGAGCTCGAGTCGGATAGAAATGATTGCGACGGTGGCGTACCGTAGTCCTCTGGTGTAGAAGGTAATATCTCGCCCGCTCCGGTTCCATTGTCGGAGATTAGGACTTGAGGAGGGGTCGTGGAGGAGTTGAGATCTGCTGACGTGGAGGCTTTGATTGAGATAAGTTTCGGAGAGAGGGTTGTGACCGGGAACGGGCGATTACAGGAGGGTTTAGGGAGAGATTGTTTGGAGAAAGTGAGGTTAGAGGGAGTGAAGAAGTGTAATGATTGAGACATGGTTACCGGGAAAATGTGAAGCCTGGTGATGACAGGGAGGGCGGGAGGGAGGGTGTGTTTGGGGATTGGTTACCGAGGAAGGAAGGGTTTTTTAAAGAGATGGAAAGGGGCGGATGTAACGAAGCGAGTGAAGTGAGAAAGAGCTTTGTAGATGTCGCCAAGGCTGGATGGAGACACAGGGATCGTTGGTTGCCAAACAAGATTTGTACTGCCTTTTGTTTCGAATAGTAGGTGTTTGATGCAACGGCCAAATGAGGAGGGAAGGGTAAATGCACCGATGATTTTGCCTTGGGAGTTTGGTCACGTGGTTGCATTTGATTGGTTGTGTGGAGGGGGTGTTTCTTGCTACCACCTGAGATATTTTTGCGGAAAAAGAATTTTTGTTTTCGTTAGTTGGTTGTCGAGGGTATAATTGTTGGGTGAGTGTTTTTTAAATAATTTTTTATATTAAAATATATAATAATAATGTTTTTTTAAGAATCAAGAATATCATAACAGTTCAGGAATAAATTTAAAATCTATCTAAAAAAACTATTTAATGTTTTGATTATATATTGTTTCTCTATATATGTATGTATATATATATATTATGATATTTGTGTTTTTTAAAAAAAATCTTGAACAATTCATCTAGTTTTGTAAAGAAAATATATTATTTAAACTACATCTTTAACAATGATTTAAATTAATATAATTTCATTCACATTATAGTATTACAACTCATTATCAAATAATTTGATATATATATTCTCACAGCATTCCATAGCAAACGCAGCACAACATATTCTCTCAGCCTATCAGCTTCCCTTCATATATTATAAAAAAGTAAAGGATGTGGTGAAATTATTATAAATTAAAAAATATTTTTATTATGAATTATAATATTAATTTTATTTTTTATGAAAAAAAATTAGCTTTTTTTGGTTAATGGGTAATACCCATTCTATTAAAAAAATATATTTACTAAACTCAAATATTTTACATCTAAAAAAATGTAACTAAACCTAACTAAACTTGGATCATATATAAATGTCAAATCTAGATGTATTTCATGAAATTTTTTGTTTTATATTATGTTTTAGTTGGTTTTTATCATTTACTTTGTTGTTGTTGACAATAAATTAGATATATATATATATATTATTTTAATATATTTTTAAATAAAAAATACTTTAAAAAATAATATCTATTACACTTTTAAACACTTTCTTCATGACATGCTATCTGGAAAGTCATTGATGCCATGTATTAACCATGTCAAATAATAGAGATTGCTATTTCATTGACGTGACTATTTCTTGATGAATAACTATTTTATCATTTATCATTTGATTTTTTAAGGGTTTTTTTTTAATTTGGTGCTTTTCGTTTGAATTTCTATTTGTTTTGGTTTGAAATAATTTCTTAATTGATTTGTTTTTGTTTTTCACAATTTCACTCGTAATTATTTATTTTTATTTAATTTTTATATGAAATCTGGTTCGGCTTCTTTTAATTGTTATTTTTTTAATTATTTTTTTGATAGATTAGTTTTCCCTGAATATTTAATTTTTATATTAAATTTAATCATAATTTTTTTAATTGTTATTTTTTTATCTTGCATTGTTTTTTATTATTTTTTCCTTCAATTTCATTCCTCAATGTTTATTTGATAAAGAATCTAGCTTCTTTATTTTATTGACTTTGTCTTTAATAGAATTACATCGATCTTATGACACGAGTCATAATTCTAAGAGATTAGCTTGAGCTGACTTTTATTTGTTTTACCATTATTTTTTAAGCTTTTGTGTTTATAGCATCATCTTGGTATCATGTTCCAAGTTATGTGTTTAATTTGCTAGCTTGAGTTAATTGTCAAATTCAAATTTTCTAAAATCTCTTTCTGTTATTTTATTTTGGTATTGACAAGTTTTTTAAAATTATATTTTAAAATTGGATTATGATAAATTTCTTGATATTATCTACATCTAATTTTCTATAGGTTGTGAACTTTTTAAGATTTGATCGTGTTTAACATGTTTATTGTTTGCTTGGTTTTTCCATATATTTTTAATTTTATTCCCTATAATTTTTATTATTATCTTTAAAATTTGGTCCATATTCATTCTATTTTGTTTGTTACTTTATGAAGTTTTTTTATCAATATTTTTCTAATGACTTTATTATTTGAAATTAATTTGGTTGAGGGGTATGCTTCTTGATGAATCTTGATAAAAAATTTCAATTTGTTTTCAACATTTTTTTTAATTTTACCTTTTTTAATTTTTTAATTATAAATAATCTATTATATTATAAATTATGTTTAATTTCAAGTGTTAGGGACATACAACATGCCTAGATTAAAAATATACTAAAACTGCTTAGTTTTTCATTATAACAGTCTATATTGAAAAGCCGAGGTAATTTTTCTTTTTCTATTTTTAAGCTATTTTTCTTTATGTTTTTAAATTATTTTTATGCCTTTAGCTGTTTTTTTTCTTTATTTTTTTTCGTTTAATAATTTTTGTTTTGTTTAATTTAGTTTAAGCTATTTTTTTCCTTTTTATATTTTTAATGCCTTTAGCTTTTTCTTTCTTTTTTTATTTTTTTTCTTTTAATTTTTTTAATTTAGTTTGTTAGTGTTAATATTTTTTTAATTTAGTTATCAGACTTTTATGATATTGATCCTGGGTTTAATAGGTTAACTTAGTTTTGTGAGTTAACCCGAGTTTTTTTTCTTTTTAATCAATTTTTTTATTTACTTTAGCTTGTTAATGTTAAATTTTTTTTATTTAATTATCAAACTTTCATGACACATATCTCAGGTTTTATGGGTTAACTTGGTCTCATGGGTTAACCTAGTTAATTTTGGATTAAACAGTTTATTGTTTTATTTTGTTAATGTTAAATTTTTTTACTTAGCTATTAGATTTTCATGAAAAAGATCTCAGGTTTAACAAATTAATCTAGTTTGACGAGTTAAACCAAAGTTTTTTTCTTTTTAATTAATTTTTTTGTTTAATTTGGTTTGTAAATGTTAATTTTTTTTTCTATTTAATTATCAATTTTTCATAACAAATATCCCGAATTTGATTGGTTAACCTGATTTCACAGGTTAACTAAGTTAATTCTTGATTAATCCATCAATTTTTTTTATATTTAGTTATCAAACTTTCATGACATGAATCCTAAGTTTGATGAGTTAACCTGATTTGAAAGGTAACCCGGCTAATTCAATTTTTTTTCTTTTTCTTTATGTTGGTTTTTTTTAATTAATCTATTTATTTATCATACTTTTATGACATGATATTGCAGTCAGACCCACGTTCAAAGCTCTTGGATCTGGTGTTACAGTCAGACTCACTTAAACTTGAGTCATGTAAGTTTAATATTATTATTAATATTATAAATATTATTCTTAGGTTAAGCGTTTCATTTAGACCTAAGACTTTTAGGTATATTTTTACAGAAAAACCTAACACTCTTAAATCTTAGCTTTTTTTTATGTGAGAAAAAAATTAACCTGTAGGAATGCCTTTATTTTTTTCTTTTTAAGCCTTTTTATCATGGACTACATAGTGTAGTCCACAGTGAAAAAGTTGATGTCTTAATTTTTTTCTGACTTTTTTTCTTTTTTTAATTTACTTTTTTAATATTAAATTTTTTCTATTTAATTATCAGACTTTTATAATACAGGTCCTGGGTTTGACGGGTTAGCCCATTTAATTTTTAGGTAACCCATCATTTTTTTTTCTATTTAGTTATCAAACTTTCACAACATAAATTTAATGTTTGACTGATTAATCTAATTTGAAAAGTTAACTCAGTTAAGTTAGATTTTTTTTCTTTTCTTCATTGGTTATTTTCGTTATGTTGGTTTTTTTCTATGTTTTTTTTACTTAATATATTTAATTATCATACTTTTATGATACAACATTCAACTAGACTCACATCTAAAGTTATTGAGTTTGATATTGCAGTCAAACTCACTTAAAATTAGGTCATGCAAGTTTAATGTTATTATTAATATTATAAATATTATTCTTGGGTCAGACATTGTAGCTAAACTTAAGACTCTTGGGTATAGTTTTATAAAAAAATCTAACACTTTTAAATTTTAGTTTTTTTTTTATATTTTTTATACAAAAAAATAAAAATAACCTACGGTATCACATGGAACATCTAACTAATATTACTTATTTAGGGTGAGTTTGTTTTATACATGTTTTTATATTTGCGATGTAAAAAACAAATTTAAATATTTTGTAATACATCAAGTTGTATTTTATGTCGTAGGATATATGAAAAAAAAAGAGTTTAAAATATGGGTTTTGTGAAGCATTTTTTTTTAATTGAGTTTTATAAAATTTTACTTATTTTTGTATTTTTAAAATAATTTTTTAATTTTTATTTTTATTTATTTTAAATTAATTTTTTATCTTTAAATTATTTTGATGTGCTGATATTAAAAATAATTTTTTAAAAATAAAAAAATTATTTTAATATATTTTCAAATAAAAAATATTTTTAAAAAACAACAATAACCATATATTTTATATTACATACAAACTTAAATTATAATTTTTATAAAAAATATATCTAAATCCAACCAACAATATTTAATTATATTTTTATTAAACTTGTTTAAATCATAACACAAAAGTTATCTCAAACAAACGAGATCATAAAGTGTTTCAACACCACATGCTCCTGCATGGAATACAAGTGTCATTCATGTCCAGTGCTACTGGTGACGTGGGTACCTTGTAATTCTTGTAACATGACACAACTCAACCATCCTGGTTAGTCCAGATTCAGTATTTTGCTGGACTATGTGTCTTCCGGGAGAAAAATGTCCGCTACGGTGCCTGCAATATCATCTAACCTCATGCATAAAGCCATCCCATTTTCTACACCAAACTCGACCGCAGTAGGAACTTTCAAAAACACTCCATCTCTTTTATTTTCTTCCTCAATTCTAAATAGAAAGATTATCAAGAGCCATATTTATGGAAAACCATGGCTTATCTCTCCTGTATGTGGATTACTAGTCCATAAACAATCTAATATTCTGCCTGAGATTCCAGGCAAGAACCCGCCAGAATTTCTGAGAAGGTCCAATAATAATGATCCACCTTCAGTTCCACCAGAAGTACCGGAACTTCCAAGCAGTCCTGAGATCGAGATTAGTCCACCAGATGAAGGATACATAAGACCTCCAAGGATTCCAGAGGTGCCTAATCCCGGACCTGACTTCCCTCTTCCACCGTTACCAACGGCGCCTGACGTTCCACTACCACCCCAGGGACACCTTGGCCTCCGCCACCGGATCGACTGCCCCCCAAGTTGCCGCCAGATATTATACCAGCCCCTGCTCCCCCGTCGCCTGATATTGACCCTCCACTGGATACGCCAGATATTGAACCACCACCTGGGCCGTATGTAGTCCAATGATACTGTGCTACCGATCTTTTAACTCCCTGTAAGTGATACTGTGCTAAATTTGTTAAGTTATGTTTGGAACTTTCTGCTATAACAGCTCGACCAGAACGCGTATGGAGTTGGGAGCTAATTATATTTTAATTAGTCCTTGTAGTTTATGAAAATGAAGTAATCGGTCTTATTATGAGAAGTTATTTGATAAAACCCACCTCCATCCACATCACCCCACCAACAGTGCCGCCTCTATCCATGGATGGAGCCAGGAATTTTTCCTGCCCTATCTATTAAATAAATATACAAATATTTTTTAAGATCAATTATAAGTTTATATACATGAAATTTTAAATTTAATAATAAAATTTTAATTCAAATACACTATTTAAAATATTAAAAAATAAATTTAAAAGTACATAAAATTAAAGTAAAAATAAAAATAAAAATAAATCTACTATTAAAGTTATATTTTTTGATATTTTATGAAATATAATTCATCTATAATCAAATTTAAATTGATATTATAATAATTTCTCAACTAAAATAAAATAACAATCTCATATTAATTAAAAAAAAGTAATTAAATTTCTCTCTCTTTCAATTCCTCATCCCTTCACTTGATTTTTTAGATTAGTATTTTACAAATTAAACTTTATAAACTTACAAAATTATTCTCTTACTTTTGTTATTTTGTTTCTTGGATTTTTTTAATGTTTTTCCCTTGCTTTTCTCTATCTCTCTCTAACCTTTTCTATTCTATTTTGCTTCTGTCCAATCAACAACACATAAAAAAAAAGAGCTGGTTTATTTTACTTTTTAATAATAAATAATTATTTTACTCTTAATAAGTCATTTTACTTTTATTTTATGATTCTTTTTTTTAATATTACCAAGTTCCGTTTATCCTAAAATTTTAATCAGATTTTATTTAATATAATTTATTTTTTTTATATAAAATTTCAGTTTAATCTGATAGTTGGATTTAAAATTATATCTAATAACATAAAATTAATCAAATTATAATTTTTTATTGAATTTTTAAATTTTTTTAAAAATTATAAAATTTTAATTCAAGTTAAAACAAAAGGACTTGATATAAATTTTTAGAATTTTTAAAAAATTTAATAAAAAATTATAAATTTTATTTTATAAAACTCATTAAAAAATATTGATAAAATCTTACCATTAGCTATAGCATACCGTAGCCCTGAAGACACCTCCGCCCCTGCCTCTATCCACGTCGCGCTTAACCCGCACTACAGCCACCAACCCCGCCGCCTCTGCCTCCACGACCCCATACTCAGCAGACGTGAGAATGGAGGTGATATTTACATTTTCGTTACACCACAGATTTCAACTAATTCACTCAAATGATATGGTTGGCTTTTATTATAAAACGAGGTTGGGCATGGTGGCTTTTGTCTGGAGGGAAATTGTTCTGTCAAGGAAAGAAAAAGAAAAGAGGGGATTTGCGACGAGTGTTAATTGGGTGTCCGTTCTGAACTCATGGCTTTACTTGTGATTGGACATGATGGAACTGCCCTGATTTTCGTTTCCAGGCCTCCTTGGGCTTCCTGAGAGCGAGCCACCGATGCGCTGTTATCTTGCTTATCTGCTCGTGGTGCCATGCCATGCTTATGTCTATTTTATTTTTAACAATAATGTCATGTGCTTTTTTTTGTTTTTTTATTTATTTGGGTGTCTGAGCCAACTTATTCGTACCACGACTAATTTTATGGTTCACTAAACATCCTGCAAGTCCAGTAAACATGTAAAATACTACGAGGATGATAAAAGTGCATAGTAAAAATCGAACTTAAATGCAAAAGAAGAAAACAATTTCCTTTCATCACTAAGCTAACATCTCAAGTGCATCGTGTGTTACGTTCTCATTAATTAGGATTTAATTTTCAAATCAGGGTGTGAAAACAAAATTCTCATGAATTTTTGGTTGTGAATAAATAGTTTTAATTTACCGGGCTGTAAAGAGAGCTTGAGTTTATCCTATCCATGGACCAAAAAAATATACTTTTTTGCTTATATGCCTATTTTGGTTCTGATTATGAGAATTTTTCTTGTTCATTCTACACGTTAGTCGCATCAAACCCAAAGGAATAAAAGGTGACGGCTCGTTTCGTGTAATTGTTTGATGTTGGAATACACATGGGTAATTAAGTTTCTTTAATTTACTCGGTATTTAAAGTATACAGGTTATATCAAACAAATATTTTTATCCGGAAAATTTTATGATGCTATGTAAAAAACTGGGAAAATCTTGTTCTGTAGCTTCAATTTCTCTGTTTGTCCAGTTGTTTACGCAGTTGTTGCAGTTTTTAAAACAATCTGTGCAATTTCTATGTTCGATAATGATAAAACTCACTCTATTATTGGCATGGGACTCGTATAGATTGTATTTGAACCTCAGGTTTAAAGAAAGGAGCTCTCAGCTGATTTCCCTTCCCTGTTTTTTGCGTACCATTCGATGGAGAGTTCAACTCTTCATTGTTCACTCATTTCCCAATTGTTTATGTAAATAGTAAAAATATTTTTTAGTGTTTTGGCCTACTCTAATTTGATTTAAAGCTACCTATATTTAACTGAGTTTTATCCGGTTAAAAAAATTAATTTTTATTTTTAATTGTGTTTTATTCAAAAAAAATTTTAAAAAATTTCTTAATAATATAGTATTTTCAGAATTTAATCACAATTTTAATTTTATTTGTAATGATATTTTATCTAATATTAATATGTGTTTAAAAAAAAAATAGAGCCTCCACTATTCCGGTAGGACCGGGTCCCGTCCAAAACTTGATGCATTGAACTGGGTCTGATCCAATTAAAAAAAATTATTTTTATTTTTATTTTTAATTGTATTTTATTTGAAAAAAATAGAAAGAGATTACTTGATGATGTAACATTTACAGAATTTGATTGCAATCCTAATTTTATTCATGATGATACTTTATATGATATTGTTGCATGCTTGAAAAAACCAAAGAAATTGTAGTATTTGTCAGATAAATTTTGTACGTGATGGAATTGTAGATAGTTTAATAAAATAATAAAAAATATTTTACACAAGTATTATTTATCTCATGATATAATAGTAATAGTTAAATTTACAGTATTTAAATTAAAAACCATCAATATATATATAACTTTAACTTGAAAAGCATTATTTTAACCAGATACATTAAACAACTTTTTATTCAACCTCAATTTCAACTATGTTTTTAACCAAATATATATAAATATCAAACCAATCTCAACTAAAAATATTTTTTTATGATTTTTTTAAAAATCATGACAACAAAAATTATCACAATACTAACACACATAGAAATATATTTAGTTTATCAATTAATTTTCTAAATAGTTTATTCATGTGATTCATATTATATTATATTACAGCATGCAACTTAAGAATAAATTAACCTTTCTTTTCTTCATCTATGAAATTTAGCTAGTGAAACTTTTATTTTTCCTTTTCTAAAATAAATTCAAATAAAAAGCTTACGTTGACTGGATTTTAATTAAGTGAATGTAGTTTTGTATTTTTCACTGGTTTAAGCTTCAAGTGATCGTTTTTTTTAATAATGGACTTGGCTTTGTATATTTCCTTTTCAATAAAAATAAATTCAAATCGTTTTTTAATAACATTTACTGCATTCTTGCGTACTTTTCTAGTGATTTCACTCTCAAAATAAGATTTAATGTGAATATATATATTTTTTAACGTGAAAAAAACCGTGAAGGAGTTGGTTGATAAATGACCATGCTTTCAGAGAGTAAATTCAACTTGGCACAACGTATATATAGTTTTTTTTTAATTAATCATGCTAATAGAATTATAAATTAGTGAATCAATAAAACGTCGAGCAAATGATTTATAGAATATAGAATAATATTTTCTCAAGAGAATAATGAAATGAAATCCCCCCCATACCACAATGTCTGATGAGGGTACAAAAGGAAAAAGGATGTCTATAGAAGGTTTCCTCAATGACACGATACCCTTTCTTTTCCGTGGTTTTCACACTGTACATTGCGGAGAAAGCAGGCAAAGAGCTTTAAACATGATCGCCGATGAAAAAAATAAATTAATTGATCGAAGTTTTTTATCTTATATATTATGATACATGATATTTATTTAAAAATATGTTAAAATATTTTTTATTTATTTATTTTTAACAGTTGTGTTTTAAAACCATAAAAAACCATTAAAAAATCAATTGAAACATGCTACCAAAACAAGTAAAAAACAGAAGCTGCCGCATTTTTAAATACCTACATGATTTGAGACTACAAGATAGTCTGACGCTTCATTTGTTTTGAGAAAAAAATATTTCGTGTAAATAATTTTTTTAAATATTTTATTTTTTATTATCAGGATATTAATTAATTATAATTAAAATTTATCAATATTTCATCATAACGTAAAATACCATACGCTATAAATAAATTTATTATAAACTGCACTATTTAATAGAGACATGTCTGAGTCTGCAATCAGCAGGCTCCAAGCTCTAGGTAAGAGGTCCATCCCTGATGGCTACACATACGCGGTGCTTGGATTCCCAAGTGAAGCTGGGTATCTATATCACATACGTGGCGCATGAATTGTTTACTTGGGTGTTTGATATCTCCACTATGCACATGATACTTGAAGACGCTAAAACTCAATTATTCCTGAACCTCGTATTCTGCAGAACTTAAAATAGTTTTGAATTATTGGCTATGTAGACCCAAAATAGATTTAAATTCTCCCAGTATCACCGCCTAGCCTTTTTAAAAATTAAAAGATGAACGCAGCTATCTAATTAGTGAAATCTATTTAAAAATAATAGTTTGGTATTTAATGTATATGAAAAAGACATGTTAAAAAGAAATCGATAAGTGTTAATTAACGATGAAGCCCATAATTTGTTAACAAGACTAGTCTGGTAAAATATTTTTATTTTTTAAAAGTTGAAAGTCGATTTCAGTTGCTTTAATTTTCTTCACTGCAAGAATATTTTACATTTTTCTACGTGAATCAGATATAGAAAACTATAAAATATATTTTATATCTTGAGAATCGTTCATGATTTGAAGGGGAATCCTAAGTCATGACGTGAAAGGTAAAACTTCTTCTTCTTCTTTTTTATGGAATCGAGAAAATAATTATCTAGAAATACTATCTAAGAAAACCGGGTAAAAAATCATGTTTGTTGCTAAGATTATGAAATTCACATGCTAATCATTTCCACGGTGACCAAATAGTAAGGATTAAGATTAAGGAGTTTGCTCTCCTTGTGGTCTCAGATTCGAGCCCTTGGGTACTTATATGATGGCCACTGGAGGCTTACATGGTCGTTAACTTCAGGGCCCGTGGGATTAATCGTGGTGCGTGAAAGCTGGCCCGGACATCCACATTAATCTAAAAAAATAAAATAAAAATGCATACCGGAGAAAGCTGGAATGGTCCCACAATTTGATTACTTTTCCCAGCACATGTTCCCGTTAAAATGGCAGGAATATAATCCAAGTCCCCAGCTTTAATTACCTCAATAGAAAAGTGAGAGATGCCTTGATGTGTTTCACGAGTCGGCGGGGCTCCATTTTTGCCGAAATTTGATTTTTTCTGAATTATCCATGTTTTTAAATTGTTTTTCACATACCAATCTTACAAATAAATTAAATATTTTTTTATTTTAATTCATTTTTAAATAAAAAATACATTTTAAAAAATAATCACTGCAAAACCAAACATCACATAAAATTATTATTTCATATAATTTTTAAAAATAATATGGGAAGAAATATCAAATAATATTTTTTATAATGTTTTAATACATTAATATAAACACTTTATAAAAAATTATTTTAAAAAAACCTCCCATCACGCTTACAGTACCCTAACGGGGGAAGAAAACACTTGTCATCACCTGCGATTTTTGAAACTGGCATTTCTTTACGGGCTTTATCATGAACCTGGGTCCCGCCCCATTATGATACAAAACACAAATCCTTTAAAACCCGTGAATATTAAAGGAAAAACTCATTTTGAGAAGCAAACAAGCAGCCTGCCACTCGCAATCTTACATTTGGAGCCTCCATTTCCGTATACTCAGCAGTCAAGTTCCCGTAAAAAGCAGACCCCCCAAATCCATCATCCTCTTTCCAATCAAAGCGTCATCCCATCTTGATATTTTTATAGCCGTTCAAAATAAATAAATCTAAATAAACAGATGAAATAAACCTGGACCAATCATAAGCCAACAAAAAGGCATCACCCCCCTTCCTCCAATCGCACGCAATCACCTCTCCCTCCCTCTCCTCCTTATTTAACAGACTACGTCCACCTCACTCCATCACGCGCTAACTTCAAAAAATCAAATCCACCGCCACTTTGCTTTGTTTTCCTTCCTCCAGTCCTCCCCTCTCTCCTCCGTCTCAACGCTCACCCCAGCAACTCAAAATGGCGGCCAATCTTGGCGCCTACACACGCGCGACTCCACGCGCCTCCCTCCTCTCCAATACCAGAACCTCCTTTATTATACAGTCCCCACCATTCCCTTGCAAAACAAGGACCACCAAAATCACTAGAATTAGGGTTTCAAATGATGGCAGTAACTCCTACCTGGACATGTGGAAAACGGCTGTTGATCGCGAGAGGAAGACCGTCGAGTTCCAACAAATCGCTGGAAATTTAGCTCAAACCGATAATGACAGTGATGATGATGATGGTGATGTTACTGTTGATTTGGAGAAGAAGAGCGAGGACTTCAAGAAGATCCTTGAAGTCTCCAAGGAGGAGAGGGACCGCATTCAGCGTGTGCAAGTCATTGACCGTGCCGCGGCTGCCATTGCGGCAGCTCGCGATGTTGTCAGGGAAAAAAAGTCCGCTGATAAGGATTTCAATAGCCACGAAAGCATGGGTGGAGAAGTGGAAGCTCAACAAGGAGGTATATTTTGGTCTTATGTTTATATTTTCGTTCAAGTTCAGTAAGTTTAATTTAAGTTAATGTTGGGAATCGATAGGATTTAAGTTTTACGCTTTATATGTCTATCACGCGAGTTTTGTGTTTGCTAATGCAGAAAATATTAGGTATTGTCAACTTAAGGCTTCAAGTCTTGCTTCTTGAATAGAAATAAATGAAAAAAGGAAAAGGAAGTATTCTGTATGATTTCGAACTTGGAGCTAAGATGGTGATATCAAAGTGGCAGTGGTTTTTAAAATTGGAAAAAATTTGAGAAAAGACTTTAACTTCAGTACTTTAAAGCCAGCCGTTGTTCAGCTCTGTAAATGCTTGAACATAGTCTTAGGAATTATGTATCAGAAACAGTCAGCGCACATTTCTTGCTTGTGATTTTTTTTTTTCATATTGGAAGCTGTTGTCACGAGAAATAATTGAAGTCCCTTTTTACTTCCCAATTAGAAGACCAGTTCAGTTCTTACAATTTATACACCAGACGTTGCTGCTGAAATAAAACAAAATAAAGCCACATCTCTTTTCTTATGCAGCAGGAACAGAGAGTAGGAGCATCTTGGTGTCTCGACCTGAGTCTTCTGCAAATGGAGTTCCTGGTCCAGATTTTTGGTCCTGGACTCCTCCCAGCAGTGATGGAAATTCAGACGATTCCAGCAATGTGCTGAAAGTTAGGAAATCTTCAGATGCTCCTATGACCATCCCAGTGGCAATGAAAGAGCGATCTGCGGATTTTCTCTCAATTCCATTTGAGAGTAAACTTTTAGATACGAACCACAGTTCTCCTATACCTCCACTGCAGTCATTAGTTGAGGTTGAAGGAGTAGAGGTCTCTGATTCCATTCTAGAAATGCCTTCTAAAAGCGAGGAAGAACATGAACTTGGAGTCCAATTTTCAGCACATGCAGCAGAAGCAGCGCATGCTCTTGAGAAAGATAAGGTTGATGAGTTGTCATCCTATGGAGTAACTGCGGATGGATCAAGGTGTTGGAGGGAGACAGGAATTGAGCAAAGGCCTGATGGTGTAATTTGCAGGTGGACGATGACCAGGGGGGTCAGTGCTGACCAAGAGGTCGAGTGGCAAGAAAAGTTCTGGGAAGCTGCTGATGATTTTGGCTACAAGGAACTTGGTTCAGAGAAATCAGGGCGTGATGCAACTGGAAATGTGTGGCGCGAGTTTTGGAGGGAATCGATGCGGCAGGTCATAGTGTTTCTCTAAATTGCAATGACTAAATGTTCTTTCCTTTTGTGTTTTAGGCTTTGTGATATAGATGATTCAAGTTGTCTTGCCTATTGAAATCTAGATTCTGATGCATGCAGGAATCTGGGCTTTTGCATCTTGAAAAAACTGCAGACAAGTGGGGGAAGAATGGAACAGGTGACGAGTGGCAAGAGCAATGGTGGGAACATTATGGTGCATCTGGTCAAGCAGAGAAATGGGCTCATAAGTGGTGCAGTATCGATCCAACCACAAACCTTGAGGCTGGTCATGCTCATGTTTGGCATGAAAGGTGATGGAAAAAATTCTGCACATCATAACAATCTTAAATTTGTCATCATTTTTTTTTATTACCAAAACATCATTTTTGACTTGGGCTTCTAGTCAAGACGATGATACTTGAACATATTGTGGTGCAAATCTGTGATTACATTTGTAGATCTTAACTGTCAACGTTGCCTTCGGAGGGACATTTTTTTTTCCATAGACTCTTGAAGTTTTCTATGGCATAGGCATTTACTCACTTTAGTCCCTCCTCTTCAATCTATAACTAGCTTTTCTAAATGAGTCGCTTGTTTTAGTTTCTTTCCATTTTATTGGAAAAATTCCACTCCTTTCCTTCCATTTGCAGTCCCAAGGGAGAGTCAACTCTTCTTTTTATTAGCCTTCGGCTTCTTAGCCTGCTTTCTTAGCGCTATACCTCTTCTTCTCCCTAAGGCCTTTGTTTGTCTTGCTTTTGACCTTCAGCCTCTTTCCCGATCACAGAGCCTAGATTTTTAGCCCTGCTTTGCCCATCTCCCTTTACTACTCGTCCAGTTCCTCGCAGACCAGAAAAGGATGAAAATAGGAGTGAGAAGGCAGTTTCTCTTTACTAAAGATCTCCACTCCTCTGCATCGTGATTTGCTGGGCCTTTGCCAGGACGAGCTCAAGCTTGGTTATGCAGGGGCTTTGTCAAGCTACAATTAATTGTCGTGGTTGACAATTAATTGATGTCGCGGTTCTAAACCATGACAAGGAAAAATGTGCTATTTTGCCAAATCTTTTAGTTGCATTGTTAATTCTCCTATTTTTTTTAAATTTATATGCTAATTGCCCAGTTTATCCAATTGATTCAGACTGTTAATTTATTTTTCATATTCATATTCAAGCAATTGCAATTTTTTCGAAGTTGGTACTAGAACTTTTACCTTCCCGAAATCTTCGACTCTAGTGATTGCCTCAATGATTGCAGTTTTGTTCTTATTGTTTGTAAAAGTGTTGACATACTGCTGGTAATAGGTGGGGCGAGAAGTATGATGGACATGGAGGCAGCACAAAATACACAGATAAGTGGGCTGAGCGCTGTGAGGGTGATGGTTGGGCGAAGTGGGGTGACAAGTGGGATGAAAATTTTGATCTAAATGGTCATGGTGTCAAGCAAGGGGAGGCATGGTGGGAGGGAAAACATGGAGAGCGGTGGAACCGCACTTGGGGTGAGCGTCACAATGGTTCTGGATGGGTTCACAAGTATGGGAAGAGCAGCTGTGGGGAGCACTGGGACACACATACCCAGCAAGATACATGGTATGAAAGATTCCCACACTATGGTTTCTATCACTGCTTTGAAAACTCAGTCCAGCTCCGGGAAGTTCAGAAGCCATCGGAGAGAGATGAACAATGAGCTCCCAATTTTCCTTCCGATTTCTCATCTACTCCTTTGATGTTGCTTAGGAAAGTCGTGTATAATTGTTGGTTGATCCTTTGCAAAAGAACAGGCTTTCCACTGAAGTCGCGATATCTTTTTTCTTGGATATGGTTCTTAATGCTATCTCATGAACTGTATGCATTTTTTTTTCTTTCACTTTATACTGTGAAAGACAGTGTACTTGATATTATATCAATCATACAGGAAAGTGGTCGAGTGTGCGTTCACCGAAATACTATTTTGCCGGGAAAGCTTTGTTATGGATGTAGATTTTCTGCAACTATTGAATTTCGCACTGCTTTGCATTGTTACTCTGTTCTGGCTAGTACTTAACTCGGTTGTGGTCACTCACTGATCATGACTTCTCGTCCGCCAAGTAGTTTCTGGCAGCTTGAAACTAAACATGGATCATTTGCATCAAAAAGCAAGCAGCCATCACGACTGATTCAAACAGCTATCTTCTTTTTTTATTAATTGTGTTGGCACTAGCCATGATTCTTGTCATCGTTCTCAGTTTCCAAGAACACCATACGCACATTATCAATAGCTTGAACAACAAGAAGTGTCCCATTTCTCCATTGCAAACCCAAGATGATCTGAATTCGCATGTGTTATCAGAAAACAACGAATCCGATCTATCTTCTGAAGAAAAATCTTACGGAGTACACTTTCTGATGCCTTTAGTGGCAAACGTGGTTCTGTAACAAGCTTTTACTTCTAAATGCGGTCACAGAACTTGTGCCTGGTCGGGCAGAAACATTAATGGCCAGGCAACTAAAGCCTTGCCATCATTCATGGGGAATGGACAGGCTTAGGCTATAAAAAGGAGACGATTGTTTTAGAAACAAAGATATTAATCAAAATTTGCTCTAAACTAAAGCAATGGCGCAACATGTATCGGCCATGAGAGTTTTCGAAAGCCATGCAGCTTTCTTTCTCATATTAACACTGGAGAGATATTTTCAAAGTCATTCTCATATATTAACAAAGATATTTTCTCATGTCTATAATTTCTTTCTTCATTTTTTTTTTCCAAAACAAACAAAATGGTTTTCAAATAAGAAAGAAAAGAAAATGAGAACAGTAATAAACGTCGCCGTTTCACATAATTTAGGTGGGAGTGGAGAACTGAGAAATGAAAACAACATCCCGTTCATTGGTAGCCAGTAGTCGGCAAGGAAGTACGATTTGTGGTGCCTAATCAACACAGGCAAAGGGAACTCTAAATTCTTATGAAAAAAAAATGTATCTTTGATTTTCTTCTAAATCTCTCTGCCTCCAAACCAAGCCGATTTTCTCTCTGTGTTATAACTTTGGTAAGCCATTTCCCTGTATTGAACTGTCACAAACCAAAGTGATCAAACGCTGAATTTTTATGCTTCACAGTAGTTTCAAGCTCTTGAAACTTGAAAGTTTCCCACAATCCTGACATCTGAGAAATATTTTTGCTTGTTGGTTTTTCTTTCATTTACCATTTCATGGCATCTTTATTGCTCAATGGACCTCAAAATGTGAACTTCAGTGGTGGCATAATCCCAGCTGGGCTAGGTTTTGTAGGTTCAAATCTTCATGTTAGTTGTTTTTCGTCGAAAAATATAGTACCACGCCATAATAGGAATCAAAATTCAAGAATCTTAGCACCCAGATGTTCTTTATCATCTGCAAGGCCTGCTTCTCAGCCTAGGTTCATACAACACAAGAAAGAGGCATTTTGGTTCTATAGATTCCTGTCTATAGTGTATGATCGTATCATTAACCCTGGTCATTGGACTGAGGATATGAGGGATGAGGCACTTGAGCCTGCTGACCTCTATGATAGGAGGATGACAGTGGTAGATGTTGGTGGTGGTACTGGGTTCACTACTTTGGGTATTGTTAAACATGTGGATGCCAAGAATGTTACAATTCTAGACCAGTCACCTCACCAGCTTGCTAAGGCTAAGCAGAAGAAGCCCTTGAAGGAATGCAAGATTATTGAAGGGGATGCTGAGGATCTTCCCTTCTCTACTGATTACGCAGATCGTTATGTATCCGCTGGAAGGTAAGATTGCGAAAACACCTAGATTTATTATTTGTTTTGTTTAATTTGAGGCTATAAATAGCTATTACCGTATTCTTTCGTTGTTATTTTACTGAAGGTATAGAGATGTTGTGTCTTTTTTTCTGAATGAAAGACTCCAGTTTTGTGCATAATGGCTATTTTCAACTTAATTTTCTAAATACAATGTGCATCAAATTATGCTGTGGCTGTGTATCCCAGTATTGAGTACTGGCCGGATCCCCAACGTGGCATCAAAGAAGCATACAGAGTGCTGAAAATAGGAGGGAAAGCATGTGTTATAGGTCCCGTCTACCCAACCTTTTGGCTGTCTAGATTTTTTGCTGATGTGTGGATGCTCTTCCCAAAAGAGGAAGAGTACATTGAATGGTTTAAAAAGGCTGGATTTAAAGATGTTAAACTGAAAAGGATTGGTCCAAAATGGTATCGTGGTGTCCGTCGGCATGGTTTGATAATGGGTTGCTCTGTGACTGGCGTAAAGCCATTATCAGGAGACTCTCCCCTGCAGGTGACGTACTTTATCTTTTAATATAGCAATATGAACTTTTGCTGAGATAAACCCTTGTTATGGTTCCTTGATTTCCTTTCTATGGTAACTACCTTAATTGCTATGCAACTCACAAACTTTCAAGAGATCTGTAATTACCTGGATGCATTCTATTTACAATTTCTCATAATGATTATCAAGTATTTTGATTGTTGTCCAAGAAATTCTTGATTTTGTTAGACTTAAAGGATTAGTGTGGTGCGGGGTCTTAATGGCAAACAAGCATTAAAATTTAGCTTGTGATGTTAGCGTTTCCCAATGCACTTGTGGCAGCTTGCATTGGTATTCCACTGTTGTGGAATGAGAGGCATGTTATGTGCTGGTAGATCTGGTCATGATTCTTCAAGAACTAACTGTTTTCTGAAGTGCCCATGAAATCGTTGCTGGATATTGGCTGGTTTCTACTGCTTGCTATGGGCATCAAATAAAAAGCGCAAATTGGTGCATCTTTTAATAAGACTGATGTAACATAGCTTGCCATTTATGAACACATATTCGCTAACAGAGTCAAACAGAATTTGCACTGACTAATAAATGGATCATTCCCCACTGCAATGCTCTGAAGCATCAAAATTTAAGCAGGGGAGGATATAGCAAAACCAATTGGGGAAAACAAAGTGAAATAGTAATTAGCTCAGGGTTTTCCTTCTTCCTTGAAGTAATTACGAGGATGATTTTCTCCGTCTCTTGTATTAAACTTTTCAGAAAGTACGAGATCATCTTAGGTTCTGTTACGCCGATTCTTTTGATAATTAGAAAAGGGACGACATTTCATCAGAAGTTCAGATTTATGTGAAGTGCGATGCAGTAAGGCTATTTGGGTTTTGCATTGAACCAAATTTCTCGACTTTCATTGAATATTGTTCACCTGGGAGATCTCTCTATTTCTTTGCTAGATAATGCTCTAATAGATATCAATCCATGAGGATCATTCTTAGTGTGGGTGGTGCTTCACTCTTTGGACATGACAACACTGATTAAAATGAAGTAATTGTAGACAAGGACAGGGTGACCAGCAAACATAAAGCTTTGTTCTTGATGCATTGCATTGATTATTTTCCGTTTACCATTTTGAAACAACATTCTTTCAAAGGTTTTTCCTGGATTCATCTCTCCATAAGATCTATATAGACATTCAGATTTATGACTCATGAATGTGTATATTTGATACTTCCCGGCTTCTTTTCTATGTAAGATTTATGACCCATGAATGTGCATCTTGATACAGCCTGGTCCAAAGGCAGAGGAGATTGAGAAGCCAGTGGATCCATTGGTGTTCCTTACACGATTCCTTCTCGGGGCAATGGCAGCAACATACTTTATTCTGGTTCCAATTTACATGTGGCTCAAGGATCAAATTGTCCCAAAGGGCATGCCTATATGAAATGGTGGAGGAAAGTTGGGAAAATATTGGACACCATTTTCTGTTCTAAGTGGCTGCTTGTTTATCACAGTGATTAAGCCTGCTCTCTTTTGTCTTTTATGTTACTGTTGAATCAAGATAGTTGAGACATCTTATCAAATAGATCGACGACCCTGCCTCAAGCTTTGTATTACTCTTGGTTGTAACCTTAAGGCCTTAGCGTTAGGTTTGTTATTGTAGCAGTAATGTAGAACGTCAACCAACTTGATTTGTAACTGAACCGTGGTTTCTTTGTTCCTTGTACAATTCAACCATGCTTTTAATAGTAGTTTACAAAGCAAAAAGGGTGCCTGCTGGTTCGTGTCATTGTGGAAGGATGTGTTGTCGCAAAGAAAGAGGAAATGATGTATCAGGAAGTCATCACTAATTTGTCTTCAAGTGCAAGAATTCATTTGTTGTGTAACGTGAGTTTTGAATTTCTTTTGCTTAAAGTAGGTCGTGAATATATATATATTGTGACTACACGATTTTGTTAACCATTAATCATCTTTTTCCTTGATTGTGATTTGATTCCACTAAAACCTTCCCTTTTTTCACTTTTTTTTTCCCATTATTGTACTTTGAATCTCAAAAATCATATGCTAAACCCATTTAGCTTGAATGTTGCAATGTAGTGTTTGGAAATAAAATGTAAATTGTGTTTTCAAAAATTTTAAATTTTTTGTTTAAAATAATTTAAAAAATTATTTTTACATCGTTTTGATGTGCTAATATTAAAAATAATTTAAAATATATATTTTTTTTATTTTAATATATTTTTAAATAAAAAATATTTAAAACTATCACCACTATTACAATTCCAAATAAACCTAAAGACAGAAAGCAACGAAAAAGAGAATATTATTCAAGAAGAAAAACACAAAGTTAGAATCCAAAGGAAAAGAAAAATGAGAAAAAAAGGTTAAGGGTAGTAAGTATGTTAGAGAGTGTATTGTTTGTGTCTAAGATGCATGAAAATTATTGCATCAGAGAATTAAAAAAAAAGGAAAATCCCAACTCCTAAGAAAACAGGGAATTAAATAGGAAATTATTTTGATGAATCCCAAGAATTAAATTATGATAGGTCCTCCCATACATGGAAGTAGCATGAGTGGATTAACAGTGAACTGGGCCAGCAATTTTCCCTAACGGACATCCTTTCTATTTCCATCTATCAATGGCTTTGCGGGTGGAAGACTTGCCTTGACCCATCATCCCGATTCATCAAATTCTTGTTCAAACATGCATACTTTGAATGCCACATTTTTTCCATCTCTTTCATTTCGTGTCCAGGGAGTCGAAAGCTTCTCGTAATTAGTGAGGCCGAGTCGTCAAGTGTCGATTTCCTTCGAATTAGTCCTTAGGTCGACATTCTTCCCGTGGGAAAACTATACAACTTTGAACGAAAAGTCCGAGTTTTGGACCAAGACCCACGTGAAGGCTGGACCTTGTACAGTTCTTTGAAACGTACTTACGGTACTGCGTTCAGCAATGTCGAAATTACCTTCGACATTTGAGCTCAATAAAGCGAAAGCGCGTCGACAGGCAGTCGAATTAAATATGCATCTTGCTTCACTTATGGGTCGCGGCTGGCAGTAATCACACACCATTTAAACAAATTAACCACTGCGTTGTATTCTCCAGTCGAACAGCCCATCATATTATATTATCCTCTTGATTCGGCCGAATATCCTAACCTTTTCTGACCACAAAAAAGTATATATATTCAACTGTGTTTACTGAAAGGGAATATGATACAAGTTCATGTTCGCAACAATTTTTTTTCCGAATGATCAGCAGCATATAAAACGAACATGTTACGAGATGGAAAGTTTTTGCTTTTTGTCGGAACCAATTGAATGTACCTTTTGCGCTATGGATGCTTGACAAAGTTAACTGTTACTAATTTTGATGAACAATACCAGACACCAGATAGATTAGCCGCATTATGTCGTGGGTGTGGCTATTTTTTCTTGACATACAAAAAAAAAACTTCATGCTAAACTTGAGATTTTAAAAAAAATAAAAGAAATGAATCATGAAGTCTACTGGATCAATAACCCTAGCCAATTTAATAATATTTCAACAAAATAATAACAATAAATAAACTAAATTAATAAAAAAATGATAACATAAAAAAAATCTAAGTTAATCTATCAAATTTATGACCCAAATAAGAGATTAGGATAACAAAAAAAAAACAAAATTTAATTCGTAACCAATCAAATACTAAAAAATATTTATAAAAAGAAGAGTTTACTGAAACTAAATCTTCTAAACTCGTGATCTCGTTATAAAACCAACATCACATCATAGATGGCAAATCTGAAAAAATTACGAAGCAAAATCCTTAATAAACTAAATACTAAGAGATGAAACTAAAAATAAATAAATTAAAAACCATGATAAAAGAAATGAAGAATAAATATTTTTTTTCAAAACTTGTTGATTTTATTTGTTAAATCTTTATCAAAAAATATAATTTGAATATTTTTGTAGAATAAAAAAATCATTTATTCGAATAATCTTATTCAACTAACTTGACTTGTGGTCAAGAAGCTATTTGGGATCAACCCTTAAATCGGGTTTCACACCATGATCAAAAGAATGAAAATTTAATTTTTTGTTGAATTCTTTTTAATTTTTTTAAAACCCATTTTAAAACCTAGTAATTTTTTTATATAAATTTTAACATAAAAAAATTATTTTTATATATTTATAAAATAAAAAAATTTGTTGTTTAGGGTAACCCTAGCCAACTCGCCTGACCTATAATCATAATATGTTTGCCTGAGAGACAACCTCTAGGCTGAGTTTAAAAATTATAATTAAAAAAATAATAATTAAATTTAATATGAAAATCAAATAATGAGGGATGAATTTAAAAAAATTAAGAAAATAAATGAAATCAAAAGAAATTATAATTAAAAAAATAAAGACTAAATTAAAACTAACAAAAAAAAATCCAGTATGAATTTGAAAAAACAAATCAATTAGAAGAATAGTGAAAAAAAACTATTAATTAAGAAAAAGATCAAATTTGATATAAAAATAAAATAAAATAATAAAATATAAAAAATATAAAAAAATTAAAGCAAATATAAAACAATAAAAAAATAAGGACCACAAATGAAATATTTTAAAAAGTTTGGATATTTTTCAATTTTGAGTTAGTTGAGAAGAGAAAACAGAGAATGAAAAAAAAAATTTAACTACCACCTAACAACAACACATGTTGATAAAAAAAAAAAACAATATCTAAAGATATTTTGCTTGAAAAGATAGTTATGTATTTTTAAAGATTGAAAAAGGTGTTATTTGCTATTAAAATGGCATAGGCAACCTCCACGTGTTGGCGGTTGATGTAATTAGCAAGCACCAATAATTTTTTTAGTTTTTTTTAATAAATATAAAAATACTCCTAACCTTGTATGAAAATTACAAAAAAAATCAAAGTATAAAAGACATAGCTATCTTTAAAAACAAAAGTATTTGTTTTAAAATCCAATGATACCTCAATACCCTAAAAAAAGAGAATAACTAAAAAATAGAAAACCTATCCCAAAAAATATTTTAGACTTTAAAGTTTAAAGTGTGAAATCAAGAGAGAAAAATGTATACATATCCCTCACTAATTTTACAAATATCCCATGAATTTTTTTAAAAATACCCCCAAATCAGCGTATTTTTCTCTTCCAATGATAATTTGGTAAATTCATCGTGTGAACCCAAAAGTGCATTATTGAGAGCAGCTACACGAAAACACCGACCTCTTTAGCTATTTTCTGTAATGTTTTTATACTTGCGAATAATTTAATAATTAGGTGTGCTTGCATACAATCTAAGCCAACAACATTTTACAAGGACATCTCTAAAGCGATGCACGGCGGAGGAGACATATTTGTGGGTCAACAAAACGCGTTGATTTCGATTTTCGCCGGGTGGACAAGTAGGTTTTGTAAAAGATCTCATCTCTTCATCTCGTGCAAGCAAAGCACCGTGGCCTTTGGGCAGAGAAGTTAACTTGGGGAACCAAACTTTCCCGTCGACTCCTTGAATGCTCTGTCTCCCGAACTTCAAACCCTTACAGCTGTACAAATCTTGAAGTCAAATATAAAATTCATATACACATCTGTAGGTAAGTGTAAACCTTATGCTACCAATCAGAATCTTAATTTAGTCTGAGTAACCTTTGCTCCACGCAGATGGTTCTGTAATATAGATCGGGTAAAAGAAACGAAAGGTCCACAGGTCCAAAAGAGAGACCGCAGATGGCCCTTTTTTTTAATTCTCTTTCTTTGCCAAAGACCACGAAATCCAATCCAGACATCAGCTGATTTGACTCGTGATTTTTTAAAGAGGAAAAAAAATAATAAGAAAAATCTTACCACAGTACTTTACCGCACTGGAGTTCTACATAAACCCAGCTAAGGTTGAGCTATACTCAACATACCCTCTCTACAACGTCCTCTCTCTTCTTCCCCCCCTCACTTGTAGCCTTTTGAGCTCAACATTCTCTCTCTCTCTCTCTCTCTACCAGAAACAACGTCCTCTCTCTTCTCCCCCACCAGTCAGAAAGTTTTAATTTGTGGTGTCTTTGAAAACAAAATGGCAGAGGTACTAACCGAAGAACAGATTGTTGAGTTCAAAGAAGCCTTTTGTCTGTTCGACAAGGATGGAGATGGTTAGTTTGTGATTAGCTTACGAGTTATATCATTTGTTTGACGTGTTTACTGGTATTAATTAATCAGATATACGCTTGCAGGTTGCATTACCATTGATGAACTGGCCACGGTCATTAGGTCACTGGATCAAAATCCAACCGAAGAAGAACTTCAGGATATGATCAGCGAAGTTGATTCGGATGGAAATGGGACCATAGAGTTTGCTGAGTTTTTGACTTTGATGGCCAAAAAAACGAAGGTATATCACACACACACACACGTTACGCGTTAGTAATAAATATATATATATATATATATGTATATTAAGACTATAATTTGAAATATATTTATGAATTTACCAGGAGACTGATGCGGAAGAGGAGCTTAAAGAGGCGTTCAAAGTGTTTGACAAGGACCAGAATGGCTATATATCAGCTACTGAGGTAATACTCTAATCAATTTGGCCTTCCTTTTCATTTCTTCTTCTTTGCAATGGCATTAATATATATATCAATCAACATCTTCATTCGAGATTATTCTTGAATAGGATATACGGCCATGGTTGTTGACCATAAGTGTTATACGGTGAAAACTAATTCAAGATCTTAAAAAACTCCCTACTTGTGAATTCGGTAGTATACTTTTCACATAATTGAAAATTCAGACGTCTAAAAAAATTAGAAATTCTCAAATTTAAAATGATAGTGCTGTTCATGTTATCGAACAATCGTCATCTATGCCCCTTGCTTTTATTTTAATTGAGAGTTGACGTTGACGAGAAGTGGGGGTATCGTAAATCCAATAACTAAATAAGTAGGTGAATGATGTTGACAAAATTGCCTTCCAAATTCTAAAGGGAAAATAAACCATAATATTTACACACACACACACAAAATTTCTGTTTTTGTATTTTCATGTATTATAAAAGTTTTTTTTTTAAGTTTTAAAAAGATATTTAATTGATCTTTTAATGTTTTATGATGATTTTAATATGGTGATATATAAAAAATATTATAAATGTTTCAATATATTTTCAAATAAAAAATTATTTTGGAAAGTTAGATAATTCATAATTTTAAATACCTTGTTTTATTTTAATTTCTTTGAAGCATATAATCCTTATTTACCACTTTCTCTAAAATATAAACAATAGATAATGTCAATAAGGTGAGGTTACTGGTGATAAATGTTTAATGAATATTCAAGCAGATCAATGATAGTTGCCTTCGTGAAAAGGAGAGGACACGTTATCTAAGAGCTCATGCTCTGCAGACACAATAAAATTAAAATGAAAAAGGTAAGCCCTTTGATATTGATATTCGGGTAAAAATAATTAATTATTGTACCATATATTTAATGTTTAGTTTACCCATCAATCCGTATGAGATAAGCTGTACGATTCAGCATGCAATGAACATTAACCATTTCTCATGGGACAGTGCATTTGGTTCATAGCATTCTACTTATTTAATTTAATTGGAAAGAGATCTCTCTAATCAAATTAAAAACTTGCTCTCCCTGTTCATGCTCAGTTGAGGCATGTTATGATCAATTTAGGTGAAAAGCTTACCGATGAGGAGGTGGATCAGATGATTAAAGAGGCTGATTTGGACGGTGACGGCCAGGTTAATTTCGACGAGTTTGTTAAAATGATGATGAACGTGGGGTGAAAAAACAATCCCAGGCGATCGGATCGAAGATGCCGCGCTCAGAATTCATTGAATTATAACATCTTTTAACTCCATAAGAAATTTGTATTCATTTTTAGTAATGTTGTTGCTGTGGTTACGTAGCCAGCCAACCAAGGATCATGACCACAAATTAGAATGACCTGAAAAATCACTATTTGATTTTTGTTCAAAGCTGAATTGTATTCTTTCTTTTCTACTCCAGAAGTTGTTTAAATATGTTTTTTTAATGGAAATACGTTTCGGAATATCGTGTGAATCAAGGGCGTAGCCAGAAATTTTTTTTATCCTGGGCTATAAACTGTTATTGATCCTTGTTATAGAGCTAGCTTAGAGCTTGGAAATTCTTACTTAATCGTGATGGTTTTGCACTCCTGTGACTCTGTTTAAATTTCTCTTCAAAACCTAAGCTAAAACCTGATGTTGTTGAGAAGGAGAAAATAAAAATCCCATGGTACTTTTTCGAGTATTGATAAAGGTAAAAGAGTGGATTTTAATAAATGATAGAAGACAAAATCCTTTTGTAAGGAGTGAGTTTTTTTTTTTTTTAAAAAAAAAGGGTACTTTAGCAGATAAATTTGTAGGAGATAGTGCGTTCTTTGCTAGGATTCGGGGCGAAGCCCTAAAATTTTTTTTTTTTAACAAAATTCATAAAATTCATTACAGCATATAAAGTTCCAAATAAAATTTAGTCAAAAAAACAAATACACAACTAAAATTAACCTTATAGAAACATATAGAACTGAACAATAGTATGATTCCCAAAAAAAAAAACAAACAAATTAAAGTTCTTAGAATTAGCTGCACTTGCAATCCTAGGCCAAAGATCAGCACACTCCTCTCCAATTAGACCGGTAATTGCTGAGCCTTTCATTTCTCCTTTGGGGTTCCCAATGACACCAACATTATCTTCAAAAAAACATGAAAACACCATCCTTTCGGCGCCAAGGCTTACGCTGCCTAACAATGACGGCAGGCATAACCTTCTTCCTGAGATCAGGCTTCCCTTTTTTTACAGTGGCCATTACCATATCACCAACACAGGCAGAAGGCAAGCAGTTCAAGCGACCCTTAATTCCCTTCATAGATATGATGTAAAGGTTATATAGGGAGAGTATTGAGTTTTTTAATAATTTTTTTAACCTAGGCTACAGCCCACCTTAGTCTCCTATACTCCTCCGCCCTTGGTGTGAATGCTGACTTTCTAGCAAGGGATAAATGCTTCGGCGAAGGCAAACCCCACCCCACCGGGTCCCTCCGGTCCTTTCCGTCAAATTGTCTCTCCTGTGATTTGCTAAAAGCTACCGGTTAAAAAACACGGCAAATCAGTCCTGATTTCCGAGATGAATTCAATCGAGTCCTTCGAGAAAATTCATTTAGCCAAAATTTACAAGAAAACCTGCAGAATCCACCGACCATGCTGGGATACGCATCAGTTGAACTATAGAATAGCTAAAAGTGATTTGATTAGAAAGGCTTCTCCCAAGATAGCGGACCGTCTTCCTATCTACTCTTTTTCAACGTAGGCTAGAATAACCTATTTGATGTAGCATCCAAGAATTTTTACTGCTCTGAACTATTAAATAAATATATATATATATATTTAAATTAATTATTAACTAATATATATAATTTTTTAAAGTTAATATTAAAGTTTTAATTTAAATATATTATCTAGAATATTAAAAATAAATTTAAAATTACATAAAATTAAAGTATGTGCCTTGAGGACGGCTCCCCCCCACCCCCGGTCTCTCTAGCTCCCGTCTTCCAGCTACATGGCTGGAAGAATTTCGTATGTGCCTTGAGGACGGCTCTAGAGTCTAGAAAAACACTAACGCTAATATTATTGATCTAAGAATGCCTGTCTGCTGGCCTTCTTGAGTAGCTTCCTTTTTTTTCCCCATCATGAAAACAATGTTAGCAAAAGTCAAAACTCTCGAATTTCAAACATAAAGCTTCACTACGATTGTGTTATAAATAGAATAAACAAATAATACAATCAATGGCAGCAGCAAAGCTTTCTGGTTTACAATTTCCTTTCCAAACCCCCCAATTTTTGTCCAACAAATTAACAAACAAACAAACAAAACTTACAAAATAATTAAATCAAGAGAATCAGCTAAGAGCTTGCATCAAAATACAGCGCGATGCAAGATTAGAAGAATTATAGAAAGGAAAGATCACAAAAAAGTTACAGATGTAGAAGTTTTAGTAATCACTCTTTCTTGGGTTCACTGAACCAACCGACAGTTTCTCCTTTCATCAAGACTCCATTTCTTGAAAAACTTGAATTAAAATGAAATTCATTCAAGAAAATCTGAAAAGTAAAACTCGAAAACTGGGAATTTCTATTTAATTAATCACTGTTGCGCAACACATGCACTGACCAAAGAGGGACGTTCTGCGCTTATGTTTCTCTCTACCTTTAGGAGAAGCCGATGCCACTTCCTTCGTCGGTGAGTTCCACAGATCCTTGGTAGTCTTCTTTGCAGCAGCATGGTTATCTTGTTTCTTTGGTGTAACAACAGCATGAGCCTCTTCATCTTCTTTCAAGAAACCAAGGAATGGTGTTCTTGACTTCTCAGAATCACTTCTTTCCAGAGCAATCACGTTCTCTTCAACTGGCAATGCTCGCAGTGTTTCTTGACTACACTGAGAAAGCAGATGTGGACTTTGAAGGCTGACATCAGACTGATCTGATAAGCTTTCAACTGTAGTCTTGTCTTGATAAAGAAGTGGAGTCTGATCTGATTCCTCACTCCTTGCTTCTATTCGGAGATCAAGATCAAAGCTTGGAGATTTTCGCATCTGTACATGAATGTTCAGGTTGTCGGGATTTGATTCAGTGCTGAGCCTCCCCACACTTTCTTGTGCCTCATAGCCACCCTTTGGAAAGATAGTTGAATCAAGTTTCTCACATTGATCAAAAGCTAAAGATTTGGTTTCTCTCACTACCTCTCGAGCTGCTATGAAATAGGATGAAGCTTCTTCCTGAGGCTTGTCCATTGCCAACTCGACTGCAGAAGGTGAGGTCCCTAAAATAGTCATGACTTCCGCTTGGTCAGTAGAAACCTTTGCAACAAGGAACTCCTCGCAACTCTCGGGCTTCAATTCCAAGGTTAACTCATTGCTGCCTTGAACATCGCCAGATAACGTTAACTTTTCTTGCTGCTGATCCTGGGACTGGAACAGAGAAGGCGGAGCCTGTGGGTTATATGCCTCTGCTTGTACTGCAAGTGTTTTGGACACCAACTGTTCCCCGCTTTGCTGTTCTTTTCTATCTTTTTCAATGGCAAATGGAGCTTCTGTCTTCTCCTTTATCTCTTCGACAATTTGCTTCTCTGCTGTCTTCTCTACCTCCAGTTTACAATTTGTTTCCCCTTCATTGCTTTTCCAGTTGGACATGGATAACTCTTCTGGAACAATTCCAAGTTCAGGGACTATCATAGTGTTTCCTTCAGATTCCTTGCAGCCGTCTTCGGAAGCTTCACTCTGGATGTCGTTGAATAAGTCAATGTGGTTGCCATTCTCGGCAACCTTTGCCTCCTCAACTTGACAGCTTCCGTTGCTAGCAGGATCATGAGAAGCATCAACTGAACTTTCCCCATTATTCTTGAAACTAGGCCCGGGAAAAGAATCAGTTTGAGATGCATGTTCCAAGTCAATATCTGATACTCTATTTGAATCATCCATTAACAGATTCGGGCCGTAATGATGCTTGTTAACTTCCGTTTCCGAATCTTTCCTCGTGAATTCAGTTTCTTCAGTAAGGACCATGCATTTGTCTTCAGGCACAGATAGTTCCATATGACAGTTCGGTGAGTTAGCGATAAGATTAACCTCTGGCTGTGACTCTGAGCAATTGTTTCCATAACAATCCATCTCCCTGGTGAACTCTTCTTCACATCTGTGCTCACTTTGAGAATCTGATTGTCTCGTTGTTGACTCCATAACAATTGTTTTGCTTAAATCATTTCCAACTTCAACGTCAACTTTCTCTTCACTAAGCATCTTATCTTCTTGAGATGCCATTTCTTTCTCCGACAAGTCACCCATTTTCTTCTCCATGTTTAGAGTGGTCCCAGAAACAAGAATTCCATCCAGATTGTCAGAAGCGCAGGTCTCCACCAGGTGACCATTCTCCTTAGTGATGATATCTTCAACAACATTTGATCCTAGGATGTTTTCACTTGTTTCCAGTGAATTAGTGCTATCTTTCACAGATTGTTCGGAACGATTTTCAATAAACTCCTGTTGATCAAACTTCAAGTCCATAGATTCTTGAGGTTCTGGATCATGTGATGGTGATATCGAGACAAAAGTTGAAACTGACATGATCTCCTGTTCCTCTGTTGCCATTTATAGCAAAACAACAGAAGTTTATACTAGGCTTTACTATTTTTGTAAATGTAAAAATCACTTAATAAAAATACAACATGATTGGCAGGAAGTAAGGCGATCAGAATAGGGTTTCACAGGGTATCCAAGGATAAGCTAACCTTTCTTGAAGGAAGCTTGCCTCTCTAGCTGATTACTGTTTGCTCCAAGAACAGTCTCCTCCAAATCAGACTCTGTTGACTTCTCATCACCTTCCAATTCATTCAGAAAAGAAGCTGGATGAAATTCATTATCTCCACCACCTACTTCATTTGGTTTCCTTTCAGCTTTAGGAGATTCCGGAGTTGGATGAGCTTCTGCAAGTTCTACAAAAGAGAAGGTCTCCTGAGTCGGATGAACTTCAGCATGTTCTACAAAAGAGAAGGTCTGATTTAGTAAACAGATGCTGAGCTCTGTTTGTTTTGAACAGGAATTTATTTATTTTTTGGTGGAACTAGCCAACAGATTAAAATCACTCAGTTCAACTTAACAAATCCTCAGTTCCATCAACCAACAAGTAAAATTCATGAGATATGTGTGCATTCCATATTGATATTGGTAAACCACAAACCTGCCTCATCCGATGTCTGGTTATGATCATGAGTATCCCCAGAACCCTTTCGATCATCACAATCTAACCCTGTCACTTTTTCATGATTATCTTTACTCTCTCCTGCAGGAACTACATGGTTTTCTTCTTTCACAACATTGGCATTAGTAGGTGCTTGTACAGATTTTTCCTGAGCCTCATCAGTCGTGCTATCTTCCTCTGCATACATTAGCATTGCAAATTAATAAATTAATAAGCATCACAATTACCAAGTGAAAAGCTGAAGTAGATTTCTAGCCGTACCTCGCAGTCCAGATGTGTTGTTGTTGCCCATCTCATTTCCCATGTTCAATTTTCTAAATCCTGAAATATAAATGACGCAGTAAGATGAAACATTCAACAAAAGTCAATGGCGAAAGCTACTCTTTTTGTGGCGGTATATGAACTGAAGGGGATTCAAATTCAAAGTCCACAAGTGTAAAAAATACATACATGATGATCATTGTTTTCACATGCCTGTAGCTACCAGCATTTCACTGGACATCTTTCTGTGAGGCTGCCAGAGTGTTAATACTTGATTAAACTCGCTACTTAACTTATATTGCTTAAAGCATAAGCCTCATTTTTTGGTCACCTGTCAGCTAAACCCGATCGATCACTAAGAGTGGCCAATTTTATCCTCCCATTCTCTTTTCCTTTTCTCTGTGACTTTGACATTCTGTGATCTGGAATTCTATACTATCTATGGGACACTGTTTATTAATTGAAGTTCACTGTCGGCGACTAAATGTGCCTTTGTGTATCCTGTCAGTGGCCCGCCCTTATGATGACAATGTGCTGAATTCATTAACATTATTATTCCACCTTCTAGGCAATCCTAAAGGAATATCTAGGCTAATCCAACCTAGCCTTCCTAGCTAGTTGGCAGTTTTGTATAAATGCATTGTTGCAGATGCTTGTGCAGTTTTTACTTCGTGATCTGCAGGTATAATATTTGGTTCGACACTTATTTAAGCATCAAGAATCATGCTGGAACCATGTAGCTTTCCCGAAGTTAAAATGGGTTGGTTGTTTATGAAAGCCTCCAAGAAATGTCAGGCATGTGTGGAAAATCATGGAAAGGTACGCAATTACCTCCTCCATATTGGATTTCAACATTCAGATTGAAAAAAAAAGAAAAAAAGGATCTCAAGGACCTACAGACCGACCCAACATATATGGTAGGTAAGCGTACAAGGACATGGACAGAATCCAAGATTAGAATTTTTACCACGCATAAAATTATATGCATTATTATCCGTTGATGATTTAATCCATTTTCAACTCAAAAGATTTCCCTGCCATTATCTAATCATGTGGCTCGAACTCGAGACTTTGAAACCAATGATTAGGCTTGAGCCACATGTAGGTTATAGATTGGTCAAGTTCTGCCAGTAAAGGAGCAGATTACTTAACATGTATTCTGCCATGGGTGCAGAATAATAGTTATGATGAGGCTTAGAACAGGTGGGTCTGCTATTCAAGATTTCTTGGTCTGAAAGCTTATTCTATCTGCTGGGAGGCTAAGGACAGGTATTTTTTAAGGCTAGCCATATTATAGCTTTGCATTGCTTTGGAACTCTCTACCTTTGCACAAGCTCAAAAGTTTGCCGAACTGGACCCCCACTCTCCTTTTTTCTAGTTGAGAGGAACATGAAGAAGAGTTGTTAGAACTTTTTTAGCGAAAGATTAGCGGCTGAAATCATGATACCGCATTGTATACATCTGGGGCATTGTCTTTCCCATTTTACAAGACCAACGTAGATGGTAAAATTTGAGACATTGATTAAGGCAGGTATTATTTTTTTTTGAGTGTCCGGATACATTCACTAAATATTTTGAAAGTTCAGTAAGCATATAAAATATATAAGGTATTGTGAGAATGACAGATATGTATAGTAAAATTCAAACTTGAATATATATATAAAAAAAAAAACAAATTTCTTCCACCACTGAGCTGAGCTAACACCTAAATGCAAATGCAGGAATCTCTGAAATGGTGTAAAAAATCTAATTTAGGAGCTCAAAAGGGTTCGGATAAATTTGTTGGGTAAATAAAATCTACTGTGAAAATATAAGTAAATAAAAATCTCTATAGGGTCTCCCTGAAAAAAAAAAAGAACAGAGAGAAAAAAGAGAAATTGTGGGGTAGGATTTAGGAATTAGGATCCATTAAGACAGGTTTAGATTGATTCAGAGAAAAGAAAAGGGGAAAACTCGGGTTGGGCTTCTTCTCAAGCTAAGTCTCGGGTAGAATAGTTGGGCCATCCTAAACAGAAAGGCTCCGAGCATGTCCAGTTATACTTGCGGGCTACCAAGCAGACGCCTCACAGTAGCCAAACGAATAGGACATAAAACATTGTGGACTGGCAGACACCTTTTCCACGCTGTCCTTAGGACGAATTTGAACTGGATGCCTTACCATCGTACGACGCCAGAGTGCCATTGGATACTAGATAGTAAGAGGATGCCTTGCAGTTATATTATATAGATTCCTCCTCCGCCTCCTCTACAACAGGCTAGTTTCATCTCCTCCCAGTCTTACTAGCAAACCACGCTACCATCTTAAGGTTTGTTTTGAATTTTTTTTAAAAAAAAAAATATTTTAAATTAATTTTTTCATGTATTTTTTTTATCATTCTAGTATGAAAATATATAAAAAATATTTTTTTGATATATTTTTTTAAAAAAAATATTTTACAATATAACATCAATTACTCTCAATGAGGCCTAGGGAACAAAGAAAATGCATTTGATATCTTCATATTGATTTGGAATCAAACGACACTTGATACCCCGAACAAGCTTGTGTGTGTGTATATTATGTGTGTAAAAATTATCAAAAAAACTAACATATTAATTACCATTTAATTACCATGTTAAATGATAGTTTTATTTAAAAAAAAAAGAATTGTTGATAAACCTAGTCTGGTGATCAATCCAATCCAAAGCTCGGATTAAATGTTTTTAATAAATCAAAAAAATATAGTTTGATAAAAAAATAATATCAATGGCTTAACTTGCTAAGTCAACAAAATTTTTAATTATTTTTATTTTTTATAATTTTGGTCCGGTTTTTGTTTTAGGTGCCGGATCAACTTGACAGCTAAGTTTTAAGGAAGAGATTTTATTTTGAGTGAAAGTTGCTAGGAAAGTATTTTAATTCTTTCACTTCTGATAATTAGTCTTATCTTAATTCAATCTAGCATTTAATTGTCTAGACTAAAATGAAAGAAATAGTGTTATTATACAGTTTTTTTTTCTTATAGAATTTGTTTGATATAAATCAAGTGAGAAACAGGTAAACCATATAAGCTCTTATTTAGAGTGCAATTTGTCATCGACAATTATATTAAAAAGACAATTTATAATTGTTTGTGGACATATTTAAAGAATTTATATGTGTGTGAGGACTAATATGAACTCTTGGAAGTCGCGGCCCCTTCCACTCGAACGGTGCCGTCTCAGTAATCAATTCTGACTGCATTTGAAATATGGAGGAGACTGGTGAAGAGAATAGATTCTTTCTTATTCTCCTGTAGCTCGAGAATTAATTCTGCCAATTGGAGTAAGATACACTTCTTGTGGAAAGGGAAATTATATGATTGACCGAGTTAAATCGTGGACAGAGACGAGGAAACCAGTGAATGTCATCGTCGAATTTGAAGATTCTTTGCCGAGCAATTTAGATGGTAGTGCGGGTTGCCGAGGCAAAGGTCATTGGTGGATCCTTTCCGAGAAATCGTCATCATTTTTCAATACTTTCCGCTCGCTTCGACTCATCTGCTTATGAATTTCCAGGTTTTCTTTTGCTTTACTCTTTTGCAGCTACATAGAAAGACGTCCCTCCTTCTCTTCGTTACACTTTCACAAGCAACTTCGTTGAGAAGGTGGTTTCACTTTTACGCGATTATTATGACTGTATTTTAATTAAAATGTAGTTTATTGTTGTTTGGTAAAGAAAAAATTGATTTATGGTATATGAATTTTATATAATTTTTATGTTTGAGATATAATTAATAAAAAATAAAAATAAAATTCAAATATTTTTCATATATTAATTAGTGCAATTAACATGAATAATTTATATTAGTACACTGTTCAGTTAACATGAAAGAAAATTATACTGTTCACTTTAGAATGATGAATAGTATAATTTATTTATATTGTTCATATATGTTTTTTTTAGTATTAATTTTATTAATATTTTTTTAAAAAATTAATTTAGAGTAAATTAAATTTATTTACACCGTGATATGAATAATATTTTTTTTTCCTGAAAAACTAGTATAGAGTGAATTAAATTCACTCACACTGTAATATCAATTTTATACCTGATAATATTTTATCTAATTTTATTATACGCTCAAAAAATTATAAAAATTATAGTTCTTATTAGATGAATTTTGTACGTAATGGAATTATAAATAATTTGATAAAATAATAAAAAAATATTTTATATAAAATATTATTTATTTCATGATATAATAGGAGTAATTAATTCTACAATATTTAAATTTAAAACCATCAATATTAATATATATTTTTAAAAATTATTTTATAACTTTAATTTTAAAAAATTCCTTAACCAAACATATCAAACTATTTTTTTTTTAATCTCAATTTCAACCACAGTTTTCATCGAACATCTATTTTTTTAAATCAATCTTAATTAAAAATATTTTTTATAAAATATTTTTTTTCAAACTACAATCACAATAGCTATTGCAATACCAAATATGTTCTTATAATTATGATGTAAAATCTCCATTTATTTAGTGTTTGTAGTTATAGTAGTGATTTTAATGATTGTTATTTTTTAAAATATTTTTTGGTGAAGATATAGTAAAAGTAATATTGTTTTATTTTTCAAATTTATTTTTACTAGTAATTAATACACCAAAAAGACTTACAATCGTAAAAAATTAAAAATTAAAAAAGAATTCAATAACGTAAAAACAAATATATTCTCACTTATGATGGCAAGCAAGAACGTGCTTGCAGCGAAACATGCCATCACAGTGTTATGTAATAGTTATAGTTACATGCGTTGTAAGATGTTTGAAATTCAAATATCTATAAGTAATCAATTTTAAACTATGGATTGTAAATGCATAATATAAATTTAAATAAAATGATAAAATTTTATTAATAATTTTTTTTTTTAACACTGCAACGATCATAACGGGCGTTTCAATCAGACATCAGCTAAAATTCTCTGATACATCCTAAGACATAACAAAACAATGTTACAGGATGAATATTTTTTCAAAAACCACGCCTGTAATTGCCTTGCCCGTGAATTAAATGAAAAGGAGGACTAAGTCGTGGAGTGTTTTGATTTTTTTTTTAATGTTTTTTAAAATATATTATTTTTGTTTATTCAGTTTTTTTTTATGATTTTGATGGGTTACTATAAAAACAAAAAAAAAATTAAAATATTTTCAAATAAAGAATAATTTTAAAAAAATATCATTCACTACAATACCCGCTAAAAATTATGATTTTTAAAAATTAAGTTTTGTAAATTAAATTAAGCTGGCATAATATATTAAATTTCAAAATAATATTTAAATTTAGCTTAATAGTTTCTTCAATTTAGTTTGATGTTGTTTATAAAAAATCAAATGATTATCATAAATATTTTCAGTATAAATATTTTTAAAATTTAATTTTTTTTATCTTATTACCGTAAATATTAGCTTCAATTTGAATGTTAATAGCATTTAGTACTTTGTGTTAAGTGTGTTTATAATTAATTTCCATTAAATATATGATAAAATATTATTTTCAACAATTTTTTTAAAATTAATTGTTTAAAACTATATTTGAGTTTTAAGAATATTTAATATCGAGTAGAAAATTATTCAAGTTTATCCATAAAAATGATTTAAGTCTTAAAATTTTAGTTCATCAACCTGGCGATTGAACTTAAAGGAGTATTCTTTTACCTTTCATTCCTAAAAGATATGAAATAGAATATTAAAAAAATCCTTATTAAACATACCGTTTTTTTTATTATTATTATTTTACTTTAAAGTAGAACAAACGAAAGTTAGAAAAACATGAGATTACACCGGCTTAATTAATGCAAAATAAAATAAAATAAAATCGTGACAGGAAATCGAACATAAACACTCCTTATCGAAGAACTTCCCAGAAATCTCGTAGGATTTATTTATTTTTCTCTTTATGGAGCAGGTGACCAAAACCATATCGTGGTTCGGTGACGGTATTGTTTTCAATCGACATGAAAGCGAACCCCACCTTGACCTTCCCTTTTTTTCCCTCGGTTTGACCGGTCAAAATACCCCAGAACTAAGATAACAATTAAGTTTTAAAATACAATAACATGTACTGGATAATGAACACCCGAAAATCAGATTAAGTTTTAAAATAATTAATTATAACTTCAAACTTGAGAGAAGAACCCAATCCTTCCAAGCAATCTTTTCCACCCGGGTGCCACCCTTCTTTTCGCCTCGGTTGCTATAAGAAAGACCTCGTGAAACAAAGAGGCAACACCAAAAACCTGATTATCACAGCTAGCTTGAGAATTCCTCCTCGTCTATTCTAGCATTCAAATAATACGCCTCTGCGCTTCCTTTATTATTGGTTTCTTCTAAGTTCTTGAGGTTATCCTTTGCTCTGTGAAATATCATTTTAGTTTCTCTATCTTGTCATTTCATTTTCTGCTAGTTTTAAAGTTTCGACGTTATGTTGCACCTTATGCATGCAAACTTGGTTTGCATTGAGCGTTTACTTGACGTCCCTGCCACCCTTAGCAAACCCAACAAAAGATGGCATTTAGCTTTCGCAACTATCTATTGTTCTAGGGCCATATACTCTCTATCCAAAAAACCTGTTGTCAGGAAAAAGCCTAGCAAAGTTTCTTCCTCTCCATCTTACACTGCGCTAAACATTAATCTAGACAGTGACCACTTCAAGATTCATCAATCAAGTCTTTCAGAGCTTATTAAGAAGAAAGATCTCGACCAACTTAAGAATTTTGGTGGCATTGTCGGTATAGCTTCTGCCATTGGAACCGACATTCATGGCGGCATCTATGGTGGTCCTGAGGACATTGATCGCCGACAGCAAGCATTTGGTTCCAACGCGTATAAGAAACCGCCAACAAAGGGATTTTTCCATTTCGTAGTGGAAGCTTTCAAAGATCTTACTATTGCCATTCTTTTAGGATGTGCAGCTCTTTCTCTTGGTTTCGGTATCAAAGAGCATGGTCTAAAGGAAGGTTGGTATGATGGTGGCAGCATTTTTGTTGCTGTTTTTCTTATTATTGCTGTCTCTGCTATAAGCAACTATAGACAAAACAGACAGTTTGATAAGTTGTCGAAAATCAGCAATAACATACAAATTGATGTTGTGAGAAGCGGGCGGCGGCAAGAAGTTTCGATATTTGAACTTGTTGTGGGGGATGTCGTCTGTTTAAAGATTGGAGATCAGGTTCCTGCTGATGGCTTGTTCATCGATGGACATTCCTTGCAAATAGACGAATCCAGCATGACAGGAGAGAGTGATCATGTGGAAATCAATCACAAAAAAAATCCATTTTTGGTCTCTGGCACCAAGGTGGCTGATGGCTACGGTCAAATGCTTGTTACTTCAGTTGGCATGAACACAACATGGGGAGAAATGATGAGCCATATCAGTCGTGACATAAATGAACAAACACCTTTACAAGCTAGGCTCAATAAGCTAACCTCATCAATAGGTAAGGTTGGATTGGCTGTCGCTTTTCTTGTTCTATTAGTCCTGTTGGTTCGCTACTTCACAGGGAATACGCAAGATGAGAGCGGCAAAAAGGAGTTCAATGGTGGCAAGACCAAGGCTGATGATATAGTGAACGCGGTGGTGGGGATTGTGGCTGCAGCAGTGACCATAATCGTGGTTGCAATTCCTGAAGGATTGCCATTGGCAGTCACGCTTACTCTTGCTTATTCAATGAAAAGAATGATGAAAGATCAAGCGATGGTGAGGAAGCTTTCTGCCTGTGAGACTATGGGCTCTGCCACCACCATTTGTACAGACAAAACAGGCACTCTTACAATGAACCTGATGAAAGTGACAAAGTTTTGGCTTGGTCAAGAATCAATGGAGCAGAGCAATCCTTCTCTGGTTTCTCCATATGTTCTTGAATTGATAAAGCAAGGGGTTGCTTTAAATACAACTGGTAGCATTTACAGAGAAAGTCCAGAATCCAAGTTTGAATTCTCAGGTAGTCCCACTGAAAAAGCAATTCTTTCTTGGGCTGTCCTTGAACTGAACATGGATATGGAGCAAATGAAGCAGAGTTGTACGATTCTCCAAGTAGAAGCCTTCAATTCACAGAAGAAAAGGAGTGGAGTTTTGTCCATGAAAAAAATAGACCACACGATCCACGTTCACTGGAAAGGAGCAGTAGAGATGATCCTAGCAATGTGCTCGAGTTACTATGATGCTTCTGGATTAATGAAAGAAATGGATGACAGAGAAAGGAATACATTCAAGCAAATTATTCAAGGTATGGCAGCTAGTAGCCTTCGCTGCATCGCTTTTGCTCACAAACAAATATCGGAGGACCAATATGAAGATGGAAAGGAAGACAAAACGCTCGAAGAAGACAGCTTGACATTATTAGGACTTGTGGGTATCAAGGATCCATGTAGACCTGGGGTAAAGAAAGCTGTTGATGATTGCCAACGAGCTGGAGTGAACATCAAAATGATCACTGGCGATAATGTTTTCACTGCAAGAGCCATAGCGATCGAGTGTGGAATACTCAAGCCTGGTGCGGAGAATACCAGTGGAGCTGTGGTTGAAGGGGAAGAATTCCGAAATTACACACATGAGCAAAGAATGGAGATGGTTGATAAAATCTGTGTGATGGCAAGGTCTTCTCCTTTTGATAAACTTCTCATGGTACAGTGCCTCAAACAAAAAGGTCATGTGGTGGCAGTAACTGGTGATGGCACAAATGATGCACCGGCATTGAAGGAAGCTGATATAGGACTATCTATGGGAATTCAAGGCACTGAAGTGGCTAAAGAAAGTTCAGATATTGTCATTTTGGACGATAACTTCGCTTCTGTAGCCACAGTTTTGAGGTGGGGTAGGTGTGTCTACAACAACATACAGAAATTCATTCAGTTCCAGCTCACAGTAAATGTTGCTGCTCTTGTTATAAACTTTGTAGCAGCAGTTTCAGCAGGAGAAGTACCGCTAACAGCAGTCCAGTTGTTGTGGGTGAACCTGATTATGGACACACTGGGTGCTCTGGCTCTAGCTACTGAGCTGCCCACCCAGGAGCTCATGGAAAAAACCCCTGTGGGTAGGACTGAACCTCTTATCACCAACATCATGTGGAGGAACCTCCTATCTCAAGCTTTGTATCAGATAGCAATCCTCTTGACACTTCAATTCAAGGGAGAATCCATCTTTGGAGTGACAGAAAGGGTAAATGATACTTTGATCTTCAACATTTTTGTCCTGTGCCAAGTGTTCAATGAATTCAATGCAAGGAAGCTGGAGGAGAAGAATGTTTTCAAAGGGATCCATAAGAACAAGTTGTTTTTGGGAATCATTGGAATAACCATTCTCTTACAGGTGTTAATGGTAGAATTTTTGAAGAAATTTGCTGACACGGAGAGGTTGGACTGGGGCCAATGGGGTGCCTGTATCGGAACCGCAGTACTATCTTGGCCAATTTGCTGGGTTGTCAAGTGCATACCTGTTCCAGAGAAACCAATTTTCAGCTATCTCTCACTTGGAGGGAATAAACCGTAGAAGACACATGATTCTTTTCTTTTTTTAAGCCCTAAAAAAAAAAAAAGACAGATCATGAATTATTTATTGGATGTATTTTATAGCTTCCTGGGAAGATGATATATTGTTTATAATTAGATTTGGATGTTGGCGAATCATGGTTATTTTTGTTGTATTACATCAGACATGATGCTCTGAACATTAATAAAAGCGCATATGTTGTTTGTTTCTTGCTTTGTTTTGCTAGCGCATGAAACTGCACAGTTTGGTCGACCTTACCAAGCAGGGGATGGAAGGCAAATTATGGTAGCCAAATACTCAGCATACCCACTAAATCCCTTGATGTAGTTCCTATTAAACAACATGGTTTATAATACATATTAACTAGAAGTGCCTTAATACATCATGTGTAGCCAATCCTAGAAAACATACCTCCATCAAATTGAAATTTTTCACAATTCAGATGTAGTTGTCATAAACCATCTATCTAAAGTCCAAACAAATACCATTCTCCCCGAAAACGTGTGTTGATCTCTTACATGCCAACATCAATGCAGCACAATTTGCAATCAACTTTGCTCTCCCGATTTCAAAGTGCTTTTCCAGGCACCATCGCATCATTAATCTCCCTTCTTCGTGCAAACTCTTGATGATTGGATTTTCATTCCTAGCCAATTCGTTGTCCTCGAAGACAAGACGTTCACAACTTTTCTCCATCCGTTTGTTCTCGAAAAGCTATTCTAATAAAAGCCCGTCCTCAGTGTGCTAGGCTCCTCGCAACAAGTGAACTGCACAGTAGCTTCAGTGCTAACTCACTGTTATTTATCACGAACATGGAGTGCTGGAACATGCATTCACATTAATCAGGTTTGACGTGTGGCTTCCATATCCAGTGGAACGACGACATATTCCGAATGACGTGGATGCAAAGACCTGAAGGAAAGGGTCCTGCTGAAATGATAAAGGTCTACCACTTCAGAATACACATTAAAACAGGTGCGGGAAATTGGAAGCTCAAGCGACGAGCATCCCTCGTTAGGGCTTCTTTCAGTGCATGTGATACAATGCATCACAACTATGTCCCAAAAACATTAAACAAACACCCCAACTGTCTTTTATAGAAGCACAGCCCCACTATGATACAACGCATCCAGCACACATGCTAGTGTGCCAAAGCGAGATGCCACAGCGGGCAATCTAATTACAAACTGAGGCAAGTTTCTTGTCCCTGCTCCGGTGCCTCGTGATTTTATTAGAGATCTGAACAGAGAATCTATACAAAAGCTGGACCATAAGATGGAGATAAAGTAAGTTTCAAAGTTTCTCCCAATCAGATGGCATAACAAGTATGACACAGCAAATCCTGAACTCCATCTAAGCTGGAACAGGTTCTGGGACTTTGCCGTTGTTTGCCAGACTCAAACTTTCATAGTATTCGACCAAAACTTTCCAGCCACCAGGGCACATGAATCCATCAGGAGGGTTCTCTTTGTTCTTTGCAAGTGTTCTCATCTGCAGGGTACAAGCAAGCGTTGCCACATGAAGCAAAAGGATAGGCATAATTATATAAGCCAAAAATACGAAGTTACTCCCTCTGTTTCACATAGTCCGAAACTTTTTCTTCTTATTGTCTTATTTCCAATATCTTTTAGACAATCAGAAAATGAAAAATACGTTAGGCTGCCTACCTTTGTTCCAGAGATAAAGAGGAAGTCTCCGGGCCTTGAGGGATCAAAGAATGCCATTTTACCCTGAGTCTTGTCATATGCAGCAACCTGCATCCAATTGCAACCACAACGATTTTTTTCAAATTACTACCAAGGTTTCATGTGCAGTGTCAATGATTTTGATGACAACAAAATACATACCCTGAAAGGAAGGATGTTTAACCGCTCTAGTCCAGGGGCCACACTCAACACCTTCTTTCCATGATCAGCATCATATAAATCTCTTTTCTCAACTGGATGGCTCATTCCAGCTGGATCCCTTCCGACTATGTAAAAGTCAGCTCCTGCATTAATCCGAGCTTTTGCATGCCATTGCACCTCAGTTGGACCAGCATAGTGCATGGGAGATGGGAATATTGAGACCACAGTTGTTTCTGGATCAAGAACACCATCCTCAAGTACCTAAGAATTTATCATCATCATCATCAAACAAAATCAGTATTAGACTAAGCTTTTGGGAAACAAGAAAGTTTCTGGGAGAAATATCTCAAACAAGGATACACTGTAAAAGTCTTGGAAAACAAACATAATTCAGGTTCCAGCATCTCCTTGTTTAGTCTGGATAAAATAACTCAACAACAATCAAATCCATGGTAGTGACAAAAAAAAAAAAAAAAAANAAAAAGAGGGCGGGGCGGGGGGGTACACCTACCTTCACATGTTGCTTCATTCTCCAGCTAAGTGGAACATCATCTGCCTTTGTGTAGCCTCCCAATGGATGAAGCAAAAGGATGGGATTCTTGTATCCCATCTCAAGAAGCCGTCTACGAGTATCTGTCATGAGCAAAGCATGCCCATTGTGCACAGGATTCCTGAGCTGGAATGCAAAGACAGCATCGGCATTGCGCCTAGTGAATTCTTCACGGAGTTCTGCAGGAGACAATCGAAAATGATCGAGACCATCATGATACTTGATTGGTTCTATCACCTCCAAGTCCCCTCCAATCAGCCAGTTTCCAGATCCAGCTATGGTTTCTTCAACGTAAGGTAAACCAGGGGCAGTAGTTCCCCATGTTCTCGCAATCCGTTCTTCTTTGGGGTGCTTATATATCTCTACACTGAAAGAAAGAAACAACTAAATAAATCAGGATACATGTTAATCAATTAGGAGTTTCTTCAACATCGATCAAATTGGATAGCAAAAAATCTTTACACAATCCATGACCTCACATGCGTTGGTGGATGAGAAATGAGACCATCAAAGGATATGCCTACTAAAACTTGCAGAAAAATCATCTAATTTGTATGACATCAGCACCTATGAACAATACTTGCCATGATATACATTTCTTTCTCTGATACACTTGTCCTAGCATGATCGGAAAAAGAAAGAGGTTGCTTCCGTCTTAAGTAGACCAACGCACAAGCACAAATCACATCATAAGAATATAAACATTAATTTATTCTAATTCATTATCATTTTCAAACACAAATATAAAAATATAAACTTTATGTATTCATCCTCCACCAACGCAACTCAAACATGCAAATAGCATCAAATTTAACAAAAAGAAAATTATTCTTACTCGCTCAAGATGGCAACAGTATTGTCATCTGAATCAACAAGAGCGACCCTCTTGGACTCGCCAATGCTCTGCTTCTGCAAATCATCAATAGCGAGCACAATAGGCACCGACATGTTAACAACCGACCCGTTTTCCAAACGGAGCGAGTTGAAATGAAGAGTTTGGAGGAACTCGGATTCTCTCATGAATCCGCGGAGAGGACTTGCCCAACCTTCGCTCAAAACATGCAGCCATTGAATATCAATCTTTGTTAACTTCACTTTAGGCAATGAAATTGCCTCTTTCTTTTTAGCATCTTTTTGCGACTTTTCAACGAATAGTTCAACAAGTTTTCCACCATCTGGGTCGATCAACCCGGATTGAATTCTGACTCGTTTCCATTGGATTTTGGGCGCAAAGGATAGTCTGCGGGTAGGGCTAAAACGGGTATGGAATGATTTTGGGAGAGAGTGAGGAGGATATGAGGTTTTGGTGAAGAGGGCAGACATGGTAGCCATTGTTGGAGAGAAGCAGGGCACTCAATTTGCTCTCTCTCTCTCTCTCCAAGTTTGATTTCTGAGAGGGCAGTTGATTAACGAAGCAGACGAGGGTACTTTGGAAAACTACTAGTAAAATATGAGAAAGAAAAGATTGGAAAGTGTAAGCCTGATGGTGCAGATTTGGCTTGGAGTAGGAGGCAGCGAGAGACATGGCGTTTATATAGGACTTGGAGAATTGGGAGGATGAACCTGGACACAGTTTTCAGTTTCCTTCTTCTCTGTTTTGTATTTAATAATTATTAATCTGGCCCGCCTTTATTATTGAATTCAGCCCTGCACGGTGTATCAATCTGATAACATATTAACCTGGAATCCAGATGGAATCCAGATGGGATCGAATTTTATTTTCATCTGGTTTGGAAATTACCCTTTTCAAACTTTAATTGATGTGATTAAATAATTATTAAATCCATGGATTTTTAAAAAAAAATTATCCAATACAAGGTTGTTCCTCTAATTGATTCAATAAAGCCATGACTCTAATATTTATAGTTTTATTATGATATTAAAAATTATTTTTCATCAAGATTTAAATTTATTTTTTATTTTAAATAATTTTTTATATTTTTTTTAATATACTTACATCAAAAATAAATTTTAAAAAATAAAAAATATATATTATTTTAATATATTTTTAAATAAAAATCTTTTTAAAAATTGGCTTCTACCAAATATTACATACAAACCAAACCTGCCCTACCCTGTAAAGTGACAGAGTACGATTTTCTAGTACGAGGACCCTACATCTTCTTATGTTTCCATGTGCGATTTTGAAATTTCAATGATGTCGGGAAAGATCGACAATAAAACTAACAACCCAACCAATCAGATGTTATCTCGCACCCTGTAGAATTTGTTGCCTCCAATTTTATCTGGTCACATGGCCGGTCATCGTTTTTCAAATGCTCATCCATCAAATTTGATGGCTGAAGGTCCGGGCATGCCTTTTAGCTGTCTTTAATTGCATGATTTAAACATGTAGAATTATTTAATTATAATTTTAAAATTAGATTCTAGCTAATTTAAAGCTAGAATCAGGTGAGATTAAAAAATAAAATAAAAAATTTGATATAATCTGATTGTCCCGATAATTAACCTAATTAACTTGATAAGATTATTTAAAGATTCAGTTATAATTTATTAATTTTTATTTTTTACTCAAATACTTTTATTTTAACTTAAAAAATGTATTTAAACTACCAAATAACCCAGCAAAACCTAAAATTCAAATCTAAAACCCAGCTATTACGGGGGGTAAAACTATGGATTTAATACTGCACCGAAAGCTTTCGCCGAGAAAATGAATTAATTGGCAATTGTTTAAGACATCATTGATGGTTTTTTAAAATCTGTCAAGGAAATTATATACCTGTACGACCCGTAATCACGTTGGTTTCGGAAAGGCATAAATGCTTGTTCGTCAGCTCAATTAATATGACTTTATTTTTAAAAATTACTTCTTCTATATATATATATATATACATATATATATGTATATATAATTTAGTGACCGTGGGGGCTTGCTGTTAAGGGGGGGGGGTACAATGACTCAATTACCTGATGTTTGAGTTTGGAGTCAGAAATCCCAGTACTTCCTCGCAGTTAAAAAGAAATTACTGCGATGAATTGTTTCGACTTGACAAAACAAGGTTAATTTTTCGTGCTGGTGTTGCTGTGACATTGAAATCAAAGACAATCGTTACTGTGTTTCAGGGAATATTTTTAGGATATACATTTATCTGCAATATGCGGTAGATGAACTAATTTTTTAAAATATTTAAAGCGTGAATAATTTTTTTAATATTGTTATTAAATTTGGTTTAATGGTGAATCGTGAAATCTTAAAATCTGTTTCTCTAATCCTATTTTCAATTAAATTAAATAATTTTACGGGTATAAATATAATTATAATGAATAATAAAAACATGATTTAATTTAAAAAAAATTAAAATGATGATTTAAAAAAATTGCTAAAACAATAATATATTAAATCAATTTTAGTCTTCCAATCATCTATGCCATAGACTCTATTGACTTTAATAAAAAAAATATAAACTATTTTTATAATCATATAATAAAAATATATAATTACAAAATTAAACATCAATCTATAAAAATTATCACTATATAAAATAATAATAATCTATTATAAATAAAAATAATTAAAAGATCAAAACAATAAAAATATATCTAATTAGTTAGTTAACTTATCAAATCTATAAAATTAACTCAAGTCTGTTTTTGAATAAAAAAAATATTGAAAAATGAAATACAAACTCAAAAATCACTTTACAAAATATGAAAAAAATTAAATTAAAAAAATAAAAACTATTAAAAAGAGAGAGAGAGAGAGATTCAGCCATCACGGTAGGGGGAAAAAAAAGTAATATTTTTTTGACTGTGAAGACGGCTTCTAGACTGAATTCTGCCAATTTTACAGCCAGATTTAGAGGAAAGGAAGAAGAAGCGAAGTTTTCTTGGGGGTCCCATCATTATTTTCGAAAGGTAATGGCTTACGTCAGAACCACAATTGTGTTTGGAAATTTTTGAAAGGGCATTAATGTTTTTTTTTTTTTAATTAATATGGATGTTCGGGACAGCTTGCACGCACCACAATTAATCCCACGGACCCTGAAGTTAACGACCATGTAAGCCTTCAATGGCCATCATATGAACAACCAAAGACTTGAACCTGAGACCACAAAAAAAACAAACTCTTTAATTTCAAGTTCTTACCACTTGCCACCCCCTAAATAATTTCTTCTTCTTTTTTTTATTCCCTTTCCTTGATGAGATAGACGCGTCTAAATCTAATTCATATTTACCACAAGAGCACAAGAACATATGTATTATTATAAAACCTATAATTATATATATTGAATATATAATAGATTTTTTTTAATTTTATGATTTTTAGGTTAAGCTTTTTTTTATTTTTTATGACGCTTGGGGTTTTTTAATGTCTTTAATGTTCTTATTTTTTTCTGTTATAAATAGATTATCTGTTTTATATTTTAAGTACCTGGGAACAATATATAAAAAATGTTCTTACTTGATCTTTATTTTGTTAATATATTATCTGTATGATCACTTCATTTAATTTGAAATCTTGGCATGTATAAATTTCTATGTTACATGAACTGTACTAATTTCAATATTTTTTTCTTTTTATTATTGATCATACTTTAAAAAATATATTTGGCTTTATAAATTATTTTGATAAAAAAAATTGTATTTATCAAAATTTAAAGTTCCTAAAGAACTAGTATTGTAAGTTTACGAAGAATTAAATAAATTAAATACAACTCTTGAATAAATAGTATTTCAAAAGAATTGAATAGTGGTATTAAAAGACTGGTTTTTTTTTATTCATGATTTTATTAAATAAGTTGTTTCTTTTTTATAAATAATGTCAGCAAAACTTGAATTTATTGCTCTTTAGTATATTTAGAGATAACTTTTTTTCATGGATCCTGATGTTAAAATTCAACTAGAAGTTATGAATTTTGGAGAGACTATCTATTAAAAAAATAATGCATCTTTACATAATTACACAAAAACAATAATTTTTATTCACTACCATCTCAATAAATGATTAAAAGTTGAATATCTCAAAATAAAATATATCCTAGTTTTGTGGCAAAATCTAAAGGAAATATATAATCACCAAAAGTTTATCACTCTCTCATGCTTGTTATTATTAGTTTCATCTAAGGTTATGAGATTTTAAATTGGTTAATGAATATATTTTTATTATTTTTGAAATTACCTCACAATTAAAATTGTGTGGTGAAAATATCATAAAATATCAAATATTAGAGAAAAAATTCTTTACTTTTCATGCCTCAAATATTGTCCTACAACAACAATATAAACAACACAATTTCAAGAGGTATTCAAAACTAATTTTACATCTTCTTATGATTGAAAAAAATCATGAGTTTTTAATGAAAAATTATCAATCTCATCTGACAGGTTCTAAAGTGAATCCCTGAAGGGAATGAATCTTTGTTCAAAAAACAAAAAAGAACTAGGGGGTATACATGTATAAGAAATAAATGAAAAAGAAGAAGAAATAATGATTCAAAGGACAACCCACCATACTACTATAACTAGAGACACAATGTATGCCAAACAAAAATAAAAGAAAAAAATAAAGATGTAACGAAATTGAAGCCAAAGTATCAATAATAGCCACTAAATTGTATTTGTAAACAATACTGAAAAATACTAGTAAATAAAATTATCCAAAATAATCAACTTTATGAAAAAATACTAAAGAAATATTAGAAACAATAACAATAGCCGAGATACTTTAAAAAAAAGAAAGGAAATTTAAAAATGTAATGATAATCCTTCTAGTTTAGAAAAGAAAACTATACCATGTTTAATAAGAGGCGGAGTTAGAAATTTTAGTTTGGGAGTGTCTAATTAAAGAAACAAAATTCAAGATTTTTTATTTTTAAGTTCAAAAATCTAATTTGTTAAAGGAGGCGACCGGGAAAAAAATTTTCCTAAGAATGATCGGGGTCCTTGCCATCCTCCTAATTTCGCACCGTGCCTGCAAAAGTCCGGAGTTGGGAGACTTGTGATCCTCTTTTTATGATTATTTATGCTTCTTGTGACGGAAGCCGTGAATTAGTTTCGCAGCTTTGCGGAGATCCAGGGTTGCCTGCTGTCACTGAAATTATTCGGACTGCATCTTCAGGTAATATTTTGATTATTCTGCACAATCATGCTAGCCTTTAAGTGTTCTATTCTCTATCACTTTTTATTTCTATTGTATTTATGATTATTTTATGTTGTTGTTTACCAGTTGGTTTTGGAGAAGATTGGCTGAAGTTGCTTGCTTCTCTTGAGGATTTGTTTAGATGATGTTCGCCTCCCTCGACTCTTGTCAAGATTATATGGTGTGGGTAGTAATTGTGATAATGGAGAAGAAATTAGTTTAAGTGGCAATCCATTTTTGACTGAACAAGCATATCTTTGAATGTTGTGTCAGAGATTTTGAATGAGCGACTGAAGGAGATTACCATCCTTTTGCTTTGTGCATTTTTGGAATATTCAAGAAATCAGTTGAAGCCATTGAGTTTGGTTCAAGAGGTGAATCTGGGCTTCCGACAGGATCTGCTGTGATTGATGTCCTTGGTTACTCTCCATGTTAAGAGACATAGGTGCTACCAATGGTGGAGTTGGCATAGACAAGGATTTGGTTGATGTTGTTGATACACTTTTTTCATCTGAACGTCTTTATTTGCTCTTATGCCTGCTTCGTGAACTAGGGCCTCCGGCAAAAAACAGGGAAGCCTTGAGGCAGTCTGATAACCAAGAAGCAACTACTTCATACTTCCCTAAATTGTGTCCATATAAAGGATTTCGGAGGGACTTTGTTGCTGTCATAGGCAATTGTGCTCACCAAAGAAAACATGTGCAAGATGACGTTAGGCAGGAGAATGGGATGCCTCTGATGTTACAACAGTGTGTTACAGATGAAGACAGCCCATTTTTAAGGAAGTGGGAGGAACCTATATTGGAAGGGAATTCAGAAAACCAACAGGCAGTTGCTGAACTGGAGCTTCAAGGGTCAGTTGATATGCCTGAACTAGCTGGACTTGGTCTCAAGAGTGGAGATGGATCAAAACACTAGGGGTGAAAAGCTTTTTTAATACCTCATGATGATGCCGGCTTGGTTAATTAAATCAACTCTTTTGACCCAGGTAAATAAAGTTTCGTATAACAAAACCATTTGCGATTGTCACTCTTGCCTTACCTGCTGCCATCTCTGACTGACGAAGGAGTTCCACTTCACGAAAAGAAAGTAGGATCTGAGATTGTGGAGTGAAGATATAAAAGCTGCATGTGCATCGGAGAAACCAATGTGTAGGCTTAATCCGTGTCCCACTGGATTAGGGCCTATGCTGTCAACAGAAGGGTCTTCGTACCTGGTTGCCGGTTATCACTCCCCTTAAACAGGCCATTTCTGCTTCTCACGAACTGTACGAGGACGTTGCCCGCTCGTACTGCTCCCAGCCACTAGCAGCGTCTCATTTTCCCGAAAGCCAGTCATACCATTCCACACTAGCTAAGCTAATGATGAAAGAGGATATGGATTTGTCTGCACTGTAGATGGTGTTTTCAAAATACTATTAATTCAGTAAGTGATACATCAGCTTATATTATTTTCTAGAGTATGGTTAACGAGAAATAACAAAACTTGGTATAATATCCTTTGGGCTACAAATTGCTGATTCAATTTTTTTTACCGCTTAATGTAGCTTCGATCACATATATATATATATATAGAAACAAGTTCACTCTATCCGCATATATAAGATTTTTTTTTTACAAAGCCAAAACTCATAGAAGCCCTATTTACAAGTCGAATGCAGCACAATTAGAGGAGAATCAAACTGAAGTTTCCAGACCAGCAACTGGATCCATCTCAGCCAGCTCTTTCTTTTAATCCGAAATCTTTTTCACTCGAGCATTGATAGACTGACATTATTGATGGCAACTGGCAAGTCCTTGATTCCAGTGGGCGTGCCTCTTCCTCGATTGATAACTCTATTATACCTTCCTCTCTATATTCCAAACGTGTTTTGCATTCCCCACCCAACAGCAATTACCAGCCAAAGACGCATAGAGTAACAATATAATAATTGCAGGTTCCTATTTATTGTCAATTCAAGATCTCTATGGGATCATTTAGATCGAATCAAATATTAACTTATAAATTATAATAATCGGAGAACGTCAGCTCCGAACACACTTTAATTGCACGCTATTTTAATCCCTGAGAGCTGAAATGGAAGAGACTACATAAATTGGCCTAGTATTGCTGTCTGAACTTAAGGTGAATAGCTCAACCTAAGTCATCGTTTTTTCTTTTAAGACAGAAGGCCCATAGACATGTGGGTGGGATCCACCAGCTTCAGCTTTTGAAGAGAGAGATGCGTTAGAGAGATTGTGCTAGGGTTTAATGATGTGGCGACGTGGAATACGGGTTCTGTGATTGGTTAGTGGAAGTGGGATATTGCTGGGCTTGTTTTGAGCAGGCCAGTACCTCAAGAAATCAGGGGACAATCCCTTTAAACCATGGGCTCGGAAGAACCCATCTGTAATATCATGTGGAGCATAAAAAAAGGGCAATAGACTATACAAAATAGTGCAAATGGAAATAGACTGGACTTGACAGAGACAAGATTGAGCTGCATAATATATGTTATTGTCTTGTACTTGACACACAGTTTAAAATTAAAAGAAGCCAGACCAAACACTTTTGGAAATGAAAAGGTAACTCTCAGAGTCCGAAAAATCCAACACATTCAGAACCCGCAGAGTCTTCTCTCTGTTCCTTCCACTCCCACAGGCAATGCTGCTCCAAATTCCTGATTGCTGAATGTTTCGGTATTATAATTTATAACTTGATGTTTTCACCCAAGAAGATAGATAATAAATAAATAAATGCCAAAGGGTATGAGAACCCGAATATGTTCCATGTTGAGCTTTTCTTTTCGCACGAGACTCCGACGACCTCACCCTCGTGTGAAAAGTTTGGTGGTGCGTGCCTGGAATCTCAATCATGGCAAAAAGGTGACCTGGATAAGTAATTGTCAGTGCTATTTCTTATCATTTTGAAAGTGTCTTGAACATTCGTTTGATTGGTGACGAATATGGTCTGTTAACTCTTAATCTATATGCGTGCATGCGTGTTCAAATATGGCGCCTAGATTGAACTAAAGGAGGAAAAAAGAAAAACAGGATAGGAAATGGAGAGGAAGTTTCAATGAGAAAATGTTTGTGATAATGTGCACATGCACGCGTATTTGGACTCGAGAGATGCATAAAAATAAATATAACGGATCCGTCGAAAGACAAAGTTTAAGGTGTGGCGCGCGCAGGAAAAGCAAGAAAGCTCAACTTTTGCAATCTCCAATAAAATCATAAAGTGAAAGTGAAACCCTTTCCTTTCAAGCTTCATTCATGCAGCGGGCAAAGCAAAGCCATCGTCTTGCGAAAATCATGTGATCATTTTTTTTCTAACCTTCATGATTGGATAAACCGATTTGAAAAGGTATTTTTCACTGGCATTATCTGCTGAGTATCGCTTTCAAGAGGATCAAGATGCCATCAAAGCTGTTTTATGGATCTCAAGATATCAGATGGTCAAAGTTCAAAAGCAAGTAGTTAGCCCATATCACTGTACGGGATAATGTTTGGAGGTGGAGGATTACCTGGGCCCATCCACTAGCCCATAGAATTTGGGAGGTTTTGTGGGGCCCAACAAGACAAGGGAATGGATATTTAAAGAGGAATAAAGTAAATATTCTTAAGAAATCCGTTTTTTTCATCGGACGGAGGTGCCCTTATATTTCAAAATCCATTGGTTATTCCGTCTAGTCAGACCAAGGAGTCGAGAAAATTTAAAGATTATTTTAATCGGAGATGAACCAAGCCATACCCCTACAAGCTACGATTCAAAAGCGTGATGGCAACAAGGTTAAATTCTCAACGAAAAAAATATCGACGTGTGAAAATTTTAAATTTGATTACAACGGATAACTGGATGCAGATCCGTGTTTACTAGTGCTTGTGTCGTGAAGGATTTTCTCTCCCAGAATCCAAAACGCTGGCGATTGATAAATCAGAATCACCGGCGCACCACACGCGGCGGTGGGTTGATATTAAACAAAAAATCGAAGTGCTCTTATTGTTCCAAAAGACATGTGTGCATGAAATTGTTCCCCTCATCGGCCGGGAGAAGGATCGTAATTCGGGACGGTTTGTTCTTATTATGCTCCCTGTTTCACTGAGCTTTTTTTCTAACTTTATAGCCCTGACATGAAGGGGAAGAATCTAAAAGACTCCTGGTGTTTCACGGCTTCGAGATTAAGTTGAATAATAAATGTAAATGTGAAGTAACAGTTCAATCTAGAAATTTAACTGGTTAGATGAATTTTTAAGATTTGATGTGTATTGTTTATTGTTAATTATAAGCTTGTTAAATTTAAAATTTATAAATAATTATATTATATTTTGTTCTTAATTAATATTAATTAAAAAAATATATTAAATATTGTGTTTTTAAGTTTATAACTATTTGATCATCATAACTTTAATATTATATTAAAAAAATTATATAAACTAAATTGTTAAGGTATTAAATGAAGTTTCAATGGTTTACACTAGCCATTTAATACACGGCAAAGCATAGGTTGTAAATTTTTTATTAAAAAAATATTAGATATGTAGGCTTTTTAAATGTGTTTTTCACATAAAAATTTAAAGTGTAAATTAAAAGTTTATGTAATTATCTAGCTAAATAAATCAATAATTATTTATTTAAATAAATAAAAAGTCTTTAACAATAACTAAGAAAAAAACTGTAAAAATAAAATATTCACCTGATTATATTTTTTAAATTTATTTATTTAAAAATATAAAAGATAGATCACCCAGAACTTAAATAATAAATACAAATAAAATTAAGTAACTAAACTTAAATCATAAAAAATATTATGTAAAGTTGAACAAATTAATAAAATATAATGAATTAACATATGGAAATATGATGGAAAGATATATATATAAAAAGGTGTTGTGTGTGTCCTTGTTAATTGCCCAAATCTTATCTTTTTTCATATCTTTATAAGCATTATTATGTTCATTTTTCTCCTAGTATGTGTTTAATCATTGTTGATGAGCGGTCAGTATTTATTTATTTTTTTCTCTCAGCATCACTACTATTGGAAAAATAATATAAATATATTCTGAGATCTTATTTAACAATTTAAAATTTTAAATTGAATTTATTTTTTTATATGGTATCAAAACTTTAATGACCAAGCAGTCAAAAGTTCATATCTTACTATTTTTATTTATTGAACAAAAATTAAGCACATAATATTATAACCATATATAATTTTTAATGTAAAAAAATTTTTACCTGATAGAGTATACCAAAGAAAATATTAATCATATCTTGAAATGTTACGTATCACTCTAAGTTTTGAATTTAACTTATTCTCTAACTATTTCATTAATTTGTTAAAAGATAAGAAATATTCCTGGGACTAAACAAAAAAACACGAAGAAATGACAATTAAGCTACTGAAATCAAGCCAGCAAATTTGAATGGCAAGGATAATATAATAATTTTATTATTCATCAAAAAAATGAAATCACTGCAAAGCCCTAAAGCTCATGGCTTTTTTACTTTTGAGGGTCAGTATAAAATTGTTAAAACACCCCCTATTAATTTGGATATAAAAAATAAATCAATACGAGGACTAAAATATCTCTAAATGCACTCATGATATTTTGTCATTTCCAGAAATAAATTCATGTTTTAATTGTAACCTAAGAAAAATACCACAATAACCCCATGTTCAAGGCTTTGATTTTTTCATTCAAATGGAAAGAATGTAAGTTTATTTCCTGGAAAAAGAAAATAATACCCCACCCTAAGCCTTTTAGGCTAGCAATTCTACTGTACACTCCACAGACAACATTTCTAAGGATGCATTTTAAATGGTTGATGTTATCGTGATTTAAAGTGTTTTTGACATTAAAATGTATTAAAATAAATAAAAATTATTTTAAAAATTAAAATATCAAAATAATATAAAAACATAAAAAAATTATATCTTAAGAAAATAAAATCAAAATTTAAAGGATACACTTACAGTAGAAACACCATAGAGAATCTGTTAACTATTATTTAACAGCCCACACATCGAGTGCAAGCATTTAGATCTCCTCCTCGTATGAGCGACTAACTAAACAGGTCAAGAATAAAACATAACAATTATGTGGTTCTCAAATGGTAATAACTTGGAATGAAGGAGTTTGCTTTCTCTGTAGTTTCAAGTTCGAATCCTTGATTGCTCATATAATGGTCACTGGAGGCTTACATAGTCGTTAATTTCAGGACCCGTAGAATTAATCATGGTGCGCAAAAACTAGCCCAAACACCCATATTAATAAAAAAAATAAAACATCACATTTCAATCGTACCCATCAGCTACGTGGCTACATCCACCATCTTTCAAAATCAGCTACTCTAGCTTTGACCCGGAGTTAAAGAGAGAGAAACGGATTAAATTATAGGTAGACTCGAAACAAAATCAACGCCTTGGAAGACATGTATGCAACATGGCAGACCCGCATTAAACTTGTATTAAAATAACATATAAAGATGCAAGAAAATCTTAAATGATCGAAAACTACGATTGATGCCTGGCATGTGTCCTTGTTATGACAGCGATGTATCCTGAAACAAAAAAAAAAAACCCTCCCAAAATTAACAAATAAAATTTGCTTAAAATAGGCACGACAAAAATATCAATTGAACTGGATTTGGTATTTCAAATTCAAGAGCTGAAGGAAAGTGGGCTCGGAATTCCAAGCTCAAAGTATAATTGGGGTTTAAGAGAGTGGCTTGAGTGTGATATCCCGACCTATACTATTCTTATTATTTTAAGTAAAATATAATTTAAAATATTTTAATAATAAAATTATATTTTAATCTCTTTATTTTATAAAAAAATAAATTTATAAGTTATAAATATATCATAAATCTTTTAATTAAAAATTTATAATTTTTTTATTTTTAATTTATATATTTTCAACATGCATCTCACTGAAATATTAATATTTTTTTTATAAAATTAATATATTTACCATATCTGATGGTCTGAACATCCATCAAGGTAAATATCATCAATTATCAATATTTTAGTTTATTATTTATTAATTTATTATGTTTTTCATATAAGGATATTAGATATCTTAATTATAAAAAATAAAGATCTGAAAATTATAGAATATATCAATCTTCATATACTAAATATCTTATATTTTAATACTGATTAGATAGCTCGATGTTCCGTGACGGGGAGAATTGTATAAATTTCATCATCCTCCGTGGAGGATGACTTCCACTTCCTGTGCCACCGAGCCAACCTGATATAAAGAAATGGGCTTTTTAAAAGCCTTAACTTTGCAGGGAAAAAGCAAAGTACGAAAACACTGCTTACGGCTTGCGCAAAGAAAGTGCGTATTCGATACAAAAGTGTCCAAAAGTAAGTTGTGCTGTTCGGTGACTTGCAATCATTAACTTTGTTTTTTGGTGAACTATCTTGGTTTTGGTTTCGTTTAATATAATCTTTTCAAGTTTATTTTAATTATTTTTTAAACTCTTGACTTGAAAGAAAATCACAAATATATTTAATTAGAAATTAAATTTTATTTAACATGGAATTGTATTATAAAATTGAGTTAAGTTTTTTATTTTATTAAATATTAGATTTTTTAACTTGTAGAATCTACTTATACTGCATTTCTTCTTTGAAAAGGTCATTTTTAATCATTTTTACTGGAGATACTTCTAATTTGGAATCATTTTCAACTTATTTTTATCACGAATTACTTGTGAAAAAATAAGCTTTAAATCATGATTCAAAGTCTAAAACTTATTTTTTTCCAAACGGACTCTTTGACTGTGTCTTATATGATTATAGAACTGACTTTTGACTTTGAGTCATAATTCAAAAATTATTTTTCATAAATAAATTATGATAAAAACAAGTTAGAATGACTTTAAGTTATATATATATATATATATATATATATAAATGGCTGAAGGTGGTTTTGTTATTTATTTTTTTTTGAAGAAGAAAAGATGCAGTGTAATTAGGTTAGAATTTATTAGTAAAATGTCTTTTAAAAAATAATTAGATCAAAAGGATATAAGAGTATATCTGGGATGATTTATAAAAAATGACCTTTGACTTTAACTCATATCTTATAGGTTGTTCCTCGTAAATAACTTATAATACAATAACATCTAAATAATTCTGAATTGGAGACATTGTTTGATAAAAATGACTAGAAAAATAGTTTTGCTTAAAGAGAACATGCAATATAAATATATAGCCCATAAATTACATGATTAAAATTTTAACTTCTGATTAAATAAAAAAATCGACTCGATTATTTACATAACAAGTATTTAATTCAAGTTGAAAGTTATTTTATAATCAAACATATTTTTTTTTAAAAAAAGATAAACAACAACTGTAAACAATCTAAAACATCATACGAAATGGTGATGGTGAATTAATTCTATACGTGTATGGATTTTGATTTTCTCGTTTTATTATCTCTGGTTTTTTAAATTATCTAATCAAATACACCCTCGATACATGTTAACAATTATTTGTTGTTTAATTATAAGGTGCTCAAGTAACATATGTATGAATATTCTTACACCGACAGAGCATTTATAAAACCCTCGATCCCATGCCATGAACAAATCACTTGAAAGAATCATAGTTATACTCGTCACGTTCCTTTCTCAAACGAATGTTAAAACATGATATTACAAAAGAACTCCACCTCGTATCGTGCCTGACCGTAGGTAGGCTGGATTTATTTATTTTCCCAACACATGGTGGGTGGGTGCATCCCTTGATGATTAATCACGCAACTCACAAGCCAATATAATCCACCAACGCACAAGCCAGACATTTCACTTTCTTCCACTTCAGACCAATTTTACATGACCATCCAATATTCTAAATGATGGAAAGGGGATAAAGATAAAAGTGCTCAAGAGATCATGATGAATCTCGACTAGGTTACCACTCATTACTGTGGATGGGGCTCACATGACATGATAGGAACTTGTCCTATTAATGATTGGTCGTGTTCCAAACCCACTTCCACTTCAAGGGCATGCACTCGGGAGCATGCATCATTGTCGACACCCAGATAAAATGTGGATAACCATTTTTAAGGTGATTGATTTATTTGATCTGTTCACCTCAAACAATTTCTTACATGTGTGAGTCACTGTCCAGAACATTGTCCCTCGAACCACGCTATATCTTCCTTTTATCTTGATTCCCAATACCGAGAGTTGGAACTGTCAATGGAGGCAATCGAGCAAGTCCAGGAAGATGCAAATGTAGCTAGCTATGTGCGATGATGGGTCCCGCCACACGCTCTCTCTCTTCTCGTTCAGGGGACGACATTTACTCGGGAAACTCCACCCAACTGTCATCTCCATTCTCAAATATGCTTGTAATCTGTCCACAAATACTCTTAAGACGGTGAGCAGCCGAGCATACATACCTTTCAGGCTTTCACTATTTTATATGGTGACAAAAACAAATCCCAATCTCGAAAACAATACAAGCCCGTACAAGCCCTTCCCAAAGTCACAGTCCCCTGTGGCTACATTAAAATGTAATCTCTCACCCCTCTACATCTCGTTAGGGTAATGATTTGGTGCATTTATGTTACCGTGGAGAGCATGGGCACCAAAACCATCCAACGATTGCAACTTTCTCGTTTATTCGGGTCACGTGGACAATCCTGTGCTCACATTTTCTCAAGACCTTGTAGTGATATACACTCCAGTCCCCAACTTGCCCTGGCCCCTCAATTAAAAAATAATAATTAGAGGGCTTGAAATTTCATCATGGATATACTCACACTTCACGCAATAAAATTATTATTTTATTTTTAGGATAAAAATTTATTTAACTTGTATCCAGAGATAGATTTTTTTTTTCACAGTACCCGTTAGTTGTTACAAGAATGAATATAATTAATCAGTTTTTATATATATTTGTTGTATGATATAATTACAAAACCATCCTTGAAAGAAAGAAAAAGGTTCTGATTCAGTCAATAGGCAATTTTGACTTTAATTTTTTTGGTGTTTTTTTTTTTTGCTATTATTTTCACATGAGTGAGGAGTAGTTGGATATTTGAATATATATAATATATAATTTTTAAAAAAAAAATAGTTAATACATGCCTTACAAGTGTTGGCAATTGTGGAGCACACAGCGTAGTAAAAATTTCCAACACTGCTTTTTAGGACATTATTCAATGCGCCACGCTTCCTCAAACATGGTGATGGGGTGTCCCCTGATATATTAGTAGTTAAGCTCCAAGCATGTGTTTTCTCTCTCCTATTTTCTCACTTTTCTTTGGGAAAACATATGGATCTTTGCTAACAAACATGGAATGGTTATTTGTATATTAAATCAAATGAGATTTTTGTTTTTCTGGTTGCAATGTATTTAATATTTTATTTATTATTGATCTTTTAAATTTTTATCTATCAATGTTTAGTTTTTATATCAAATATCATCCTAGTTTTTTTTTTGTTTTTATTTTTTCTCAGTTAATTTTTTTTAATTTCACCTTTTATAATTTTATTTGATTTTTTTTGTATTTGGTTTCCATTATTTTCAAATCTATATTTCTTCTTTTTAATTTTTTTTATTGGATTTGTTTTAAATTTTTTATCTTTGGTATTATAGTTTATTTAGCATTGTTATTTTTTTAGGTTTTTCTTTCATTTTGTAATTCAGTCTCACTATCTAGTCATGTTTTGAAAATTTAATTAGGTTAGTTTCAACTATTTTTAATAATTTTTTTAATTTCACCCCCTATAAAATTCATTAGAAATTAGTATTCCCTGTTTTTAAACTTTTAATTTTATAAAGTTATTCTAATAATATATTTTCGGTCGTAGATTTAACAGATTCACCAAAGTTGTCCCATGCCTTTTTTTCATTGTTTCTTTTTTGTTTTCAATTTTCAAAAGATACACACGCATAGTTTTTTAAGAATTTATTTTCGTGGCATACTCTTATTTTTTTATTCTAAAATAATTATCATATTCTCATTTAATTTTTATTTTATAAATAGATAAGATTACTAAGATATTTTAAGAATACTGCTAGGGTATATTTTTATAATATTGGCAAATATTTATCTTTTATGTTGAATCATTGTTAATTTTTTTTATTTATTATTATTTATTATTGATATTTTATTTTTTATTGTATTATAGAATTAATCAAGTTTAATAAAATACTTTTGAGTTGATTATTAAAATCTTAATTTTTGTCAAAAGAAAAATTATATTGTATTAATATATTTTTTATTAAATAAATAAATAGCATGTGATGCAACGTAGACCACTTATTGTATTAATCTCAGTTTTAGATTAAAGGGGTGTTTAAAAATATCATTCATGTTGTTTTTTAAAGTATTTTTTGTTTTAAAATATATTAAAATAATATTTTTTTATTTTTAAAAAAATTATTTTTAATAGTAATACATTAAAATGATATAAAATTACAAAAAAATATTTTTTTTCAAAACTTGATTTTTAATTAAAAAAACAGGTTTAATCTACAAGTGGTTTGCTGTTTCTTTCAAGCTCCTTAGCATCATCCGTCATGATCTTTGCTTTGTAGATGGTCTGGTATCATTGACTATCGGTTGTCTGTATCTATGGCATTATTCTGTTTTTCATTTAAAAACGGTGGGCAATGAAGGGCCGGACATGCCTTTTCTCTCTTTTTTTCCCTGTTCTCGCTCGTAATCAAATTCGTCTCGATAATTTGCTTGTATTATAATGTGAGCTGGATTAATTTTTATATGTTAAAAAAATATTTAAGTGTTATTAATATTTTCTATAATAAAAAATTAAATTATATATAAATTAATTTGATATGATTTTGAATGAGTCAACTAATATCTTAAAAATATAATTTAATTTTAAATAATTAATTTAAAAATAATTTTTTAATAAATATTAAAACAACATTCTATTGAATTTATTCGAATTAATTTGGATTAACTTTTTATCCACATATCAAGTTATGAGATTATAATAATCTAAAAAATTAAATCACATCATAAAATTTAATTTTTAATAAATTTAATATTAAAAAAATAAATATAAATAAAACCAATTAAAAATAATAAAAAATAATTTTTAAGTCAACTGATATTAACCTATCAAATTCACGAGGTTGATAATGAAATTAAAATAATATAATAAAAAATAAATTGAAATAAATTAGTAATGTTATTTTTTAATATTAATTTTTTATAATTATTTTGATATATTGACATGAAAAATAAAAATAATGAAAAAAAATTATTTTAATATAATTTTAAATAAATAAATAAAAATACTAAACGCAGACATAGAATGCACTCCCAGGCATTTTAATTTCTTTTCTTTTGCTGGCAAGGATTTACGTTACTTCTAAATTGCCGACCATTGTTTGCTGCACAAGAGCGACATGCATCCCACAATCATTTCAAACGTGGTCAACAAAGCAATAATCCCACACCAGACCACCCAATCACAACCATCCAAAATATAATGAATGGGCTTGCATCATACTTTAGTTTTATTTCCACCAAGAACATGTCTTTGGTGGGACCGTTGCCCCTCCCCACGTCCAGGATCTCATGATAGACGATGACTACTCTCCCCCGTTACCATTTCTCCCCCTTTGTTTTTTTATTTTTCCTGTCTTTTTGTCAGAAAATTCAAGGCCACATCAAGTACTTCCCGACCCACGAACAAACCCATGAATCCCATTATCATGACCATTCCCTCCAAACATTCACTCCTTTTGAAATCCTTTCACGGTTAACCCAGCAACACAAGAAAGCAACAAAAACCAAGCACTGCACTTTCCTGTTCGTCAAAGCCCTCAAAATGACGTGGGCCAAGCCAGTGAATCGAAGGAAGAGCATGATGCCCGCTAGATCATCAGGTCATCAATACAAAAGGCCAGTGGGAACCACGCCAAGGTCGTGATGATGGATGGGGCGTTGATTGTTTATTGGGCACATAGAGAAGGGTTTTGCAAGGCATAACATGGGGACTAGTGAATAAGAGAAATATAAAAAACAAGAGAAAATTAAAAAAAATAAAGAAGAGAAAAAGAGGGAGAGAGAGAGTGAACATTGCATAACATATGTAGAAATCTGCAGGAATGAGGACTGCAAGTTCGAATTATTCTTCTTCCGTGGATTATTGCTTTTATATTTACTCTGTAGCTCTTTTGGACTACACGCATAACAACAACAATAATAATGTTCCTTTTTATCTCTAGCCAGCGACCACATTTCTTCTCTTTGTTTATGTGTGTCGAATACATATTTTCTTGTTTTTGGATTTCTTTTTTAAGAAATGCTACCATGTTCAAACAATGGTACGTCCTCGAGGCTGCGCGCAATTCAGTCATCAAGAACTGAAACGAAGACAGAGAGGGGCTAAAAGCTGGGGAAGTCGTAATATATAAAGCGGCAAAGAGAGGGGAGGGGGCATGGCGGGGGGCCTCACTCGCATAGCCTTTTACACGTGATAAAGAGAACACCAAAAGCATTCTTGCATGCCTGTATAAAAGATTCACCATCATCTCTCTATAACGCTCTCTCTCTTGCTTGCCCTCTTTTATATCTAAAGCCAGAAGAACTTGAGCATCCACAGAAACCCATCTTTATTTCCTCTTTCCTTTCTCCTTTAACCCATCATTTCACGTTCTTTGTCTCCCTTTTTCTCTAAATTCTCTCTACCCTTGCAAACTAAACTCTTGCGTTTTGGTTTGTTTCTTCTTGGCTCTTGCGTGTCTGATTGAGCAGGTGTGTTTTGCGTATACTGGTTTTTTTTTGGAGTCGTTGTTGGTATTTATTGCTGTAACATCTTTGTCAAAGCAATAAATATTTATTGGTACGATAGTGATTTCAATGCTCTTTTCAAAGTTTATTCCTTCTCTTTGTATATACCTCACCTCACCTCCTTGTTCTTTTTGTTTCCTTCCATGTGTCCTCTCACGGGTTTCAAATCTCTATTAAAAATGAAATAATTTTTTCTTGTAATGCTCTTGTTGAGTTTTTATCTGTTTGGTCTTCTGCCTGATATTTTATTTATAAACTTTCAGTTTGGTGTAAGGAACATGCTTAAGGTTGTGATTTTGTCTACTGGGTATATCTAATCTATTTTGCTGTGCTCCTTGTACCAGTATACTTGATTTTTCTTTTGCGCTACTCCTTTGTTTGCCTGTCCTTGTCCTCTTGATTCAAGCTCACTGGGGTTGCTAATTAGAACCATCTATAACAAGATTTTGGTTATTGGTTTGGTGATGGTCAGTTTTGTCTGTGCATCTTGTATCATTTTTCGAGCTGCAGACCTCATTTCGAGCTGCTGGTCTTATTTGGGGTTTCGTGCTTTCATTCACTCCCTTCCTTTCCTTTACACTTTAAGCATAAGCATAGATTTTAAGGGAAAAACAATTTATTTTGAGTTTCAACAAACAATCTTTACCGTATGTATGCCTGTGATATTAATGCAATGTGCACTCTCATGTCTTGCCTTCTCCACTTCAACGATTCACAAGTCAGAGACAAACTGTATAACTTGTTTTTGGGTTTTCAAATTTTTTCAATTTTTTATTTGTTTATGGGTTTATATGCTGAATCGGAGGACTGAATAGTTTGGTTTCAAGATTTGCAAAAAAGTCGGGGCCTTTTATCCATACCCTCTTACTTTGCGTATACAACTATGTTGAATTGCACCGTCATCATTATTATTCCTATTTCTTTACTGTATCTGCAATGTTTTTGTTTACTTGGCTGACATGCATTTCTCTTATTATTTTGTACCTTTTTTGGTTGCAGAGGATAAGTGGGGCTTAAATCCAAGCCTGCAAGACATACAAGCGAAAGGCTAAAGATACATGAAGTATATTTGTGCCATTGGGTGAATCTTTACTGTTTTGAAGACAGGGTATCCTGGTGCTAGCTATCATATAAAGTTTCAGTGAGTGAAGGGAAGAAAGTATAAGAAAGGACCAGCAATGCCTGTAAGGCAAATGAAAGACAGCTCGGAGCAGCACTTAGTGATAAAAACCCACATGCAGAACTCCATGAACCAACCACAAAAACACCACAAAACTGCTCAAAATGGCAAAGGACCACCACAACCACTCCAAGAAAGTTCCAACACTAAACCCCAAAACCAGGCCTCACCTCCTGCAAAGAATAGAGGGAGGAGGAGAGGCAGAGGTGGTAGAAAGTCTGATCAAGGAGATGCATGTACGAGGCCTAGTTCAAGGCCTTGTACAGTGGCACATAAACCCGTTCTGAACCCAACTGGTGATCTGCTGGCAAATGCTTCTAATGGGCATATTGAGAATAGTAAAAATGTTTGTGAAATGGAGATGGGTTGGGGGTTCCCTACCTCAAGCAAGTCTTTGAGTTTAGCTCCTAGGCCTGGTTATGGTCAAGTTGGGACTAAGTGTATTGTTAAAGCCAACCATTTCCTTGCAGAGTTACCAGACAAGGACTTGAACCAGTATGATGTAAGCTCCATTCTTGAATGCAATGAAGGAAAGATGTTGTCTTTTGTTTCTTTTCTTCTTTCCTCCAAGTATTTTCTTTTGAATTTGTGATATTCACCATCTGGGCCCTTAATCTGACACTGAGCCTACAGATAATACACCCCCCCTACCGTTTCCGTCTCTTGGATGGGTCCCTACAGTATCGAACATGGCTGTTGATATACGCTGCTGTAGAATATTTGAGTTTATAATAATTTCTTTGCTGTAGAAAATTTGTGGCATTGCTAATTTGTGGCCCTAAATTTGACAGCGGAAGTGTTTATACTTTTGTTTTTTCTTATCTTTTGCTGCTGCATTGCAGATGAAATTGAATAGGTTCTGTTTTTCCTTCTGTTGTGTTAAATTTGGCCGTTAACTTCTTCTTTTTGCTTGTAGCCTCTTTTCATCATCTGTTCCTTCTGATGCTTGCAGGTTACCATAACTCCTGAAGAGGCATCAAGAACTATGAACAGAGATATTATGGCAGAGCTCGTGAGGCTTTACAAAGATTCTGACTTGGGAATGAGACTGCCTGCTTATGATGGCAGAAAGAGCTTGTACACGGCCGGTGAGCTTCCTTTTGCTCGGAAGGAGTTCATAATTAAGCTTATTGATGAAGAGGATGGTGTCAATGGTCCCAAGTAAGTATTTGTTATCTCTGCTTTGTTTTTTCATTTCTATTTTACTTTGTTTTTCTCCACTGACTCAATTTAAGAACATGGAAAATTGAGGGCGAGAGATAAAAAATTAAGTTTGACAAAAAGAAAAAAGAAAAAAACTTTCCTGTTTATCACATATAAAACGCAATCTAGATTTTCCTTCTCTTTATTTGCGGATATGAAGTAATTATTTGACCCTTATAAAAATTCTTCAGGAGAGGGAGGGAATACAAGGTGGTGATCAAGTTTGTCGCGAGGGCCAATATGTATCATTTAGGTCAATTCTTAGCTGGGAAACGTGCTGATGCCCCGCGGGAAGCTCTACAGATTCTTGACATTGTACTGAGAGAGCTGTCTTCAAAGAGGTACAATTTCCGATGGAGTCCACATTTCATTCTAAATTTTGTCGCCTGTATTTTTGTAATTCTTGAATCGAGCTTCATTATTTCACGGTGTCTTTTTTCTGTCAAGGTATTGCCCTGTTGGAAGATCCTTCTTTTCACCTGATATAAGAGCACCACAACGACTTGGTGATGGCTTAGAGTCCTGGTGTGGATTTTACCAGAGTATTAGGCCTACTCAAATGGGACTGTCCTTAAATATTGGTAAATTGATTACAAGAAATTGAAGTGTGTTGAATAGAAATTTTTAGCAGTTTGCATGGAGTTTTCTCAGTCCCATTTTTATGTTCATTGTGTGTGTATGTATATATTTATTTGTTCTATTTTTTTAACGTCTTGTGATGTAGATATGGCCTCAGCTGCTTATATCGAGCCTCTTCCTGTGATAGAGTTCGTTGCCCAGCTTCTAGGCAAAGATATATTATCAAGGCCATTGTCTGATTCTGATCGAGTCAAGGTACTTAACATCTAGGGGTGAAGTAGGCAATTTTTATTTATGATCTTTTGGAATTTGGTTCAACTTTAGCTGCCGTTTAAAAACATTTTTAACAGATTAAGAAGGGTCTCAGAGGAGTGAAAGTTGAAGTAACTCACAGAGGGAGTGTACGAAGAAAGTATCGCGTCTCAGGATTGACGTCTCAGCCTACAAGAGAACTTGTGTAAGTTTTAGTTCTCTCAAGGCCAATAAGATTTTCAATTACGAGAAAAAGGTATAGCAATTTATTAGTTATTTTAGGTGATTCAGCTAACAAATAGATTAAAAAAAAAAACTGAAAGATTCTTATTGTGCTTTATTCTAAAGAACTTGTGAATTTCTTTAGGTGTATTCTAACTTTCGAAGGTCTTCTGGTTTAGGTTTCCTGTTGATGATAACTTGACCATGAAGTCAGTTGTTGAATACTTCCAGGAGATGTATGGCTTTACCATTCAACATACACATCTACCTTGCCTTCAGGTTGGAAACCAGAAGAAAGCAAATTATCTACCTCTGGAGGTGAGCTGAGGTCATTTTTCTGCTCAATTCTTTGCTTTCAGCTATCTTTCTTTTAACTCTTGTTGTCTTGCTGGGATTCCAAATAGGCTTGCAAAATTGTGGAGGGGCAGCGGTATACAAAAAGGTTGAATGAGAGGCAAATTACTGCCCTCTTAAGAGTTACATGTCAAAGACCCAGGGATCGAGAAAATGACATTTTACAGGTATTTATGATGTTTTGGCCTCCCTTCTCTTACCTGTACACTGTTTGTGTGGATCAAACAAGGTGAATCTGTGAACTTGAGCGATGCCCGTCCTTCACTAGAGAGCATAGAAACGGTGTGATCTTAAAGCTTACAAGTAATATCCCATGTTATGCCATGGCTGCAGTGCCACCTAATGCTTTAAGCTTTTGAATTAGATATGATGTCTTTGAGAGAAACATAAAATACTCTCGTTTTAGTTAATAGGCACTGACATTGATGGGGTAGCTGCTGTCATTTCCATGCTAAAATAATTGTGCAAAGTGTAAGTTCTACTCCTGTTCACAACGAAGTATACGAATGCACTAGAAATTAACATGTGGTCTAGTGTCCTGTGCACTTGCATTAATGTTTTGCATGGTGTTCTAGTTTTTTCTTCCTATTTTAATCCTTTTAAAATCCATACTCTGAGCATTTTGAAATACAAGCAGACAGTTCAGCATAATGCTTATGATCAAGATCCTTATGCAAAGGAATTTGGTATCAAAATCAGTGAAAAGCTAGCTTCTGTTGAGGCTCGAATTCTCCCTGCCCCTTGGGTAATATAAAGTCCTCAGTTTTTTAGTTGTTTATTTATAGAAAGTAGGCATTGTTACTTGTTCATCATCTGACATGACACATAAACCTCCAGCTGAAATATCATGAAACTGGAAAAGAAAAGGATTGCTTGCCTCAAGTTGGGCAATGGAATATGATGAACAAGGTATTGCACTAGGACCTTAAATGTGTGCTCTTGTTCTTCTTCTTCTGTTTTATCATTTATTTCTTTTTGTTTGATTTAATGTTATACTCTAAGCTGAAAATGGACTTTGAATATTGGAATTCATTATGAAATTGAAGTTCTGCTTTAGAGAGGAAATAACTTAGAAAGGAGAGAATATTTTATCTTGTTGTGAATTAAATACCTACCCCCCCCCTGAAGAATTAAGAGTTCCAAAAATCTATCATTTTCGTTTTAGTCGACTCTTATTCATTTGATGCCTTCTAACAATGATCTCATGGTCTGCTGATTCCCGTATGAATAGAAAATGATTAATGGAATGACTGTAAGCCGGTGGGCATGTATTAACTTCTCTAGGAGTGTGCAAGAGAGTGTTGCTCGTGGCTTTTGCAATGAACTTGCCCAAATGTGTCAAGTTTCTGGAATGGTAGTTTTTCTATAGCCCAGACTGCTTTTTAGCACTTGCTCTTCCTTTTCCTGAACAGTTATTAACTGGATAATTTGTTTGTTTTTAGGAGTTCAATTCAGAGCCTGTGATCCCTATTTACAATGCCAGGCCTGAACATGTAGAGAAAGCTTTGAAGCATGTGTATCATGCATCCTCGAACAGAACCAAAGGAAAAGAGCTAGAGCTTCTCTTAGCTATTCTACCTGACAACAATGGGTCCCTCTATGGTATGCCATTTGTGCTGAGGATTTAGTGGTTGTGATCTATCCAAGTCATCTTATGATTGTTTTTTTTTTTTGGTCAAAGAACAATGAAGATACGAGTCAGTGCTAAAATTTTGTAACATGACTTCATTTTTAGGTGATCTGAAGCGAATATGTGAAACTGATCTTGGTTTAATAACTCAATGTTGTCTCTCAAAACACGTTTTCAAGATCAGTAAGCAGTACTTGGCAAACCTGTCACTCAAGATCAATGTAAAGGTTAGATCAACTTTCTGATTTATGAAAATAGCAATATTCTACAAATCTCTGGAGCATTCTTAAAGTCATGAAGTAACTCTTATCAATTGAATATGTATAAAACTACCACCAAGTACTTGGTGAAGTTATTGAATTACTAGGGAAAGTTGGAACATGTTTAGATTTTTCTCATATATTTATTGTTTTAATCTTAATACTTTGCTCTTTTAATTTCCATATTGATGTCTGAAGTTTGTCATGAACATGTAACTAAATCATTCATGGTCCCAATATTCATTTTTCTCCATGTTCTTGGTGCAGATGGGTGGTAGGAATACTGTCCTTCTAGATGCTATAAGCTGCAGAATACCATTAGTTAGTGACATACCAACAATTATTTTTGGAGCAGATGTGACTCACCCAGAGAATGGAGAGGACTCAAGCCCCTCGATTGCTGCTGTGGAATTTCTTTACCAAATTCCTTTTGCTTGAACTTGTTCTTCAAAATTATTAAGATCTGGTTGCTGATAGATGTGAGCCCTCCTGCAGGTGGTAGCTTCTCAGGACTGGCCTGAAGTAACAAAATACGCTGGATTGGTATGTGCTCAAGCTCACAGACAGGAACTCATACAGGACTTGTACAAAACATGGCAAGATCCTGTTCGTGGTACTGTAAGTGGTGGCATGATCAGGTGACGAAATTCTGCATCCCTTAGCATAATTTTTACCTGAATTCTTAATTTTGTTATCTATCTGTTAGAAATGTTGCAATTTGACTTGTTACATTCTCCTGTGCAGAGATCTCCTGATTTCTTTCAGGAAAGCAACGGGGCAAAAGCCGCTAAGGATCATATTTTACAGGTGAGTATTGTCATCATATGTAAAAAATTTGTAATAAAATGTATGGACCATTGCATGACATTGCATGTTCCATCAGCACTTGGATTCAAACCAAGGTTCTAACTAACCTATTTGGTGCAAGTACCCTACTACCACTATAATCAGTCATTTCTAAAACCATGGCAGCTGAGACGATTGCACATGGTTACATGTGCACCCGCGCTTATTGTCAACTTATTTGTTTTTCAAATGCCTGAAATGCTTGCTTGTTTGCTTGCAAATCTGCCTGCAGGATCTGCTATATGAATAAATGAAGGATAAATGCATTATTTTTAGACCTTCATACTTCTGATTCATAAAGTGATGGCATGTAACTTATGCAGGGATGGTGTTAGTGAAGGACAATTTTATCAAGTTCTGCTTTATGAATTGGATGCAATTCGGAGGGTTAGAATTTAAATTTCAGGGTCGTGTTTCTTATTCAACAGAAGTGGAAACATTTCTAATTGAATAATTTCTTTACAGGCCTGTGCTTCTTTGGAGCCAAATTATCAGCCACCGGTGACTTTCATTGTTGTACAAAAACGTCACCACACAAGATTGTTTGCTAACAACCATAGGGACAGGAATAGCACAGACAAGACTGGAAACATATTACCTGGTTAAGTTCAGAATATCCTGTTAGCTATATATGTGCTCAAAGATGCTCTTATCTACTTACTTTTTATTTTTTCTAATATCTTATGTTATTCAAATTCATTTCTTGATTTTTTTGTATTTCAGGTACCGTGGTTGATTCTAAAATATGTCATCCAACGGAATTTGACTTTTATCTCTGTAGCCATGCTGGTATTCAGGTAGAATCTCATTTTCTTCAATGTAAATCTCCTTAAGAAACTCTAATTGTTGGTTCATGAATCATAGCATATATATGTTTAGCCTATCTACCTCACTGTTTTACGACGATTATGTAAATGATGAGGGAAGTTGTAATAGATGAGCTCTTTCAAAGAGAGGGGAAAAGGAATACAGGGCCAGTTGCTTGTATTTCTTTTCCTATCCAGGTGATTAGAGATTAAAAACTATTTTGGACAGGTTGTCATGGTCAGATGGTTCTTATTCCTAGGGATGTCTATACTGCTTCTGTTGCTCGTGCTCTGCGCAAATGGCCGAGGTAGCAATTGGGTGATTTACTCTGCTATCCTGGACATCTCAGTTTGATTGGGACTCTGAACCATGTTAGTTGGGCTTGGAATAAGCTAGGTTCATTGCCACTTGCCAATGGGTTACCTGTGTGCCAATGGACTACAAGCTGGATCACAGAGTGTTGATCTTTCTTCTACCACCAGCTCAGTCGAATGGAGTCATGGGATTTTTTTTATTTTTTGTCAAGCTAGATAGAAGCTTGATACCCACTCAATGGGAGTGGATGGAATGTTAGGTTGGATTAAATTAAAATCAGATTGGTTGACAGATCAATGACTTGTGTTGGATATAATTTCCAAGCAGAAGTGGATGCTGCCAAATTCTATTTGCCAGATTCGAGATTTAGAGCAGTGATTTGTTGATTGCTTTTTAACTGGTTCTGTTAATTCCCCATGTGGTTGTGTTCTTTGCTGAGGATCTCTTGCAAATGCTGACAGTGTGAAATAAGGATGATTTATTTCTTCCATATGTTGAATGTCAGTATGTTTACAAGCATGTATGCACTGGCTTGCTGTCCTCATGATTGAAATGCACTCGTTGCTATCTGATGTGACAGGGAACAAGTAGACCAGCACACTATCATGTTTTGTGGGATGAGAACAATTTCACAGCTGATGGAATCCAGTCCTTGACCAACAATCTCTGTTACACATACGCAAGGTGCACGCGCTCTGTTTCAGTGGGTAAGTCCTGTGGACAATATATTGGTACATTGTCCATTGAGTTTAACCTCTCAAAAAAGTCTTTGCAAGAACTAAGAAAATCTTCGGAGACTCCTTTTTTTAGTGATGTATTGAATTTTTAAATGTGGCATAAATACCTAAGAATTTTGGCTAATTGGATGCTTTTATGAACTTTTCTCTTTTGGGGACGCAACAAAAAGCACAGTATGAAGTTAACCACTTGTTATTGAGGTTCCTGGATGGTGAGTAGAGTGTAAGAACGACCATGGAAATTTGTTTCATGATTTTCCCCTCCAAACCCAAAGATGAATAATTCGTGTAAATTTAGGCTTTTAGCTATTGTATTACATTCGATGTGACCAAATATGGAAACGTGTTGAATGCCTTATTCTAAATTTTCGATGTTGTCAGCTGTATCGCGGAACATTGTTTTACAACTAGCTACTGGTTTTGTGCAGTTCCTCCCGCATACTATGCACATTTAGCTGCTTTTCGTGCTCGATTTTACACGGAGCCAGTAATGCAGGAGAATGGCTCAGCAGGTAGTGGTGCTTGCCATGGTGCTAAGGGAACACGGACAGGAGAATCTGGTGTCCGGCCACTTCCAGCCTTGAAAGAGAATGTAAAGAGAGTAATGTTTTATTGTTAGAAGGGAATGGAAGTTGGACTCATATAGCTAGTTCGAGATGCTAGAATCGAGAATTCTCATGTCCATGTAACAACAAAAGAAACATGATAGCAGGATGTTTCATTCTAGCTCAGTGATAAGAACCCCCAAAAAGCCTATGGTCGGTGGTTCTCTCTAAACATGTCGAGCGTGAGAAACACCCCAAAACACAGGTGATAGCACTAGTCCTCCAAGTAGCCATAGATGGTCGGAAGCATGTAGGCCTTGTAAAGAAATGTTCATTTATGAATTAATCACGATGTAGGAAATTTTGCCACTTTGAAGAGCGCATATTTGGTGACTTGCGAGGTTTTATCCCGAGTTTGAGCTGTCTTAAGTTCTTGGTGAAGATATAAGAGGTGTGTATGATTACATATGCAGGTATCAGCTCGTTATCTTTCATTTCTCCAGACTGCAATGCAGACGAAAATGACGATTAGCATTTCAAAGGCTAAAAGACAAAGTTGGCTGGTGAAAAATTGAAGCCACGCCTAGGTTTCTTGGTGCTGCTGGGGGCACAATGCAAAGAGTGCAGCATGGAGCACCGGAATGAGACCCAGCCAGTAGCCCTCGTACCCAACAATTTCACGACTAGTAATCCATGTAGAGAATTTGCAGCAAAAATTGACTTGGAGCGAGCTCTGCTTGCTCTACTGTTATTACCTTCTTCTGGGTCCAATGTGTCAATTTCTCTAATGATATGTGATGATGATTTGTGTACAAACACAAGCTCAAAAGACGTAGATATGTATGTGCATGAATAGAGCAAGTAAACTCTTGCTATCCATAGTCCCCTTTCCCTTTGTTTTTTTCTGAGTTTGTAAGCAAGTCGTTTTAGTTTTGAAAAGTCATGCAAGTTATTTCCTCAATAAAAGCTGACCATTACCCTTTTTTTTTTAATTTTTTTTTCCAAACTGTCTTTTTTATTTTGGTCTGTGGCTGGTGAAACTGAAAATTTTGACTGGAAAAAAGGGTAATTCGGATAAAAAAGACTATTAAATTATAACAAAAACTAATCGAAACATCAAGGAATAAATATGTCAAAATATAGGAATTCAATATGAAAGTCTTTATTTAAAACAATCAAAAGGATTAGCTACTAAATGATGGTTGTCCCTATAGAATAATCTTACCCATAGATTTTTTCAAGGAATCACTCAAGAATTTTTAACCATCAAATTTATGTAAAATTAGAATTATATCATTATGTTTGTATGCGCTTGTGTGTGTATATATACCTTGTAAATTTAATCTCAATTCATTTCCATCCACCATATTCCCTAATGAAGTATTGAATTATATTTGAATTAAAAATTAGATAAAAAATAGTTTAATTTGTATATATCTATATTATTGTATGTTTAATTTTTATTAATAAAAATAAAAATGATAAAATTTAAATTCATAACTGCTTGATTATTGAGGAAAAAATCATTTTAAACCCCAAAAACTAAAGTTGGTTAGGCTCCCCTGACAAATAGAAGCTTTCTTAAATTTTGGGAATGATGATTGTTTGAGATTATTTTTTTTTTAATCTTCAAGAGATCAGTTGAGCAAAAGAATGCCATACCATAAATTCCTCTAACTCATAAACGGAGATGTAGAGAAGGAGAATTGAAAAATTGTTCAAACTTGAAGGGGGTGATTGAGATAAAACAAAGTTTTGGGGCTATAACGAGACACTGCTTAAACAGATTTAAGACTGACAGAAATAAAATTAACAGGAGAAAGGCCGAAGCATTTCAAATTTAGAACATTTATTCGCATGATGTTAAATGTTAAGCTCGAGCCCAACCCTGGAATTATACTGTAATGGGAGGAGCAAGGAATGTTCCCAAACCCAATTATTTTAGATTCGGGCCACGTACCGTGAAATCTTCCTCCACCGAAGAACTGCTGGCATTCCACGAAACCGACCCCGTCGGAAAATGGACTGCAGCAGAGCCAGGAGATTTGATTTTCTCCTCGGCATGTCCGACTGTTCTCTCGCACACCAGTCTGGAGGAGAATTCTTCTAGCAAGCCATAACCAATTTAAAACCAACAAAACCACAATCCCCACCTTGCTTTAATTACTTTTGTTCTTCTCCTTCTTCATCCTCACGTTACTCTTTTTATTTCGACCTGGGGTTCAAAAACCATCAAATGGTTCGACAACCTTCTTCTTTGGTCTTTAAGCTCAAGTTTGCAATGAATATTGTTTTAGTATTTGTACAAGACATATAAAAAAAATATTTTTACAAGTAGTAGGTGTCAATCAAGATTATTAAAAATATATTTTTTTGATACGATACAAAATATATAATATAAATTAGATTGTAAATTTAAATTGTAAAATCATAACTAAAATATTTTAATTAATTATATATTAATAATTTTAATTAAGTAGTACTTAACAATATAACACAATAAAAATAAAAATAATAAAAAAAATCCAAACATCTTTATTTTTTTCATTCTGATTCTTTTATTTTTTGAATAAATCAACTCACTTACTTGAAATGAGTCCCTTTAAATTTTAGTAGGCCATTTAATATTAATTACTCTAAGAATAATGCATGTCAATTTATAATTTTTATTCTATATATTTGCCAACTAAAACAGGGAAAATTATCAATTTATATGTCAATAGTTTGCCTAAGGAACTATTAAAAATGAATAAATATTTTTATTTTACGAAAATAAAATCCACAAATAACTTATATCTTTAAAATAATTATAGTCAAAATCAAGTTCTTAATTATAAAATTGCACAAGTTTTGTAAGATATAAATTTGAAACAATGAAAATACTAAGATATATATTACTAGATTATATAATTTTATATTTCTTTCAAACTCGTAAAATAGATGTGAATTTATTGATTTTACTGTATTTGAACAAATTTAGTTGAGTTTGACTAATTTTATTAAATTTTATATATTAAATACATAAAATCATGTAATTACATAAGTTTAACAACATTGCCAGCAAGATCGATGTGTTGAAAGTTTCAGTTGTACATCATCACGGCAAAAATTATTTTGTGTAGTGGTATATATTTTAATAAAAGATACAATGAATAAGATATAAATATGTAAATGGATATCTAAAAACTTTACTTGAATTAAATATAAAATATTAATTTTGTATTTAAGTATGGGTGTGGGTCGTACAAAAACTCGGCATTTGGTTATTCATTATCTGACTCCTGCATTATGCTATCAGAAAATATTACGTACAGGTAGTAGCTTAATCTTTCATTACCTCTGAGCAGACGATGTACAATCCACTGCCTAATCACTAATCTCCATAGAAATGATTCTCCACAACATAATATTACTCTTATATAAAAAAAATGCAAATAGTATTTGCATAGTTTGCTTGTTTTCTTATCTTTTCTGTTTTCAAACCCATGTTTAACAATAACCAAGTTTTCATTTGCATTTCTTTCTGTCTTTTCTTTTCTTGTTGTTCGGCCATTTACGTTTTATTAACTTGGTTTTAGGTGACCGACCACCTTTCTTAATTTCTGCTTTCACTTCGTGATGCATCAAAGCTAGCACAGTTACATTCCTGAGAGAGAGTATCATTAGCCCGCAATGACAACAGAGACACAATCGAGTAGGCAGAATAAAGACTTAAAAATGGAACTCATGGTATATGCATTAATTAAGCCGACGTTCGAAAGCTAAGCATATATATCTCTAAACCTCAAGTGATGCGCTATGCAAGGCAAGCAAAACTGCAATAACTACAGGATTAAGGTGTTTTTTTTTTGGTTTAAAAGAATCAGAGAGATTTTTTTTTTTAGGTAATAATGATTACTAGTCATCATGGTCAATAAAAATAGATTATATTGTTAAAACCAATAGATTAGCAGATTATTCCAGAGAAAAATCTTACTCCTAAATTACCTGATTTTTTTAGCCTATCATCAACAACTAAATCAAGTCACATTATATATGCATTAATTTCTATTGAAGGGATAAAAGAAACCACCATCCCCGCATATGATTTGTGAACCAGAATACATACAAGCTTTATATATCCATTTAAAACACAATCCCATCATAGGTTCTTACGTACACTTCACTAACATTTTCAAGTGGTCTCTCTCTTTCACTAATTGAACGCGAGCCATTCCCAGGTCCCTTTAAGAATACAAGTTTCTTGTATTGTCGCTGTCTAGCTAGCACTGATGTCTCCCAAGACCATCCTTAAAATGGCATGTAACAAGGCCTTATGAGCGGATCCTCCACCCAATGTCCTTGATGGAAATGACAACTGCAACCTCCGGTAATAGTTGGGAGAATCAAACTAGTGACGCTTTTGCTTATTTGGATACTCTTTGGAAAAAGGAAAGCCATATGGAATCTTGTCCAGATAGAGATTTCTACCAAACGAGATCGAGGTGTCAAACTTGAACTACCAAGATAGGAGCTAGACTTCGTGTATCTTAGCATAAACATCTCACGTATGTTTGTGTGTATGTTGTGTACCTGAAAATTTTGCCAGGGAGTACAAGCGTCTAGATAAAAGAGAGATGTGACATATACTAGGAAAGATGGAGATAACTCGAGGGTCGGAACCATCATCCTTCATATATGTATGTGTATATATATATATATTAGCATCTTTAATGTTCTGTTCTCTTGTATGCACATGGCTGTTTCATAATGTATTCTCCAGATCTCAAGTAGTCTCTCCACCTTACTATTTCCATGAAATCAAAGTTGCAAAATCACACACACACAAAAACACACAAAGGTTATCTTGACCAGTCTCAAATTAACGATGATATCTTACGAACTCAACTCCTTTCCACAAAACATAAGACAGCTATTAACTTTGGGTGGTTTGTGGTGGTGATGTTTAACAAAGATTTAATACACAAAATGACCAAGATCCAACTCACAAAGTGAGAAGACTGAACAAATCAACCTTATGAGAACATGGAAAAGGGAAACAACAAAGGAAAAAAGAGCAATTTTTTCAAAACATAAGAATAATAATTTAGTTTCTGTTTCATGAATCTATAACCGGATCTCAACTGGCCCACTAAACCATATACTGGGTGCAAATCGAGAGGAGAAATGCTAGTTTTAAAAATGCAAAATATTTAAAGAAAACATTGGCTCCTCTCTTTTTCTCTGATCTCACTCACTTTAATTTGTAAGCAGTTAAACTAGCAAGGAACGCACTTCACAGAAACCCTAGCCACTCTATTAATTAAGGTGAGCTTTAATTCCAAATCAACTAAAAATGAAGTTGACATGAAAGGTTTTTTGAAACCCTAAATGAATGCTATTATTTTGAAATTTGTTTCCGCTGATCTAATCAAGCCAGAATTAATTCATATAACCGTACTATAAAACCCTAACAGAAAAATAAGATAATACATAATTATAAGTAATCAGCAGGAAATAGAGGAGGCATACCAAATTAATTAACAAGTGCCGTACAACTGGCTAATTATAGGACTCTCAGGGCTCAATCACCGAAGCATCAGGAGGGATCTTGAAATCATGGAACTGTACCGAGACGCAAAAATCCTGTAACCCAAAACCCTAACAAAGCTTAGCACTGGAAATTTTCCGCACAAAGTCTCACATAATAAAAGAGCAGAAACACAACAAAGAATACAGTAATAAACACACACACACACAAAAAAAAAACTTTCTAGTGCAAACACAAACAGTAAGAAGCAAACCCCAAGAACTACAGATGAGCCTTAATGATATATCTTCATAAAGAAGATCACTTACCTTTCTAGGGATTGGACAAGGAAAACCTGATATTAGCTAGCCATCTAAGAAAGAATAACAAGAGGAAATTATTAGGGTTTATTTAGAATTAGAAATTAGGGTTTCTCGTGATGCCAACTTCAGGTGAAACTGCCACATGATCTGTTCTTTCCTCGACAAAGAAGGAAGGTTAAGATCATGCTGGCAGCTTCAACTGATAGCGGTGCACGATAAGAAGATGCACAGTCTTATCAGAAGAACTAGCGTATGGTATAGATTAAAAATACCAGGAGCTGCCAATTTTATAAACAACCACAAGAGTTTCTGTGGTGGTGCTTCGATGTGAAGAGAGGAGAGGATAAAGGAGGTATAAATAGAAGGATGAGGAGAGGATTGAAAGGGAATTTTGAATTATCAGGTTTGTTTATTTATTTATTTATTTATTGGTAGATGGAATATATAAATAGGAGGACCGTGAAAAAGCTATAGCTATAGTGAAGATTAATATTAAAAATAGGATTTATAGATGGAAAATGCGAGAGGTGGTCCCTGGGGATGCAAATTGAATATTGTCACGCCAAGAATAGCACCATGCAGTTTTGCAGACAGATTAGTGAGTATTTCTATATATATTGTAAGAGCATTAATAACTTTTCAGGCTGGGGCCTGAGAGAGTGGGGGACTAGCTCTCTGAGAAGTAAAGCATCAACCCATGAGCCAAAAGGGTGGGTGTAGAAACGCTAGTGAGTATCCGAGGGGACCATATCTCTAATCATCCAATATTTGCATGGTTACATAGGCAAATATTGCATAAGGTTCACACATAATTAAAGAAGAAAGGAAATTCAGTGAATCTCTCTTTGCTGCCCTCTCTCTCTGACGATAATTTGATGTGCATTTAACCCAATTCCATATAAGCATATGTTCTTGGTTCACTGGTAATAACCTTTTTCTTTGCAAACTTGCCATATCTTGGATATTTGCCAGTCCTGCATCTGATTAATTGGTGCCAGCTACACATCATTACCGGTATTAGAAACATATCTGATCTAGACAATCAGGAAAATCTTGCTTGTTTAAGTGTTTCTTTTTATTTAGAAATTAAGCAGTTCTTTTGGATGCGCTTGGTGCGATGATGGAACCGGGTGCATACGCAGTGTCATAGCTAGTGAATGGAGTTTATGATGCAGTTCAATTATAATGGAGTCTAATTAGTGTTCCCAAGCCCTGATTCGATTTGCCTAACCTTTCGGGATATCATTTACTGATTTCAATCCCAACTATATACCTTTTTCTGATCTCAACATCTGTTTTATCCCGTTGATGATATCTTTAACAATTTATCTCTCTCTCTCTCTCTCTCTCTCTCTTGTAATAGATTCCTTTTCGTTGTTATATTCCTCATCATACGAATATTGATGCGTACTGTCGTTAGAAGTTCACTGCATCTACTCTGCAGTGGACCAATGAACACTCAACGTTGCAGTTCTGAAGACCTAGGTTAATATCTACCTCCGTCTAGGGTTTTATAGCTAACACACACACGCACACACATATATTCCGCGCATATGATCTACACAATATCTTAGATGCGTGGTGTCCAAAGATTTCACTAGTTAATTACTCAAATATGGTGTCGAACTTAAATTATCAAGCTTACAAAAAAACTCCATGCCTTTTCTTTTCTTTTTTATGATAAGAAAGCAATCTTAGGGTGTACGTAGTTTACCGAGAAAGGTTTGGTTATCTATTCATATAAACAATTTGCAATAGAGGGCTGCGTATGCCTTTCGGTATCTATGCAGGATATCTCATATAAATCTATATGGTTGTAAATATTCCAGATAATATATATACAGCCATACTTGTAACCATGATTTAATTTATTTTATTTTTGTGCAGTCGCTCTCTGCTTTTTTTTTTTTTGTATATCTGACAGTGCCTAGTGTAAATAATTGATCTGCCTGATTGCAGAATTCTTTCTAAAATCAATGAATTGTCAGTAACCTAACTGGAAATATTATTTCCCCCTAAAATATTCTTTGAACTAGTATATTATATATATAATAGGAATTGAATTAATTGTAGAATAAGATAGTTAATTTAAAAATCCAGGGTAGCATCTATTCCATAATAAATGGTTGCCACGCAAGACCACAACATGCATATCAAGCATGGATTCAAAAAGTTTCTTGAATCATGATTTGATGCAAAAACTATATTCCCTCGACAAAATCTCAAAGATTCCCACTTGAGATTTAAATTACCTTAGTATCAACTTCTGTCACATCTCTTCACCCAACTTAATAATAATAATAATAATAAATAAATAAATAAATTATTATTAGTATTATTATGTTATTTTGCGGGTAGAGATGTATATAATTAATGTGCAAGTCTCGCATATAATTAATGTAGTGGACTGCATGTATTCACCAAACATAGATCTGGAAGTATAGAGGGGGGGGGGAATTAATTCCAAGAGTATAGAACAATTTTTTTATTGTTATTTGACTATTCGAACCCAACTTCACCAAAATAAGGGCGTGCATGCATGGTTCAGGTCGGGTCAGTTTATGTTTTTTTTTGTTTGAATCTGACCTGCTAATTCAATATATCCCATATCACAATCCGACCGTAACCGTCAAAACACAAGTAAAATCTATTTTTTTTATTTTATTTTGAATCCAAAATGTGCTCTATAACTCAAATTGAAAGAGAAGCATCCCATAAATACTTTATAATTCAAAACATAAAGGATGAAAATAGAGAAGGATGGAAAGAGAAATTTGATTGTAATAAAAGACATGAGAGTTTTGTGTGTGTGTGTGTGTGTGTGTGTGAGATGGCACTTGGCCACTTGGTATTATGTAAAATAAATATTTTTATTTTATTTTTAGAATTAATTAATTATACATTACATCTCATGTCAAGTTATTCGGTTAATTTATTTGAAGGGTTGCTTTTTAGATTCTATAGATATATTGATCTAAAGATGTGTATTTTTAAATTCTAGTTTGAAAAAATGTTATTTTTCTTATAAATATTAGTTTTATATTGATAAAAATAATTAAAAAATATTTTTTCTCTCTCTCTAGTCTTTCTTTACAAACTCTATTAACATTTATTATAAATTCTTAAGAGATATATATAGAGTTATTGTTTATAAGTTTTAAAAAAAATTATATCTTGAAGATATATTATTTTAATTATGAAGCAAATATAATAGAGACAATTAATACAGTGATATTCACGTCTCAAAACTATTTTTGATATATATTAACTCAACACATTTAAGGTATTACACTGCAATGAAATCCAATAAATAACAAGGTGTGTAATGGTTTGAGGAAAATTTTTTTATTTGCTGCTTGTTATCCATACATACATACATAAGAAAAAAAAATCTTTTAAAAAATTAAAATTTTCTCTATGAAAAAAAAAAACCAATTTAAATAATCTTAAAATTTTGGGTTGTCTTGCTTGCTTTTTATACAGTTACGGATCTTAAAAGATTAAAATTAAAACTTTAAACTTCAGAGGATAATTTTGTTGGCTGTGCTGAAAATTGTAACGACACAGACTTTAATGGGCGGGTTATACTTTGTGGAGACCTGGCTGAGGTCCGGTTGCTGAACACTGGCGTGCATGATTTTGTCCTCTATTTGAGTGTTACTATTCCTCCTCGGCTGTTCTGCATGTCAATATCTCTAGAAAACACATGATTCAGCGATGGAACCACCGTGGTCCTTGTAACCCTCCAGTCGGAGGGTTGCAATCTTGCAGAGCAACCAGCCAAAAAAGAAGAAGAAGAAGAATCCTTTTTTATCAAGAACCTAGCTTGTAGATTCATGGTCTTAAGCATCGCGTGTAATTTTCGGGTCAACATTCGTGAATATATGGATCGTAAAAGTCACTTAAAAAGTTAAATACTGATACTAAAGAAGGAAACAAAGGCGAGGTAACCTTGCGTTATACAATTATATACGAAAGGCACCTAATCTAGGGGGTCCATGGAGCATATGATACCACGAGATACGTCGAAACATGCGTGTAAACCCAGAAAGTATCTTCATTGAGGACCGAGGTTCTCTGCCCTCCGCTGCCCTCCTGGTAGTTTTTATTTTATTTTTTCATATTTTTTTAACTACAACTTTACACAAAACACATGACACAGAGGGAGAGACAAAGGTGTTTTTTATTTGTGTTTTCAAATAACCCCGATAAAGCCAAGATTATTGAAAACTCTTGTATCTTCCTATCTGGTCCTTCTTGGCATGCAGAATTAAGGGCACAATGCGCGCGGCAAGGTAGCTACAATGGTCCCCGGAGGCCCGGCCTTATAGTATTGTAATATGACCGTAAATATGTGCAGTAACGAGAAACACTCACTCCCTTCCTCTGCTAGCGAACTTGCAGGTTTTTTTTTTTTTTTTTACCATAAAGTGTCAGGTAGAATTAGATAACTCCATAACACAGTCGAGCTGCAAGATTGAAGTGGTATCGTGTCATTGCAGCGCGCTGATACACGGTGAAGCTGGCTGCACTCTGATTGGCCTTCCAAAATATATCGTGCTATCTCATTCTCGATCGCAAAAAACAAAACTGAAGATATGAAGGAGAAAAAATGGTCTGCTAGGAGAAGAAATGAAACGACTGATGATCTTTTCCAATTAAGTCTCATTTTTCCTTGCTTTTTTAGTCTCTAGATCCGCACAGCATGGCATCATTCTCTCTCCAACAAAAACAGTAGCGGAAGTGGAAAATGGCTACATGGTTACGCGTACCTGGTTGCAGCAAGTCAAAAACATAGGCCGTAATCTATCCATATGGTTCCACCTCTATTCGGAACATACTTAGCATGTATAATTGTCACTTCCTAGGAGATTGCTCTAGTTAACTACACGCCCACTCCTGCTTCTCTAATCGTCATATTGAAGGAAGGAAACCCACGTCTACGAGTAGTTTTGCTGTGTTGTGATCATAAAATTGAGCTTTTTTTTATTTGACATGTGAAAAGCCTCCCCTCTCCTCGCGGTGTAACCACTAGCCAGGAGACGCTTTCCAACAGCATGAGCTGCGGATTGGAAATTATTCTGGTGGACGTAAAAAACAACATTGCGGGGTAAAAAAGAACATGGATTCCTCGAATTAAATTACCTTCCATGGTGTTTTACTAAACACAATCCAAGGGTAGAACATTCTTCAGCCCTCACATTCATCAAGGAGAGTTCATTAAACACAACCTGACTACCCTGTTCACAACGGAGCCCCAGCACGGGCTCCCAACTCACTCTGCTCAGTTGACTGCATCATGCTTCAAGAGACAAAGACTTTCAGCATAAGTTCGAAGCGTGCGATGATGCAGAAATAGAATATTTCGAGAAGACCGCAGACTAACCATAGAAAGTCCAGCAACCTTCAAGCAAGTCGGAAGTCGGAACAACTGAAGCTCTCCTTTCAAAAATTGACAAAATCAAAACCATGATCCATGTTCCCCTTCCAAAGAAGTTGATCCAGGTTTGAAATCCTTTGTTGCCTTTTTTGAGAATGTCAATTTATTTGAATGTCTGCTTGCACTGAAAAATACATCAAAGCCTAAACATCTCAACTAGACACATAACTACCTGGAAAATTTACAGATCTTCCATCAGATTAAAAGAAAAGGAACAGGATATAAAGTGCCCAATTTGCACCTATCTTCTTAACATTACTCAATGAAGAAAGCTGAACGCGCTGCTAATTCTAGTTCTCCAACTACAATGATGGTACATAACTCTAGAAAAAGCCCAGAGATTTGATACCAGAACAGATAAATTTTAAAACATAATAACACCACATCCCAGGGCTAGAAAAAACCCAAAGATATGATCTAGAACCCATAAATATTAAATATATTAACACAACACCCTAGGGCTACAAAAATTTGGGTTGGGAATACAAATCATTACCCAAAGATTAATCTGATAGTGTTCCTTCAACTAGTGAATGCTTGTGCGTGTAAGCAACAATTTGTAAATATCTGAAGCCGTGGGACGGTCGGCTGGATTTTCCTTGGTGCATCGACAGAATAAATCAACAAGGAATCTCAATGTTTCTGATTGAGCCTCAGGTCCCTCCGGATTTGAGCCAGAATGAGTAACCAAATGCTCGTCCATGGACCCCAAAGCCTCCAGGTCATCAGTTAGTGGCGGTCGTTTACCTGACTGCTTATTTCAAGACCAAAAAATAAAAGAAAACGGAACAGTTCAAGACTGGAGGTGGCAAAATCAAGCAGATTAAAACGCTAATAGCACTGTGGGAAAATAAAGATTTACTGATTCACCACGCAACAGTGAAATGGCAACACTAGAAACTTTTGCATCTAACTGTTATTTACCCTCTATTATCCATTGGAAAGTTTCAGTGTATAGAGTGATGTACCTGTAGAAGCTCATGTATGCGCGATTCAGGTAAGCCAGCATACGGGACCTGTAAAGTCAACAATTCCAGAAGTAGGCATCCATATGACCAAATGTCCACTTCCTACAACAAAAGGAGAAATCCCATCACAATTCATACTATTAACTTGCATAAACTAAAGCATATGCAACGCAGTATGGGGCCATAGCCCAACACAAATTCATTGAAAAGATTGTACATAATTGACAAAGTCCATATTGTAAGTTCTAGCTAATGCTGATACATTTGTTCTATTGAAATCAAAATTTGAATCAGAGATTGCAATTATAGAACTCAGTGGCATTTTGGGAAATCAGAAATTTGAATCCTGCATCAGATGCTATGCAACAACCAGTTCCTCAAAAGCTGGTATTTGCGGATGATAAGCCTGTTAGAATGTATAGCCAGTCCAAACTCAGATAAACCCTCAATTTCTTGAATCCAGCATACTCTACATATTATGTCGATAAGTATAGAACAGCATAATTAATGACTAACTTCATGCTTCATTGGAGTTGATAAACAACATTTGAGAGGCTACGCTGGTGTTAATATATAGCTGTTGCATCCCTTCAGCTTTCAAAGGCAATTCCTCATATCCATCCACCAGGTTGCTAACAATCCCAAAAGATCCTCTCCATTCTCAATTCAAGGTAATGAAAGCTAGATATGCATCGCTTTTTACAGGCACGCGTTTTTAATTTTATTTTTACATCATGACTGATAAAAATTGCTCTCATTCCAAACATAGAACTTTCAGAGAACCCACACAACTGTTACAAAATTATACTCAATGTTAATGATTACATGGGAAGAAAATATGAAGTCAAGCACTATGAATTATTGATGTTAAAAATCTTTTTCAAACTGACAGGAGAAGCACCATACCAGACTATAAGTGTTGCGTTTATCCATTGTACGCAAAACCTCAGGTGCCATCCAGCGTGGCGTTCCTACACAAACATCAGGAGGTGCAATCCCTCTATGACCAATACAACATGTATGCAAGAAAGACTTGCGTGGCACAGCTCTGTCAAAATCACAGAGCTTCGCTACAGGCATGCCATCAGCTCTCTTATCATCTAAATCAATCAAAATGTTTTCACTTTTTATGTCACGATGAATTATGTCTTTGGAGTGAATCTCTGCCAATGCACATGCAACATCTCGTGCTATACACAATGCCATTTCCACGGGTACATGCTTCTCGCCAGTTTTAGATACCTCTTCTAAATAATTCTGTTGCATCAAGAGAACAATAATCAGCAAGAAATATGTGGAAAGTCATCAAATAACTACATAAGAAATACAATTAAGCTCAACCATGTCTCAGTCATAAACTAGTTAGCAAGCTATGTGGATCCTATTTCTCATTGGCATACTACCAAGGCCAAACCTTTCTGTGATGTTATTATACTATTATATGAATTTTTGAGTGTTGAGGAATGAATGACATGCGGCTTCTTAATGCTTAGGTGCTAGATGATGCTTTGAATGGCATGTGGCACCAGGTTGAGAAATATGAGGGTTTAAATGTGCTGGTAAACAGCTGGTTTTTAAGGGCAATCTTGTGAAATGGCATGAGTGTTTTTTTTTCAGATTAGGCTAGTCTATAATATAGTTCACATAGTCTTTTAAAAACTAATCCCACTTCCCATACCATTTAAACATTTTATTTCAGTCCCTATATTTAAAAATTTACTTAATTACTTGCATATTTCTGAAATATAGATGATGAATGATCATAAGATCATAATTTAGTTGTGGCTAATTATCAAAACCATGCATGAATATTATAAGCTGGTTTTACTAACATGACATGTTTGATTAAGCCTGTTTTATATTATCCTATTAAGGTTATTGATTGGATAATGAAAAACATCTAAACCAGCTTTGCAAGGTGAGCAAATTGAAAAGCATAAGAGGCAGGAAAACAAAATAGATTTGATTGGATAAGGAAAAAAATAAGTCTACATGCAAAGGAAAATAAATAAAGAAAAAAGATAAGACATATTTTGTCGATTGCCTTTTTAAAGATAGCGTGAGACTATATAGTTTTTACAGAATTATTTAGTTGCTTCGCTAAAAAAATTGTAATGACTAGAAGTAATGAATGATTCATAACTATGGTTTGATTCTTCATGGCAGCCCCAGGCAAAACTAGGGCATGTAACTAGTTCTGATAATATCATGTTTGCACCTGCTAACTAAAAATAATAGAATAAAATTACCTTTAAAGATCCCCCATCAACATACTCCATAAGAATTACAGACTGTAATATGCGGCGTTCTGGATTTCCATCTTCTGATGGAACCCACTTTGAAGATAGCTGGTGTCCATACATTTCAACTATACAAGAGTGTTGCAGAGCACCTAAAATTCTTACTTCTCCGAGACAAATATACTCAAAATTCCTAATTTCATCTGCTGATGCCTTACATACCTCTAAAGTACGCACCTGCAGCATCAGAAAAGTTCATTAATTAGTGCCCGCGATCACTGGATGTTGTTAACGGGAATCTTTCTGCTTAAGGCAATACAAGCCACAAAAGGCTGAGCATACCTTTGCTGCAGCTTCAACTGTTCCAAATTTGCACCGAATAACAGTACTGGAACCCACCTTTTCTATCTTGTCAGAAGTTGACATGGTAGGAAATGAACAACCAGGACCGGGAACACTCTCGGTTGAAGGGGGAACTTTAGTCCGACTAAGAGGAATGTACCTGTAGGAAGGCAAAATTCATGAGAATATAAAATAAAACACACAAGTAGACAACGAGTAGACATGGACCAAGAAGACAATCTTATTCTTGGAGGTTGTTTGGAGAACAATTACTTAGTTTGTTCCAGTAATTGAATACGCATTGAACACTAAGCTTTCATACAGTGTATGCTTTCTTTTCATTTCTTTCAGAATCCCTCGAAATCTCTGTTTATTTTACTAGATGAAAAAAAGAGAGAAGAAGATACCATTATGAAGTGGTTGATCAAAAGATAACTTGAAAATAAGTCATATTCCAAAACAGAAAAATAAGACAAAACACAAATCAAATAAAGGGAGTTCCAATCTTTTAAAAATGATACTTCAGCTGGAGTGCCCTTAAAAGCACCTGCCGCATGATAGATAAGACACAGCAACATGATAGATAAGACACAGCAACACTAAATCAAACATAACAAATCTTTAAATAGCACTAGAACAAAGCTACTAATTAATTATGCAAAAGGTTTCTGCTCACACTCCATAAATTCTTAATTGTTTAGTTTGTGTTGGGAACAAGGTGAAAACAGTGGTGGTGAATTATTAGGAGAGTTAGTTTCAGGGTGTACATTTTAAGGGGGGGAATTTTTTCGGGTGTAAAAATTTATTTTGTTGGAAACTTTCTCAAATCACTTGCATATATTAATAACACCCATTCTGTCTCTTCTAACTTCATTTGTGCTCTTCAAAACACTAGCCTTTTTCTTGTGTGACTGGCAGATTTGTCATATAGGAAGCTGGAGACAGGCTGGATGAGATTACAATATACCAGGTGAAGATGACAGTTTATAGATGGAGGAGATTGGGCTAGGATAAGGCATTAAGCAATAGGGACGTTGTGTCAAACAAATCCACGAATTATGTGCTGGATCTCTATCTGAGAGATCATAAAATATCGCTAGGGCTGGATGGGAGACAGGGGAGAGAGAATGCAGAGAGAGAAAGGAGCATCAAGTTAGAGGAAAGAGAGTTCAGTGAGAGATAAGAGGGTCAATTTCAAAAGAAAAAAAAGAAGAAAAAAGAGCAAGAGTAAATCTTATAGCTGAGGGCTAGGGAGTAATGTTTCACCCCATTTTTGGAGGTAAAAGTTTAACCCGCAGCAGTTTGTTTTACCAAACAACGCTAAACGAGGTGAAAGTTTATAGAGACAGGTTTTCACCTCCTACCAAACATAACTTTACATAAAAGAATTCACGCCAAGGGCAAAATCAATGTTGTGCGATATTATAGACTTGAGCATATGAATTAAACTATAGCATCCACATGCACAGCAAATTGGATGAAACAACATTACATAACCATTTTGAATAGCAGGACTAACCTGCAAAAATATTCTGGGTCTGTCTCTTCTCTGATATCATGTGGATGGCATGCATCCACCACCATCCGGACCAATGAATCACCCCTCCTCCCGAGAATGACATTCCAGGCGTGTGGCATGAAGTCCAAGTAACCCCTGACAAGTTCACAAGGTACTGGAGGATCCATTCGGTCACATAGATACTGGAGTAATATCAGTTTTATTAGACCAAAATAAACGAAAATGTAGTGCAAGGAACATAGACATTCAATAGGTACTATAGAAAAGAGATGCATAACAAGAAATACCTTCATTAGCAAGGCTCTGTGTCTGCAAACACCAAACTGCAAGCTCCCTAAAGGAATCACGATGGAGCCTCGTCTTGCTTTAATAGATTGCAAAGATCTCTCACAGAGATCAGAGAAAATAATATCTTCTACAGTTTCCAAAGCTTGTTTACCAGCTGAAATAATACTTTCATTGTTTCCAGTTGGGCATGTGCAAACAAAAGGCTTCCTGTAGTTTGAACCAGACACTGCTTTTCGAGTCCTTTCAACAGCACCACTTCTATCACTGCCCCCAAAATGATCAGAAACAAAAAGTGCAAGCAATGAAGCAATCTGCAAGTTATCAACAGCAACCTTATTTCTGTCCTTGGTAGAACCATTTAATCTCTTAAAACGAAACACCAATGCTTGAGCGGAGAGAGCTACTGCATCCAACTGTTCATCCTTCTCCCTAAAAGAAACAATAAGTAATTAAGGTCATTCACACTAAATAAACATTATCCAACCACAAAATTATCCAACCACAAAATAATGGAGCATTGTGATTCATATGAAAATGAGGTCATGAATAAGAGTTGACCTGTCCAAAAGAATGACCTCACGTGAGTCAAGAGGCAAAAGTTGCTCAAATCTCCTCAGTGGCATGAAAGGGCGGTCACGTCCTGCATCATAAAAGCCATCTGGTAGCCGGTCCTCAATGCTGCAAAATGAAAGTTCACTATATTTACAGGACAAATTTGAGCTATCTTCTGTTGGTCTCCGACATTTGCATGGCTTTGGATTATCAATATCCCGATCATGATGCCTTTTTGACTTGTAAGTGATTTTGGATTTTTCTAAAGATGAACTTTCATCCTGACTAGCAGCTTCATCCCGTGTAGAGGCTAAAGGTTCATCTTGCACGCAGCATACTTCTTCCTGACTTTTATTTATAGACCCCAGATCGCATGAGCAGCTTTCCACAGAAAAAACTTTTTTTGAGCTGATTTTATCATCTTCAACACTGGTATACAGATTTTCTCCTTCAGCTTCAACAGAAAGTTCAACTTTTTCATTGTCATCATCCACACCTACAACATCTGATGTGCCCCCTTCATGCACCTCAGGGGTAAGGACATCTGGATTGTTCAATTTGAAACTTTCACTTTCCTTTAGAGCCAAAGCTTCAGCACAGCCGTCACCTTTCCACTTCCTACTGTTGTTTAGTCGTTCTTGACGAGCTTTTTGCTGCAAATAATGGCGTCTTTTCCAACGCTTACTAGACCTCCGAGATGCAAATGACCTGTTTGATGAAGTCCCAGTCACTATGCTTGACATAGAATGATTGGAACCTGCATCGCATTCTTGATCATCAAAAAGTTCATTCGAGACTAAAATAGAGACAAAGCATAAAAAACTCTAGATATTTATAACAAAATAACTTTTAAAGTGCATAAAGAGAGAATAACTCATAAGTCCTCACCATTACAAGAAAACTTTCTGTCATCCTCCTGAAAGGAGGTTTCGTATACATCCATTTCGACTGATGAGCTAATGAACTCATCATTTGACAAGTCCTTGCCATTTCCTTCCAAATTGCAGCATATCCATGAAGGTATTTGACAACAACTAAGAAGCTTATTGTACTAGAAAATAATAAGCAGTAAGAAGATCAATAAACATGTTAGGTTTTGGACATGCAATCTTTGCACCCATGAAAGCATAAAAATTTAAAGAGCTTAAACAATTGATTATCCTTCCATTACAAAGTTTGCTGACATATCAAAATGATTATAAAAAGAAATTAATGCATGGACATCATGTTCTTGATATCAAGAATGAACTATTGCGAACACCATTTGACATGGCTATGAATACAACAGCCTAGGAGACGTGATGGATAAAAGATATAATCACACCAAAAAGCCAAAGCCATTGAATGCTTTGAGGGTACTATAACTTCATTGAAGAGCACTAAACTAAAAACCAACAGAAAAGGAACAGAAAGAGAAGAAGCAGAAGTTAGCATCACAAAAGAAAGAAAGATAAACCAACATTAACCTGATTAAAAAAAATAGAAGTGTGTGAATTATAGCTGTTCTGATGGAGAAACAGAATAAACATGAATGAGAGGTAATGTGACAGGAAAGTGGATATTTAACATTTTGACAAGAGATATGACCCCTAAACAAAGAACAGCCCTTTACTGATAGCCAACCAGAAGTCTAGGGTTTAAGGTTAGTTATGAAATGGTTAAAGTTGCTTGATGCAAAAGGTTTGGATAACATTTCAGTAAAGTAGCAACAGCATTTGTTTTGAGCCATATTATGTAACATTCTGGAGAGCAAATTACTACATCTCAGAGCAATCAATGAACTGAATGTTGGGAAGCATTAAATGCTTGGAAACTGAAAGTAAATCACAACCCACCCTAAAAGTTTTGTGAAAGAAATGGATCTTTGTTTGCTCATAGAAAAATACCTGAAGATTTAGATACTGGAGGTTATGCATTGAAGTAAGTTCAAGAGATCCCAATGATGTCAGTCTGTTATTTGAGAGGTCCAAGCTCTCCAGTAATTGCAATGAGGACAAACTTGAGGGTAGTTCGACTAACTTATTATTAGATACTTTTAATGATATCAAGGCATTTAAATAGGTTATTTCATTTGGCAGACTCGTAATCTTGTTGAATGAAAGATCCAAGAACTCCAAATTACTTAAGCAGCCGATTTCAGGAGGAACATATCTGCATGAAAAAGAACATAATAAATCTCTCTTTCCATATTTCAACAATATGATAAACAATAAGTAGCTAACTAAAGTTGTGAATTTATATTGAAGAACTTCATCTTTACAGTTCAGTACTAACATACAACATCTCAGAAATGCTGAAGACCAAAACTGGATTTCATTTTTTATTTACTTGGAGGTGTTACACACATAACTACAAAATTATAAAGGCCAAAAGTTTAGATAGGTTCCAAAATTTGAGTAAGGGTAACACTAAAGATTATGGGCTGTATACCTTTCCAAATAACATGATCCATACCACTTGTGTTGTTTCACCTATCACTTTAATGCAATTCTGCTCCCAATTTTTTTTGCTCTCACTCCTACCTTGATACTTTCTACCTGTTAACCTTCAACTAGTTCTTCAACACTTCAAGCATTAGCTACTCTATCTTGTTTCATTGGATTTGGCAAAGCCCTTTTAACATGTCTCAAAATGTCCAGCCATTGTTTTGAACATGATAATTCTATAACTTAATATATAGAAATAGAAGCAGCTGGACATAGATAAAAAGCTCTTGGGGTATTGAAAAGGCAAAGGAAGGAGGAGTGAGGCACCTAGCAAGCTACTTTGACTGACTGAACAAGTTCCTCGTTTTTCATTTGAGCTAAACTACTAAGATTTGGATGAAAATGAACTTTGTAAGCTTATTGAATGCATATCAAGCAGACAATTTCCATGCTTCATTCTTGCATTTTTTTATTTGAGACCATACAGTAGCCTAGAACATTTAGCTATTAAACCTATCCTTGATTGTAAAGTTGTGCCATAAAAGAAGTGATCATTCAACTACACATTGATTTTTCTTACAGCCAAAATCTTTATTGTCTAACTTTTAGCGTGAAAAAATCTACATCATATAATTTGAAAAAAAAAAATTGTTCAATCACTCAAGCTGACAATACCAATGAGCAAATAAAAGAATCACATTGTTAGATACAAACACAATCTCTCTTTGGCCAACAACCCCCCCTTACTGCCACTCTTACAAGAACTCAATAATCATCGTCATTTAAAATCAACATCTCCAGCATAAATGATAACTTTCACTCAAAATGAAGATAGTACTTTCTTTTTTCCTATGCCAGCCAAACAATAGACAAACACATAAAATTTCATATTTTATCTAAAATTCATAAATTCATACAATTCAAGTATGTTTTTTTTGCTAACCTGCCAATAACCTTTTACCAGATCAAAAGCAAGCAAAATCAAATAAAAACTGTTAATTTAACTCGAATCCGCAACAACATAGTTACACAATTTAGTGTCCTTTTCTTTTTCTTGATAGAACAAGATTCAATTTCTTTCACTGAAGTTTTCACATCCCTCCATTACTGAATCCTCTGAACATAGAAAAACATTACATAATTCAAAACCCACATGCACAACACTTACCTTACAGAGAAGTGACAAACAGAGAGCTTTGTCAAGCACTTAATCCCAGAAATCTCACTCAAAATCGTCAAAACCGAAGGTCTTGGAGGCACTCTCGAAAGCTCAAGCTCTTTCAAACCTTCCAATTTACTAAAACTCAGCCCATTCAAACCCGGCGACGATACTTTGACTTGCAGGCACTCCAATCCCACCAAGTTCCCAAACTCCGCGGGAAACAAATTCACTTCATTCCCGAAAAACTTGAGCGTCCTCAGTTTCTTTAAACCCCCCACGGACTTGGGCACCAAACTAAACGCATTTTTATACAAATACAAACACTCCACAGAATCGTCAGCTTTTTCTAATAAATCAAATTCCAGGCTTTTTCCTATAACATCAAGAACAACTTCATCATCCACATTTTCACTGTTTTTTTCAAAACTGTTGTCACTGGTGGCGGTAACGGTCGTGGCGGTAGCATTGAATTCGGTGGAGGGGGATTTAGGGGATTTAGGGTTTTCGGGGTTATCGGTTGACTTGGAATTGGATTCGGTGGAATTGGAAGGCTGCATTGGATGGAATTGAGAGAAAATCTGAGGGGAATTGAATTCTTGGGGGATTAATTTTTGTTAGCAAAAGGGGGGTTTAGAGTAAGTTGTGATTGTGAAAATAAAGAGGAAATATTCAGGGGATATTTGAGAGTGAGAGGGGGCGGGTTGGGGGAGAGAGAGTTAGAATAAAAAAACACGAAAAGAGAGTGGAACGTGAGAAATTAGAGGAGCGGGAGAGAGAGAGAGAGAGAGAGATGAGGCCCGCCCCCCTTTGCTGTGTATTTTTGTTTGAGCAAGAAAAGAAACCCTAGAATCTAGAGGAAGGCAATGTGATTTAAACAAGTCACTATCTGAGGAGAGAAGGGTCGGTAGGGGCTGTTCATAAGGAAAAAGAACAAGAAAAAACAAACAATCTGCCCAGTTTGTAATCAGCGTCTCTGTATTTACGCTGTGCCAAACCGAAGGGTGCCCTCTCGCATTGGGAAAAAAGCGACAGGTGATGAACATTATTTTGTTTTTTACCATAATTTGCTCACATAACAATAACTTTCTATTAATAAAAAGTTATTAAAATAATATTGAACCATAAATCATAATTAAAAAGTCATTAAGGTCGAGGACCGGAGGAGTGACTCCACAAGAGAGTCAGCATTTATAAGGCAGATGCTGGATGCATGTCTTCGAAGAACTAGTTTTCGGCAAGAAAAAAATAAAAACCACAATTAAACCAAGAAAAGATCAAAAAAATTAATTAAACTAATTTAAATTGAAAAAATTAACTGCTTCAATTCATTTTTAATTTTATAAATTTAAAATAAAAAAAATTAAATTAAAATAAAAAATTAAAAAATCAAGTCAAACCTATTTGAACCTTTTTTATCTTAAAATTTTTAACTAAAATTAGCTTGATTTTAACAGATTTTGGTTTGATTTTAAATTTTTTTAAAATTTTAGTTTAGTTATTTTTATAAAAATTAAACTGAATAAAAAAATAATTATTTTTAATTTTCGGTGGTGGTTAGAATTATAATAATAAATATTTTTTAAAATATCTTAAAATAATATTTTTATATATTTTTTAATTTTATTTTTAATATTAACATAAATATAAAATTAATAATAATAATTTAAAGTAAAATAAATTAAAGATTTCAAAAATATTTTTTTTTTAAAAAAAAACACTCACTCTTCCTCTACTGAAACTTATGATGGTCTATCCGATTCCGTCATCACTGCATGACTAGCAGGCTTCGCAACCTGTTACTGTAAAATTCACACGTAGCAAGACAGCTCTTGGTATCCACGACTAGCTTAACCTTTTTTAATATATTTGAATCTTAAATCCAGTATTTAAAATCATACGAGAATGATAATGTTGGTTAAAGCACAGACTGTTTTAAAGATACTTTTTACTGTGTAATTATAAAACATGGTGATTTGAATTCGTGATATGTTATTGTTTGTTTTTGTATTTTAAAAAAAAATAAAAAAAATTATTTATTTTTAATTTTAAATAAATTTTTTATATTTTTAGATAATTTTAATGTGTTGATATTAAAAATAATTTTTTAAAAATATAAAAATATTATTTAATATATTTTTAAATAAAAAACATTAAAAAAAATTAACTATAGTTATATTTAAAAAAAAACCTTCTTGTCAACTGGAACATCCCTGGCTTGAAAAGCGATGACATGACATGAAATTCGGAGGAATTCTTGCTAACATCTAGATTTATTTGAAGTATGACATGGCAAATGTTCCTTAAAGTGATGGTAAGAAAGATGACACAAATACAGAAATGGCATCTCATGACTCCAGATTTCACGGGTATATCTTTATATAAAAACACTGTATTAAAAAAATTTGAAGGTATAATTTTTTCAAATACAAACATGTCAGAATAGAGGAGTATTGCGTTCAGACTAAGGCCGACTTAGCTATAATTGGGCTTAGTAATATGGCTAACTCTGGGCGCACTGGCCAACACTAATTTGACCCAATCATGGTAGAGTTTAGCAGAATGTCAAATCCTCAGCATACCCGGGTTTGGGTTTAGAGCTAACTAGATTTGTCTATAATTAGGCTTGACAGAAAAAGCCATGCAGTTAGGTTTTGCACCGGCTAAATCTAATAAATAATTAAATTTAATATTATTAATTTTATAAATTTTTATATAAAATTATATATAAATTATTTTTTAACAAATATATTATCCATTAAGATTATTATTTAAATTAAAATATTTTATGATTAGTCATGTCGCTATTTTTTGGGTAGATAAAATAAATAAAATACGACTTATAATACAACTTAAAAATATTACAAAGAAAATTTTTTATTTTAAATTAATTTTTTATAAAATGACAAGACTCCTAAATTATAAATACATTTTCAAACATTTAAAAAAAAAGTTTATAATTCTTATTTTCAATCATATACATTTCAAGAATATCTCTTTAAAATATTTTTTTAAATATTTTCATTTAAATAGTAGAAAGTCTTAACTTCTATAAAAAAAAATCATTTACAAGTTATAGCTACAAGTTATATTAATTTATTAAGTTTTTAACTATCTCAATGTAAAAAATTAATAAAATTATCATAATTAATTAATTAACTAATTATTTAACTTGAATTTTTAGAATTTTATTAGTGTCCCCATCTATAAAATGGATTACGATCAGTATAGAATGCGGCTTGTTCCTGACAATAAGGAAAGGTGTTGTGAGGATGGCAACATGTGACAAAAAAACTCTCTTAATAACTTAAAATTACAGTTAAAGAGTTATAGACTGTCTGGAACCACGTTATGAATAATATTTCAATGAAATTTGAATTTTTTAAAATTATTTTTTTATATTTTTGAATTATTTTGGTATACAAACGTTAAAAATAATTTTTTAAAATAAAAATGTTATTCTAATATAATTATTAAAAAAAATAATTATTATATTTTTATATGCTAACTTAGTGGCAACCAATTAAGGTTTGTATCTAGCCAAGCAAATAGGATCTAGGCTGGTCATGGTAAAGACGAACAACTTGATCGTGGTCAATGTTCTTAGCATAAATCATGTTCCGGACTCCTCTCCCTGGCTCGTGTCTGGTGATATTTTTATTCAGTCGAGGATTTGATTTGAGAATTTCTCTTTTTGATATGGTCCTGCCAATTCTATTATGGCTGCCTATTTATTAGTAACCATGATTATTCTCGTTCTAGCCTTGATTGTATGTACACAATCATATTTCTTGTTGAAATTTGATTTGGGTTCTCGGAAGAAAAAAAAGAAGACAATTCACTTAAATTTTATATTAAACTCATAAATATCATCATAGAATAAAAACCATATGGCTGTTCATGGACAGCGCAGGTACTTTCCTGACTGTATCGACAATTCTAGAGGCTATTTGTTATTATCATTTTAATTATTATTTTTTATTTAAAAATAGATTATTTTTTTATTTTTTCATTTTAAGATAATATAAAACATAAAAAATTATTTTAAATAAAAAATTCAAAATTTTCAATTTTTTTTAAATTAATTTTTTTATTTTNTAAAATTTTATTCTTGATATTATATCAAATAAATTTATATTTTGTTTATTTCTACATTTCAAAAATAATTTTGAAAAAATAATTTTTTTAATTTTAAATTATTATTTTTTAAATAATTTTATAAAATTTCTATGCTAATATTAAAAATAAATTTTAAAAATTAAAAAAATATATTTTTTAATATTTTTATTAATAGAACTGGTTACAAACGGAAGCGCGTAGCTAGCTGCTCTTCTACACAAGTGATGACAAATAGAAAAAAAAACGAAGAGCCAAACGGACGGGCAACGGATTGAAATAATAGCGGATCTCAACCGTCAGTGTGAAATAAAAATTAAAAAAACCACTCTGAATTCAGATTCCCGCCTCTTTAAATCCATGCCGATCTCTCACACATTTCGCATTTCAAATCAAAATCTCTCTCTCCTCTCTCTCATCCCACTCTTTCTCTATAACAAATTAACAGACACTAAAGTTGGAGTTTCTTCTACTGCAAACCAGCGAAGATGACTGCTACTCTTAAGTAAGCTACTCGATTAAGCTAATAGTACTTTCTCACCTCCTCTGATCTTTAATTGTAGTATCATTGGATTGATTGACTGGCTGATCAGAGACATAATCAGTAGTAGTAATCATTACTAGTTCCTAAAGTTGTTTGTGCACGTGATGGTTGTTTTTAGAACTGAAGAGCAAAACCAGCTACAGCTGGTGGAGCGAGAAGAAATGGATGACGAAGACGATTTGTTCGAAGCCATCGACAAGTGTAAGCTACAAATTATGAGCTCTCTTTCTTTCTCCGCGTCACCGATTGTTTTCTTCTTTCGGTTCTCGACTTTCCTCGCCTTTTCTGCTTGCTTGTGTTGATTCATGTGCAAATGATAATCTGCCTTCTGTGCATTTGTTGATTCTTAAATAGCCACTCCAATTTCACTCATATATCATTGTTTTCTGTTCATCAACTTCGACTCTCGATTTCGCTCCGCCTTCATATTCAGTGCACTATTGTCGATGAATTTCACTTGATTTACTTTGAAGATTTAACTTAATCATATTTTATTGCTCAATGCCCAGTCTCCTTGTTTGTAAATTGTGATGCATGCAGTGATCAATCAAGGTATTAATGCTGGAGATGTCAAGAAGCTTCAAGATGCGGGCATTTACACTTGCAATGGCTTGATGATGTTCACGAAGAAGGTATACAAGTTCCGATACTGATCATTTAAATTTTAGGTGTTTTAGCACCATCTGATTGCGATTACCTTGGTTCTATTCAGAACTTGACAGGAATCAAAGGTTTGTCTGAGGCTAAAGTTGACAAGATTTGTGAAGCTGCTGAAAAGATAGTGGTCTGTGCTTAGTTTATAGGATATTAATCATCATCTTTTTTTAAGCTTTATTTTATTGCGCTTTTGAATTCATTTTTTTTCATGTCAGAATTATGGTTATATAACTGGAAGTGATGCTCTGCTCAAAGTAAGTTTAAGTTCCTCTTGCTTTTATGAATTAAGGAGATGCTCAAATCACTTATGATTGCTTTGTTCGAATCATGTAGTTCTAGCTTCTGAATTGTATCACCTTTTTAAGTTTAGATCTCATTATTGTTTTATCCTGCAGAGGAAGTCCGTGATTCACATCACAACTGGAAGCCAAGCCCTGGATGAACTCTTAGGAGGTAGTCTTATCACTTTTAGATTCGCTATGCCTGTGTTAGTATTGTATATGCTCTCTGATAATGTGCTGCAATTTGTTTTTCTGTAATTGTAAGATCATCTTGATTTATTTGAAAAGGTGGGATTGAGACTTCGGCTATCACAGAAGCTTTTGGGGAATTCCGGTAAGAACAAACCATCATACATTTTTTTCCAATAAATCACAACATTTTCTGCTGGCATCGTCTCACACATCCTAAAATCTGTCTACCTCTACATTGACCATGCAATACTATATTTAGGTCCGGGAAGACACAGCTTGCTCATACTCTTTGTGTCTCTACACAGGTTCCTCTCTCATTTTGCCCCTTAATAAGGTTGTTGGTGTAATGTATGTGGCTGTGGTGTCTATGCTAAATGAGAATATCAGTTCTTACTTATCAGTGCTGTTAAAATATTATAATAGATGATGCTGTTTCAAGGAAAATTGGAATTGTCTTCAATTAGAAAAAGCACTATTCAGTTTTACAAAATCTTAGTTATAGAAATAGACAACATTGAATCACCCATCTCCGAATTGTTTCTGACCAAATTGTGGGCATAACACAATTTTCTTGACAATTATTTTCTAATAAAAGAATTCCAAATCATGTGCCAGTATCAGTTGTTTTTCTGATGAAGAAGTCCTTCAATGAGAATGCGAGTTACGATGTAATGATATTGTTGGTAGCACTGGCTTTGGTTTATGCAGATGCGTCATTATCTGGATTTCGGATTTGGAAATGACAATATGTGCTCTAAGCTTTGCAAAATATGCATTCCTATTGCCTTTGCAGCTTCCTACAAACATGCATGGTGGGAACGGAAAGGTTGCTTACATTGATACCGAAGGAACTTTGTATCCTTTCTGCTCGCACTTCCCTCTTAATATCTTGCAATATGCACAGTTCCTTATTAGCGAAAAATTTATGGAGAATTTTGACCATATGATGCCCTGTCAGCTTCAGTGTTTCCTTAACTCTATGCTCTTACAGTCGACCTGATAGAATTGTTCCAATAGCTGAAAGATTTGGAATGGACCCAGGAGCTGTCCTTGACAATGTAAGTATGGATTTCTATAGTATTATTAATAGATTCATGGAAGAAGATCTCCTAGGTCAACCGTTTTCTCTGTGAATGTGGAAGATCATCTATGCCCGTGCATATACTTACGAGCATCAATACAACTTGCTTCTTGGTCTGGCTGCAAAAATGTCTGAAGAGCCATTCAGACTTCTGGCGAGTCTTTCCCCCTATTCTTTTAAGATTGATTTGCCTGCGATGCTTGTACTATGAGGCCTGGTGTAATGAAGTCTTTTTGTGTGCCTATGAAGTCAGATTGTCGATTCAGTTATTGCTCTCTTTCGGGTGGATTTTACTGGGAGGGGAGAACTTGCAGAGCGTCAGGTGAGTTCCAAAGTTTCTCTAGAGTTCCTGTAATATCATATCTGTATATGTCTTTTCAAAGACATTAACAGCTACCCTTTTCAGCAAAAATTGGCTCAGATGCTTTCTCGGTTGATAAAAATAGCTGAGGAATTTAATGTTGCAGTCTACATGACCAATCAAGGTATCTTGAATTGCGTATTATCATTCATGGAATTTAAAGATAACAATCCACACAGCATAGGATCCGTTGTTATAAAGTCTTCTTTCTTGTAGCTACTTGATTTTTGTTTCCACAGATCTGACACCTACGACCTGCAGCTCTCTGAAAATTATGTTGGTGCATTACTCACCAAGTTATCTTGTTATTCTGTCAGCAGGCATACTACTATTTCTAGTTGTTGCATTTTGGAGATTAAATAAAACATCAATTTGTTGGTTGCAGTCATAGCTGATCCAGGTGGAGGAGTTTTCATATCAGACCCGAAAAAACCAGCAGGAGGGCATGTGCTTGCTCATGCAGCCACTATCAGATTGATGTTCAGGAAAGGCAAAGGTGAACAACGGGTCTGTAAGGTGTTTGATGCCCCAAATTTGCCCGAGGCTGAAGCAATATCCTTAACCTTGGTACCATTGGTTTGGCTTTACCTATTGATTTTGGTTTTAATTAATCATGTTTCCATGAAAAAATGATACGAGGTGGTTCTACTTCGATAAAATGACAAAAAGGTGGCTGAAGTAAAATCCAAACAATAATAACGCATCAATATATTCTCTGATCCTAATTTCCAACCAAGTGTTAAGCTATTCTTAACAGAAGCACGTATTTCAGATAACAGCAGGAGGCATTGCAGATGCAAAGGACTAACAAGAAAGGTCACTGCTAGAGGCGCTTCAGCGTAACTATAGGAGTTAGTAGTAGAATGTCTCATTTCCTGCTATCTACTCGTGGATGGCAGGGTTGCAAAAGATGGTATATCTGTCGGATTAAGCTTCCTTCTCTGTGCTCTACATTTATCCTGACCCCGTTTACCATGTTTAACAAGAGATTTACCAGCCTTTATAAGTAAAAAAAGTGCCAACGATAATATCCCACCTTTCTGGATGTTTTAAATGTTTTTCACATGGCTGTTCTTGTTTATGCTTCGAGTTTCTCTACCTCTTCGGCAAGCGTGAGCTAGACGTGGAGTGTAGCGGCATTCCTAGATTAGTTTTTGAAGCCAGGACCTCCTAAACGAAACAAGTCCTTTGATTTGATGGCACATCCATGCCAAACCAAACAACACGGGGGCCTTGGGTTACTTGTTTTAATTCAAGCTTTTCTCATGAAACTAGTGTAAAGAGTGGACTATAAAATAAACTAATGCCTTGCAAGAAGTAATGACCATGTAGGTTAACGTCTGACGAGTTAGTTGTTCATAGAGGTCACAGGGACAAAATGTCTGCGCCCAACAGAAAACTCTGCAAGCCTTTTCTTCCAAGCGTGCATCAGTTTCTTTTTTGTTCTTTTTCTTTAAATCTTGGCCTTCTGAGAAACAAATTATTGCAATAGGGACCTTAAAATTTGATTCAGATGGTTATCTAATTATCTGTTTCATCTACTATTCATATTTGGCTCCCAAAGTATTTTATCTTCATTTGGTCACCAACACATGGCAGCATAGGAGCACATCCAGGACTTTCTGCACCAATCCAGTCTCTTCCTTTGTCGATCATTTAGGCCAGGATTTGCCAAAATTTTGAGGGCACATACAGTATGTATAAAAAATGACATCCAATGGAAGAAGCAAATCGAAGAACAAAGAAATACTCATCCAAGTTTCCATGAAAAGAGAATTAATTATCAATCAGGAAACTAACACCTTGAAAATCTTTCATGTAATGTGTATATTTTATTTTATGTTATTTCCACAAAGGCTTGTGATTCGTGTGAGAGTAAACAACACATACAGCTGCATCAATTGTCTTGTTCATTGAAAGACTAATAACAGTATGAAATTTGGGACACGTTAGCACAGCAGAGCCGAGAAAGATAAGAGATAAAGTGGAGGATAAAAAGATACGATCCAAAAGAAGGGCACCTAATAAGAAAAGCCTTGCCATACACGGACTTGGGAGCTCAGTAGTTTGAAGACCAGTTGTAAGAACTACCAACTCTTGGCATGCCAACTGATTCCTTCTTAGTCTCCGCATCCACCTGGAAAGTAGCTCCGCAGACCTGGCCAGAACTGTCCACTCTTGGCACTGGCTTCAACTCATTCAGTGGGTGCTCAAAGCTCCTCAAACCTCCAGAGGTTGTAAAGAAGCATCCTGAGAAATAAAACAGAAACTTTTAGATTATGAAATGGGTAGGTAGAGATTACCTATGGGCACGAGACAAATCGAAGGAACTCAGCAAGATAGCCTTGTAACTTTGGGAGAAGGTGGCCTCCGTCTATCCTTGTGCTCATATATCATAAAGGATCCCATCAATGCCAAGGGAGTTTGAATGGGCCATCCAAAACTTCGAGGGATTAGAAAACAATAAAGAAAGAATAATAAATCATCACAGAACTTTCCTACATAAAGCTATATAACCAGAAGGGTATTTTGACCCTAATTTTCAGCCCATCATGCAACATGGAAAGTGAACAAAACACCTACAACCAAACAAAAAACATGAAGAAAGTGGAGGGTAAGAGCATCATGAATATATACTCTTCAAAATTTTAATGCACCCACATTTCCCACATTGCTGGGTTCTCCAATGTACATAAAAATACTCGTCTCCAAATACACTCGAAGTACATTCCAGTGCCCATCCATGTGTTGCCCTTGAGATTTTTTTGTATACATCCTCAAAACTCTAAGGACAATTTAACCATGCAAAAAGAGGCAGAGATAGATTGCTATAGATCACAAGCATGATGATCAAACCAGAATCAAAAGTTTACCTTTAGGGAATGGTGCAAAAGATTTCCCACAGCCTTTCTGCACAATCTGAACATCATCTGAAAGAACGAGATTGCCCTCACAATCAGTTCCCCAGAAAAAGGGTACACTTCCATCAGCATCCAGCAAAAAGGTAAACTTAGCACGATTTAAGCTGGCTGCGGGCAACAGATAGACGAAGAGATCAGAAACAGAAATTAGAAGGACAACCAACAATACAGGAGAACATTCCAAGCAGAAAGGATCACTTACAGCAGCAAAAAACGTGGCTTTTGAAGTGCTGTCATATAAAATAAAAGCAAATTTTCCTTGGATGTCTTTCACAACCTGATCAGCAGGATAAGGGCCTCGATCTCTGAGAGTTCTGTAAGCTTCAATGACAACGATCACCTCATTTGCAGTTTTATTTAAACCATACTGCTGCCTGAGAACAGCAACATTATCCATGTGGCCTTGGAACAAGCAGAAAATGTCATCCACAACCGCAAACAACCTAGCCAGAGAAAAGAGGCATTACCAATGTTATGCACAGATAACACTAGCTAGAGATTTACAGAAATTCATCTTTCTAAATCCTCCATAACTCTCAACAAACACATGGCTAAGAAAATCAGACTTGGCCCTTTCTTTCCCGCCAAAAAATGGATTGCAGACCACATTAAGCAAGCTCTTAATTTACATTCGTAAAGGAGTCAAAACTATCAATCCAAGTAACAGATATACGTTGCATGATTAAAATAACACAAAGAGAAGTTTTCAAGCAATAATTAAATGAATAACAAGATCTGCTAAAAAGTCGATAGAAGTTGAAATTTTTTCCAAGCAAATTACCACAAACCATAACACAAACGCGCAGAAAAACTAGTACCAAATTTCTTCAACCTAAAATCGCACAAAGCTAAAACTCAAACATGAATAAACCTCAAGCGAACAAGACTAGATCAATCCCAAAAAGCAACCAAAGAAACCAAAACAAAAACATGGGTCACAATTTTAAAGGGAAAAAAATAACTTGGAAGAAAAGGGTTTTGCTTTTCAACAGAGTGAGAAATGAGACCAGAAGTGCCAAGATTGACATTGACGGAGCCAGAGTGCAGCGAGGCAAAGTGGTTAGCCAAGAAGCCGTCTTTCAATGCAGAGGATGCTGGGGCAGAGTTCGGACTCTGTAAAGCATCAGGGCATTTCGCAACCGCATTGTCAAAAACCGCCAACATTTCCTTTTTCTTTCCTGTCTTCGATTTGTGAAAGGGGAGAAAATGACTGATTTGTATGGAAGGATCTACTGAAGGCAAATAGAGTGAAAGAAAGTGAGCTGAAGATTAGTGATCGTTATATTGTCGTTTGCAAGCATTTCTTTATTGACGAAATTGTCCTTGTACTGTGAAAATTGTACGGAAGCAATTAAGTGAAATGATCATCAGTCCTGAAAAAAATAATAAATTATTTGATTTTTTTTAATTCAAATCAGTAATAACTAATTAACTAATAGTCCAAATTACGTGGAAAAGTACTGTCACGCTATATATATATATATTTATATA